>QUSF01000044.1:1791195-2333882 GCA_003676055.1 Chloebia gouldiae | reverse complement strand
ATAATAATAATAATAATAATAATAATAATAATAATAATAATAATAATAATAATAATAAAAAATAATAATAATAATGAGAATAAGACTATAATGTTAAGAATGATGATGATGATGGCAATTACGATGACGATTATATTATTAATAATAATACTACGTCAAACAGTGTTCTGCTGTGCTGTGTAGACCTGCTGGACCCCACAGCTGAGTATCTCTGTAGAGCAGACACTGTGCTCTAGATTTCAGTCCTAGGTCACTTTTAATTACATAAACATAAACCAATTCAATCCCCTAGAGAAAGAGTTTTGCCTGCTTTGATCTGCATGGGGGAGAAGATAGTTAAAAATGAAACAAGAAATATGAAGCAATTAAGAATGTGTCCCTTGAGATTAGGGAGGCATCCAGCAGGTCTACATTTCCCCTGTGGCTAATCACTATCTTTTCAGTGGTTGAACAAAATTCTTTGTTCCCTGTCCTGGCAGAAGCAGGGCAAAGCATTGCCTGCTGGCCTTGTGTTGGTGGTTGTGACCAACCTTGCCTTGTGGGGGACATGGGAAGAACAGTTCTGTCCAGAAGCTTGACCAAATAGAAATGTGGAGCATGAGGAGCAGGGAGGGATGGGAGGAGTAGGAGTGAGCAAGAAAATGGGTATTTTGCAGCAGGATTGTAGACAGACAAAAGCAGCCAGGAGAGACTTCAGCAGAGACTAAAAGGCTTCCCAAAGGGCATGGATGGAAGAGTGGAGGCTGTTGCTGGGCTGAGAGCCAGTCTGGAGAATGCTTCCTGTGTTATCCTGGCCAGCACTGAAATCTCATGCAGTTTGTACATTTCCAAACGTGAAACCATCTCTGTGTAGTTTTTGAATGCTCTCTGTTATCACAGGATGACAACAGATCCTCATGCCAGCTCTGCCAGATGGGGTCCTGTCACAGCCCTCTGAAATCAATGCCTTTTCTGCATATTTCTTCTCCTCGCTAATCTGGCATCGTGAATGGGGAGAAAAGGTGTAATTATATTTCCCTGTTATGGAGATTTCCCTATCCCCACATTCATGTTTTAAAAGGAAGATGATCCTTCAGGCAGAGCACATATATTATCCCATGGTTTACAGACATCAATCTAATGCTATCTCAAGCATTACTTCTATATAACTGGTACAACATAGATGTAATTAATATTGGACATCTAAACATCTCAGGGCATAAAACTTGGGCCAAACCAAGTCACATTAAATACATACATTTTTATTACCTTTGATAATTGTTTGTGATCAGTTGTGATTTAATATTCTTTTCTTCTCAGTTCCTCTACTTTTAAGTTGGTTTTATAGCAGGAAAGAGATTTTTAAACATATTCAGATGTAAAAGCATTTGAATTATTTCTCTCCCCTATGACCTTTTGTTATCTAATATTTATCTAGTGCTCATTTGCTTAAGGTAAATCTTTTATTAAAAAACATTCTTCAGAATATTTTAGTGACTCCAGGCTTACCAATAAGACTACATTCAATCATGGTATATTTAACCTGTAAATTCTGTTATCCCTGTGGCTAACAGTGAGCATGGCTGTAGCTGCCTCTTCAGTGCTACTTACTGAGCCACTGGAAGACTGGGATGTGCTGAGATGGGCAAGGAGAAGCAAAGGGAACCTATGCAGATATTCAAGGTTGCCTTTGGTAGCATGATGCACACAAGTTGGTAACCAAGTCCACATTCACCTAAACAGCACAAACCTTGGTTTAGAAACCCATCATCCTCCTCAGCCCATTTCTGGAGAACTTGCCTCTCCCTGAGGGCTCTCTGGGAGCAAGGATGAGGACCAGGATGCTGGGGTTGGCACCTGAGGGCTGCAGCACAAATCCATGGAAATGGTACAAGGGAACAAATATTGGCAGGATCACCCTCTCATCAGGGAACCCAGCTCAGAGCTATGGTGCTTCCTCTCCCACCTGTCCCCAGCTCCCTGGGGGCCACAGGCATCCTGCCTTTGCCACAACACCTGCACTCAACCCCAGCTGTTTTCCCAGAAGTTTTGGTTCCTGCTGTTATTCACCTTCATAACTGCAGGAGCCACGCTCTGGGCCAGGCCAGGCAGATCCTGCACCTGCCTAGGTGGGGAAGGGGAGCAGTGAGAGTGGCAGCACCTCCAGAGCACAATAAACATAAATATTGCAAACACTATTTCAGGTTTGTCTGGCTCTTTCATACATGCCACCAGCCTCAGCTTCCTCAAGATTTTTTCTGTCCATCTGTTCTGCTTTACAAGGACATGCCTCTGTTTGCTCATTCCCTTTTTCCTCTTTTCTGAGGTCTACACCTTTTTTTCATCTGAAGCTTATAAAAGACTTCAGCTCTGAGTCATGTACTAGTCATATACTAGTATATGGATTTGTGCCTCCTACATTCTCTTGCCTTTTATTTCTGGAATGAGATCTGCGTGCAGGAAGGCAATGGTGAGATATTAAATATACAAAAGCAACCACAGCTGGTATGGACAGATTCTTAAAGAAAGTATTCAGATGAAACCAAATCAGTTTTTAGTAATTCACATTTTAAAACTAGAGGCAATTCTAAAACTAAATTAATTAAAATGATTGAAAATCTAAAACTTTAAAAGTTGAAGGGGTCAGAATGAAGCATTTTGCAGAATTAAGATACATTCAAAAAATGCCTCATTGTCACCAAAATGACAGGGTTTTGGCCCAACATTGTGTCTGAAAAACTTATATGTGCATGTACAGGTGCTCTCCTACCAGGTCTCAGAAGTGAGTAATAATATATCTTGTAGATGTTCTTTTAGACCTAAAACAAATAACATGTAAACAATTTAGGCTTTCATGTCTTCATGTTTAACTGTGGTTGTTGTAGAGTTCTGGAGACTTAGAAACTAGCAAGCAAATAAAACAAGTACAGACCTATTAATATGACTGTTCTTGTTTCTGCTGTTGCTGTATCTGTTACATAAGAAGAGGAGAAAAAAGTTCACTTTTTTTAGCCTACTCTTTTTTTTTTGGTCTGATCTCAGAGGATTTAAATGCCTGACTAAAGTGCACATCGATTCCTCCTTCTTTAGACTTTAACCAGCAGTGTTTTTTCCAGGTTATTTGTCCATCAGTATAACAGTCCTCCTTATTATTAGGTACCAATTTATGAGTTCTGAGGAAGTTCAAAGCAATTTTAAGTTGCAAAACCTCAAAGACAGTTCAGAAAAATTTTCAAAATTTTCTTCTCTTTGTCACATAAGGATCCATTCTTCAGGAACATATGGTGACAAACGGTGCATGTTCCACCCTGCATTGCTCTCACACTCTGCAGACCAAAATATTTTGGTGATAAGTAAAACACATCTTGTAGAGTAAATCCATTTAATCTCAGGGTTTTGTTCTTCACACAAGGCTTCAATTATGCTCATTACCATGTTGCCTTAAGCAAGACTGGCTCCCACATGCTCCTGCTCTTAGGCCAGCAGAACATTTCTTAGAACAGCCCAAGGCTAAACCATAGACCTTAAGCTGAGGAACTGTTGAGAGATGTCTCTGCCAGGGAAAAGATACATGCAACAAGGTTTATGAAGCAGGTAAGGGCAAGAAGTGTTAGGAAGTAACAACAACAAAAAAGATTCTCGACCTTTTCTCTTCTCTCTTTTTTATTTTTTTTTTATGTACAAGTCCTCCTCTTTACATCTGAAGCTAGCTGGAATATTTCTGGTTCCTGGCGTATGGTTAGAAAAATAAAAGTCAAAGAATGAAGTCTGTTTGAACATTTACATAATGCAAGTTCTAATGAGACTCTGTGATATAATGAGATAGTTCATTAACAGCCCAGGGAATGGAGGAGGCCCCATGTCTCAGAGAAAACCAAGAAGCCCAACAGGTCCTGCCAACTATGACCAGTCCCAGGCTGGACCATGGGTACCTGTGGTACTCAACCAGGACACACCACTGAGCTACTCAAACACAGGGTTGTTGGTATCCTCTATCCATAAGTGTACACATGTCCTGTCTCCAATGCTGCACACTGGGATGTGTCTGGAGGATCCACTCTACTCATGTCTCAAAGCAGTTCGGGGAATTCCCTGAACTGGAGCCTTTGGAAAGTGTTGTTGATAGAAGGAAGGGATTTATTCACTTCATCTTTCTAAACAGATAATGATAGTAGATTTAAATTTAGCATGTGTGCAGAAACCAACTGCAATTTTTGGAGCCAAAGCAGAATCAAAAAATATTTCTGGGTCCTAAGGAGGACAAAAAACCACACATGAGTGAACAAACAGTATAAGAAGCAAAGATGGACGCTAACTTGTGGATGACTCCCCTGGTTAGTAAATAGCTGCAACAAAAGTGATAATCCAAGAAAGCACTGGAGGATATGCAGGGGTCAACAGAAAGTGCTGAGGAGCTGATACACTGTAGGGACAGCCCACACTAATGCACCACAGGGCACTGAAAAACTTCCTTCTCATAGTCATGGAGGTTATAACCTGGACTTCATTAATGGCTAAAAAGGTAAGGGGATCCAATGACTCAGAAACTCCAAAACAGACTGTTGAGAGCCAAAGAGAGCTGGCATACTGATGAAGCACAGGTATGTTTTTGCTGGACCTTCAAAAGTTACCTGTTGAAACTGGAGGGGGTTTTTGTTGTGAGTTGGTTTTGTTGGTGGCAGTTTGTTGGGGTATTTTTGAGGAATCTTCAGTGAGGAGGCAGAAGCATTGTAAATTTATTGCAAGTGAAAAGTAATCCATCTTTCTTTTCACCTCTTCTGGCTAAAAGCTGAGCTGTCTTTGAGCTGCCCTTGAGCTGTCCTAAGATTTAGACTCACAGATTTCATTTTCTATGTCCCAGACATCAGAGAAAGGCAACAAGGTGAGACAGATAGACTCAAATCTCCTAGAAATGAAACAGCTTCTGAAGCAGAGGTGCAGAACTAAAACAAAATGTACTTTTGCTTCAGGGTACTCTCAATACTATTTTTTTTTTTCTTTTCATTTTGGTCCCTCATTTCCCCACCCAGACAAAATGCAGCCAAGACAACATGGAAATCCCCTGAGCAGCACAGCTCTGATAATACTATTCATGTTCAACAAAAATATTATGTTGAAAATACTTTTTCTTTTAGTTTGTTCTAACTGAAACAGGAAAAAAAGAAAAAAAAAGATCAAAGTGATAGCCCACTCAATTATAAACAAGACAAATTTAAAGTGAGAAGGTGTCATTTCTGCTAGTGACCAATTTTCATAGGAGAGCCTTTCTTTAATGACATTTCTGGCAGAAAATGAGATAGAAATTACATTGAGGGGTTTTAGAATAATACAGTAAGGAAGATTATTATGAAAAATGTTGAAATTCTGAACCACTCTTTTCTAAAGCCAGCAAGGGCTAGGCCTTAGGTATGAGAAATCACCAGGACTCAGTCTCACTTATTCAAATTTGGCTGCAATGTACTTTGGTCGAGCGCAGAAAACTTGAGCATGAGAGATGACTACAAGGACCTGCTAACGTTCCCTCAGCTGACTCAGGGAAAGGGAATTTAATGAAGGGATACCATGTCAATTTAGCAGTAACTCAGTTTTGTAAAAGAAGTCAAGCCCTTGAGTGAGGGTGAGTCAGCTCATGGTGGTGATACCTCCAGTGGTCCCTGCACCATGTCCAGCTCTTGCCTTGTGTGGGTGGCCAGGTAGGCCCCTCTCCTGCTGGTGGGTGGGAGGTATTGTGGAGGTCTGCCAATCAGATATCTAGCCTGCCTCACCCTGTGTTCTCTCTTGATTCAGTGAAGAGAAAAAAATGCATTTAGGGGTTTAGATTTCATCTTTTTAATGTCTGTGTTAGGACGAGATGAATCGTGCTCTTCCCTGACCAGACATAAGCAAAGCAAGGAGAGTCCTGAGACAGCAAGACACATGGAATATGCTGGCCAAGGAGTCCAACACACCTTTCTGTACCTACCCAGGCTCAGTGCACCTGCAGAGAATGCTTTGGTAGGGAGCCTCAGAGAGGTTCCATAAGGCAGGGCTGGATGCAGATTTTGGAGATCTTTCAGTGTCAGCCTCACTGAACTCTTGTGGAAAGGAAGACATTTCTTTCCTCTTAAAACTGGGCAAGGGAGTCCAGAAACTTTGCCTTGGCTACCCAGTGTCCCTTGCCTCGAGTGGCAAGAGACACTGCAGGACAGTTGTTGATGTCCTGGAAAGAAGGAATCTTTTCTAGCTATGAGACCTGAGCTTTCTTCACTTTGGTGAGCATTTTCAATTATTTCCTTGCAAACAAAAAAGATGATATGGTTTCCATGTTAAGCCTATTATAGTGTCATCATTTTTCTCTTTGCTTGGACATTTTTACAAACTTTGCCCTCAGTTTCCTTTACACCTCCAACCTGAAGCTTTTTTTGTTGCAGCCAGGGCTGTGCCAGAGTTTTCTCTTCTGTTTCAGGCCCTCAGCTCACCTGTAGTTAGCCACATCAGTCAGACCTGTGCATGGCCCTGCTTTACACTCTAGTGTGCGTCGGTGCATTCAGCCACAGAAAGGGTGCAAAGGAAATATCTAACGCCTCTTTATCTTTCACTTTCCACCATCGCTTTGTCCAAAGCCTGAAAAAATGTGAGATGCGCCACTTTTCTCTCAGGAGCCAGGTTTCGCAGAATTAGCCTTTTAATGGACAGGTTTTTCTGGGTCAGCATTGCCTTACGCAGGACTTCACAGAATCACAGAAGGTTTGTGATTGAAAGGCACCTTTGAGATTCCTTTGTTCCAACTCCCCTGCCATGTATAGGGGCACCTTCCACCAGACCACATTACTCAAAGCTGGCCTTGAACACTTCCAGCGATGGGGCAGACACAGCTTCTCTGGGCAACCTGTGCCAGAGCCTCACCATCTTCATGGGGAAGAATTTCTTCTGTATGCCCAATCTAAATCTGCTCTCTTTTATTTTAAAAACATTGCCCCTTTTCCTCTCACTACCTTGGTGAGGGCTTGGTAAATAATTTTTCCCCATCTTTCTTATAAGCATTCTTTACATACTGAAAGGCCATGATAAAATCTTCCCAGAGCCTTCTCTTGTGGGATGACTCTCAGCCTGTCTGTGCAGCAGGTGTGTTCCAGCCCTCTCCTCATCTTGCTGTCTTCCCCTGGCCTTGATTCAAAATATCTGTGTCCTTCTCCTGTTGAGGCTCAATGCAGTGTTCCAGAAAGGGTCTCACAAGAGTAAAGAATCACCTGTTGGCAGTGCTGCTTTTGACCCTGGCAGTTAAAGAATAAACAAAAGCAATCACATCTAATGTTTCATACCTGGAAGATTTTTCTCCTTTGGACCTATGCACCTCTCTTGGAAGCAAAGTGGATGCCAGGACTAAACCATGCTCTTAGGGAAGCCAGCAGCACAAGTCCCACCAGCCAAGTCAGGAGCAACTGTCGATGCAACATGCTCCCTTTCCCACTGGGCTTTACCAGATTTGCCCAAACGAGTTGGTGGGGCAGAAGGTGCTCAGTCCAGAAGTGGGAAGCTGTTTCACAGTAAAAGCTCAGCAGTTATCTTTACTTTGGCTTCCTGCCCGCTGCCACCAGCCTGGCTGTGCGTAGGCATGTTTACATTTCCCCTGGCGAGGTGCGCTGGCAGGCTGCGGGGCGCTGAGGTCGGCTATAAAGGAGCAGCGTGGGGCTTGCACACACACCCCCACTGCACACATTCAGTGTGCTCAGGATGACACAGCCCACTACTGTGCTGAGCATTTTTGCCATGTTCCTTCACACCACTTTTGGGGAAAGTGGCTGCACTTCAGCAGACGGTGATGGTGAGTCATTTCATCTTCATCTTTCCACTCACATATGATCTTGAAAAACCTCAGTTAAGCGATCCAGAATGCAACTGTATGATTACATACATTTGTGTTTTAACTTCCAATCTCTCTTTAGTGCCAGGGCCTGAGGGGGAGCAGGGGGATACTATTTAATTTAATCACCAAATCTGCTGTCCTTATAACATTCAAATCCACATGAAATAAGGGAGGCAAAAACTGTGTGCACAGGGCATGCAGTGCCAGACCTGTTAATCCTTGTTGTAGCTAGTGCTCCTGTGTGGACTTAATGCCTGGGAACAGGGATAACCTTCTGCAGCCCATGATCACTCTCAACTGCTGTTAGGGAGGGGTGAGGTCCTGGCTTCTTTTGCTCTTGCCAGTCTCCTCCAAATAAAATGTTTTTATGTAACTCAAACTTGGCCCAAACTGTTCCACCTCAAAAGCCAAACTTTTACATTTTCTTTGAGCAGTTTCATCAGCTCTATCTGGGATATAGTCTCAGTTTCCCTTGTAGCATAGCTGATGAAGAAACTCAGCCAGAGAGTTCTCACAGTACATCACCAACAGCATTTATGTCCTACTCAGCAAATAATTTTAAATTAACAGCACTTTAAATTCAGCCTTATTGTAGATTTTATGATTTCATTTAGGGAAGTGAAAATTATTTGGCAGTATGAAGATGAAAAGCATAAATAAGCAGAATATAAAAATAAAATAAGGATAAATAAACCCACTGTTTCAGGCTGCTATTTGTTTTCTCAACAGGGAGATGAAAAATTTGATTTAGAGATTCAGTCCTAATCTGCTAAACTCTTACTTGTCTGATACTAAACAAACAGCAATGACTAGAGTTTGTGCACTATGTCTGAAGGACATGGGCTATCACTCAGCTATTGGTAGGTTAGAGCTCCATTGTTTGGGAACAAAAGAGTTTTCAGTTTTAGGAGGAGAATGGTTGTGTTTTCATGCTATCTCTCGCTTGGAAAATCTCATTTTTCCCTGGGTGTTATGTATTTTAACACATGTATCTAGACAGTTGTACATACATTCATGTGTAGGTGGATAGGATATGCATGATAAGTTTTTTCATTTAAAGAAAACAGAGGCTGGCTCAGAACTGCATCTAACCACCCTGGGGTTTTTATTTGCCATTTATTCATATAACTGGCAGCTGTTTAGAGCCAGCTTTGGAAAGCAGCTATGGTGATGAATGTTCAATGTTAGTGATTTATTGTTTGTTTCACTGAAATCTTCAGGGCTTCCCAAAATCAGATATGATCAGACCTTTGCTTGTTTTGTCACTTACATGAGTAACTCATTATTTCCTTATACTTGGAGACAGATTCAGAATATCCCTACTGAGCAATTAGAAGCTTTTATGACTTCTTTATTAATCTCCTGTGTTTGGCCAACGAACTAAGTAAACCGGGGTAAAATCACTCATGACAATTATTTGACTTTGACTCTTTGCCCTGCCTCCTTACAAAGTACCAGCAGCCAACTCAGGCATGAAGTTGTCCTTACGAGCACTCTTATTGGCAGAGGAAGGAACAGCTAATTGCAGCACTTTGCCTCTATCTCCCCCTCTCTTGTGGGCATCAGGCTGCCTCCCAGCTGCTGTCCTCCAGCCAGGAAGAAGTGGTGTAGATGCTCAAAAGGCCTCAGAGTCACAGGCAGAGCTAAGGAGGGGCAGGCAGGGAGAGTGCAGGTGACACAGGAGGCTCACTGGCAGGGCACCTTCAGTGGTCCTACTACCCACATTTGTAGGGTTTGTCCAACCCATCTAAATTGTTGTGACTAAAACAGGTTCTGCCTGAATCACATCAGTGCTAGAGATGTCACATTGCTCCATCCATGCAGACAGCCAGTGCTTAGCTGTGTCCCTGGTGTCTCGCGTTGCTGTCAGGCCTGGTGGCTCTAGAGTATAAAGCTGAAGCATGTCCTTAGCCTCTGCTAACACCCTTCACTTCCTAAGGGCTCCTGAGATTCCTGCTGTGGTTTGGACCATCCTGCTGGATGCCGTCCAAACCAAAAGAGAACTATTTCTGTGAAGGACCTGCCATGACTCTAGCTATGAGAGCAGTTTTTATCCCAGTTTAGAATTGCTCCTTCCCAAACCTTGCCTTGATTTCAGAAGAGCCAGGTTCATGACTTTGCCTGGTCTGCATTTATCAAGGCAAACATTAGAACAGTCTTGTAAATTTTTTAATTGAATGTCCTTAGCAGTATGAGTCATGTCAGACTCACGTAGCAAACACATTTGTGCGTCGCGGTTCTGAGGTTTAGGGCACAAGTGAGGCTGAGACTATGTGCATACTTATGCCAGACACAAAAATTAGTCAGCCCATGGAAAAACCATAGCAGAAATAGCATTTCAAGCTGCTTACTTAACACTGTTCCTGAGGTTAAATTATCATATTTTCTATTGTTATTATGTTATTTCCATTAATAAGGAACTGTATAATCACAATGTGAATGTTCACCGTCTAAATGGTAAAGTCAGCTTTCCTTCCAGTGTGACACCAAAGCTTCACTGTGTTGTTTAAACCTTGAATGCGTGTTTGAACTGCAAGACTAAACCTTTTCTTATCTTCATTTTGCAACCAAACTGATAGAGAATTAATCTAAATTTCTGTAACTTTTCAGCAAATCAGTAGAGAATAGTTTAATTTTTTTTTGATAAGCCATTTATTAATAGTGTGATTGTCAGGTTTTTGAGTTGATGCGAAATCTGGTGTATATAGTTTGCATATACAGAGATCACCAAGCAGTCATATAGAAAGGGAGATTAGTCATCCTAACCTTTAAGTTTTAATATTGCCTTGAGTATAAAGCAAATCTCCTGGCAGCTGCAAGTAAAATCTTAAGAGAGGCTCAGAATATGACATATCTGTGCATGTCGGCTTTGGGTGTATATATCTGTATAAAATGTGGTACGTTGTTTTCCATTTTAAACAGATTCATTTCTGCTTACTTGGTATCCCCCAGATTTTGAACACACATATTTTGATGTACACACTTTTACCCACAAATATGCAACTGTATGTGGTACCTATTCCTGTACCTCTGCCTTTATGACACAGGGCTGCACTGGACAAAACTCTCACCTCTGTGAAACTGCTGCAGAACTTGTTCCAGAGTTGGGCTGATCTCTGTGTCTCTGTCTTGAATGTGATTGTTAAATACAGCAGCTGTATTTCTGCATCTGTCTGTGTCTGTGTCTGTCTGTGTCTGTGTCTTTCTGTGTCTGTGACTGTGTTTCTGTCTCTGTTTTTGACTTTGTCTCTGTGATGCACAGGTTCTCTCCTCAAAGCAACAACACTGGTAAAGGACATTGCATTTGTTGTCCCTCAGGGAGATCTGGGCTCCCTGAGCTGTGCTGAGAAGACCAGTAATAATTTCTTAGCACCAGCTGCTCATGGTGACAAATGGCCATTAAAATTAGCTCATGGGTAAGAACCTGTGGGTTCTAGATTAGTGCAGCATCAGATGCTCCCAACCCATCCCAGGCGCTGGTGGCATCAGTCCCCTTCCTAGCCTTTGCTTACACTGTTTTTGTGTGCTTCTCTGCATTTCTGGACTTCTCTTACTCAAAGTCTGACTGCAGATGCATAAGTTGACCATTTTCTCTGGAAGGGATTTTCCATTGGAAAATTTTCAACAGGCATTTCCCCGCTCTGTTTGTGAGTCTGAATCACTGATACCCCACAGCTGATAGCAATAGGACAAGGAGGAACAGTTTTAAACTGTCAGAAGATAAATTTAGATTAGATGATAGAAAGAAACTTTACACAAAAAGGCCAGTGAAGCTCTGGAACAAGGTGCCCCAAGAACTTGTGGATGCCCCTGAGCAAACTGATCTAGTGGGTGTCATTCCCAGTGGCTGAAACCAAATGATCTTTAAGATCCTTTCCATCCCAAACACTTCTTCGATTCTGTGACTCTTTTTCTCACTGTATCAGGTGCCCCACATGGCAAGGACCTGTCTGGGCAGCAGAGGACAGAGCAGGGGATCGAGCATAATCCCTTCACTCAGGAAAGAGGTTTATGTATTGTGACAGCTACCCTTAACCATTGTTGAAAGGAGTCAGAGGCATTCCTACCTCTAGGATCCATTCAAGGGGTGGTAACAATACCCTTTGGCTATAGTGGGTGAGATTTTATGAAATGAGGCTAAACTGGAATTTTCTGCCAGAGAGGACTTCTCTCAGAAACATAATTTTTTTGCATCACTGGCCTCATATATGCTAAGTGTAAGATTTTAGAATTATGCTTTTAGTCAAATCATTATTATGTTATTAGTCATTGAAGCAAATTTGCAGGAAGACATGCGTTCTGGTAGAAAGTCTAAGATTTCCCTCCTGTGCCCAAATTCATGACATTTCAGAAAGCTTTCCAGTACAATCAAAATGTGGCTTAGCTGCCTGCATGGCACCAAAATATTCTTGCATGTGAGTGGACTTGGCTGGCAAGAAGGGAGAGCAACCTTGAGAGGTGCAAATGGCTTTCAACTTTGTTTTGGACAAGGTTTCTCTGCTTCTTACAACACAGGTGGGTTAAGCCTCTTTCTTTCAGGCAACCACATGAAGTAACAACCTCCTATACAATGGAGCTGCAAATCAAATACACTCACAGGTTTACTTCAGTAACATCTTGTGAATATCTCCTTAGGGACTCTCGGGGATGATGAACCAGACAATTTTGACATTGATTGCTTCAGCCAGCTGGAAATTAAAGACTCCTTTAGCAGCCTAACCTGCAATTTCACCGAGCTGTCTCCTTACAATACTAACTACACCCTGTCTCTGTGGTAAGTGCTGTCAGTGTGTCCCTTGGTAAACAACATGCAGGGAAACAGGGGCAGCAAATCTAGACAAAATCCTATTTTGCCACGTTTGAGTACTGTATTCAGCAAAGAAGAGTTTATTGAAGGAGAACATAACTCCCTAATGAGGAAAAGAAAGAGCTGGAGGGGTCTCCAAAGGGGATTATAATGTCTCCAATAGTTCTGATCTTGCCTCTGTTGCTCTGTAATGCTTGTAATATGGATGTAGCCCAGCATGAACTGAGACTTTTTTACCTGAATTTAAATGGTATTTTAAAAAATGTTTTTGAAGACACAAATCCTTACCACAGAAAATTCTTTAGCAGAAAGTTGATTTTCCACATCCGAGAAAATGCCTTCATCTAGGTTAAGACAAAAACTCAGCTATTGTCTTTGCACACAGAGACATACAAGAATTACACTAGAACAAGCACACAAACCTCCAACAGTTATCAAACACATCAGTCATCTCCACTTCCTATCGAGGCCTTGAAACTCTTCCCACCCTTTTTTTTTCACTGTTGTGCCAAGCTGAAGGTCATATTTTGTTTATTGAGCATATAGATCATTTTTTTCCCATTTTCTGTTTTTCCTGAAACTAAAAGTTATGTGGCAGTTAAAAAAAGAAGTGGATATTTTTTGTAAATCTTTATATACTAGTCACTAATTATTTCCCTTTTTTTCTCATAGTTTATTAGAATTTTTCAATTTTCATGGGACTTATTCTGGGTTTTGACAGAAGTTTTATGGCAATTCTCAAACATGGGAGCCACAGAAATGGAAAAATAAAAGTTCTAAAACCACTATGTGATTCCTTCAAGGACAGGCTGACTCTTGACCCTCTACTTGCTACCACCTATGTCAGTAAGAAATTTCTCTATATCTTCAGAGAGCATCAAAACACATTGCCCTATATTTAAAAATGGAAGTGGTAAGGTAATTTTTGAAGATGGAAATGTTTTAACATATGCACCTTATATTAAATAATTGCACTTTTTTCTCAAGAGTTCTGCGATGCTTAATGTGATTCACATCACTTTACTGTTGTGCTCAAGGACCACAAGAAAAAACACTATCAATCTCTCAAACTCCTTATTTCCATTGCATTATTTCTTATTTCACATGTAGTCTCACTTCAGTGAGATAAGTGAAAGGAGCAAGCAGGATTCATCCCTTATAGTAAGTAGCTAAGTCATATTAACACTGAGAAGAAATGATTGTTGTGTCACTTTGGCCAACAGTACCAAGGAGGACAACAATTACGCCTGCTCCAACATGAAGAAACAGGAAGATGTATTCTTCTTACAGTTCATTGATATACTCTCAAACAGAGATGTTTGCATGTACTCTGAGACGAAGAGAAGGGTCTGCAGGCGTCTGGTTGTAATTGACATTGGTGAGACATTTAACATTTTGGACGTTTTTAAAGTCAGAGGGCTTACTGGGAAGAAAATAGTCCACTACAAAACCTAAGCATCAATCTGGATAGACAGCATAAAATAGCATCTTAGCAGGGCATGTAACCTGGATTGGGGTGTTATCAGAGTGTGGTGTTTCCCCTGCTTCAAAGCCAGATATTATTAACCTCTATTCAAAATGTGTAACTGAATTCAGACTGATTGTGACACTGCCCAGACTTGGACACAGACTGAATCCCATCCATGTCTGAAGCAGCTGTCCCTGAGTGTGGATGAACTGCTAAACAGGGATATTTTGTTCATCTCTGACTAGGGATTATGCAGTTTAGGGACTGGCTACCACACAGACAGAATGAGCCCAGTAGCACAGGGAACACAAAGTTGCAAGACGTCACTTCACATCCTGGTGTATCCTGTAGCCTGAACAAGGTGCATCCTGCACTGGTAACTCTGAATGGAGTAAGACACACCAGGAACCTGCCTGAGCCACTTAGGAAACTCAGGGGGAGGAGGGGATACACAAAATTTACTGTTCTTGGTAACCAGCATCATTCAAGGGTGGCAGAGAAGCCTGTGTAGGACAGATTCTTCTCTGTTCTTCTCTGGTGCCTCATTGCTTTGTCTCCGGTTGGCAGTAGGCACTGCAAAATCCCTCTCTTGTGAAACATTTCTGCCACAGTGCAATAGTGTTGTAATAATCTTACATTACCTCTTAGTTTATGGGACAACCTGGACCATTCCTGGCAGTCCCTAAAAACTGTGGAAGATCTAAGTATCTGGGGGTTGTAGAAGGAGTAAGAACATTTTATGGTTATATGCGTTTTCCTGAGAGGAGAGAGGTGTGGGCTCTGTGTTGCTGTGAGAGCTGATATACTTAACAAGGTGAATTCAGGAAGCCTCAGTGCCACAGCCACAGTCCCTGCAGGTCTCAAGCCCATCCAGCTCAGGCTCAGCTCAGAGAGAGCCCTGAGGGCCACATTTCGGACTTGATGTACTTGCACGGATGGTCTTTGGCACAGTCTCCTTCAGACCAGGTCAGATGTGGGTTAATAGCAAGGGTCTGGAGCCACAGCCCCCTCTGGTCTACCTAACACCGTCAGACTTTGTACCTCCCTCTGTCCCACTGCCCTGACAGACAGCCACAGTGGTACCTAAGCACAGGTTGTTCCCCAGCACTTCCTTCCAGCTGGGTTTCGCCAGGGGGCCTTCATCTCAGAGCACTGGCTAGAGGGACTGAATTTCAGACCTTCAAGATGCCACAGGGGTGAGCATGCTCAGGAGTTGCTTTCCAAGACTAAATGTCATATCCCTCACAAGGACCTCCCCTGCTGGTCAGACTACTTCTCTAGAAGGTCAAAATCAAGCCCTTCTCAGAATCAGGATGAGCTCAGCATGAGCGCTGCCTAACTCAGGACAGCTCTTCCTCAAGATAGGTCACCCTGCAGGTCTGTAACCTGAAGTGGATGGTTTTTTACATTTCAAACCCGGTTTATTTTCTAGTAACATTATTTTGCTCCTGGTTTGCTGTCATTTGCAGTTAAGCCTGAAGTACCATTTGCTATAAACATCACATATGAAAGGGAGGCAAATGAGTATCTTATTCGTTACTGTACACCACACTCAAGGAAGAAATACTTAAAGGACAAATTAGTGCACCAAGTAGCCTATCGGCAGAAAGAACATACTTGGAAGGTAAGTGGTGATATATTGGTGTGCTTACACTAATTTCCAAAATTAACCATTATCAAAATTACCTGTACCATGCAAAAATGATCAAATCTGCATTTCTGCAGATCTCAATCTGAAAATTTGGAAAGGTGCAATATTTGGCATTTGGAAACATCATCAGTCAAAAGAGGTTTCATTTCTTTGGGCTTTGCAGTGGGAATAGAAGACATAATGTGTTGAACCATTCTAAGTTTGCTCTGTGGTGGTTTTGCTGTTATTTTCTGTGCTCATCAGTCAGTAAACTTGTGACCTCTTTAATTATTTTGCAAGTTTCCTCAAATCTCTTTTTCCATTGAATCCTTCCAGGCTTCCAAGGCAGCCCTGCATCTCTCCCACCCTCGGGCTGTCTGAGGCTGCAGCTGTCTATGAACTGAGTCTGACTGGGGCTGCCCAGCTGCAGGGATCTATCTCTGTGTCCCGTCACCAGGGCAGCCATGCAAAAGCTAGTCACAACGTTTGAAAGCATAGACTGCACTTGGGTTTTACGAGGGAACACAGTGTTGTCCACCAAAATCAGACTTGCTACCTGGAGTGCAACAAGGCAGTAATTACACACTCGAGAGAGACATTGACTGTTCCAGTTGCACATGCTGGGTGCTCAGTGGCATTCCACAAATCAAGCACACCAACTACCAAAATGTTTTATTATTTATACATTTTAGCAAACAAACTAATTAATGTTCCTTGCCTATAAGTTACATAGTTCTCTTATTAATTTGTGTGCCATCTTCAATCGGTTAATGATTCTCTCACGTCTCAAGCTAACTGGCCCGCAGGCTCAGTCTTTGTCTTCTCTTGAGTTGGTGGCTCCCTTGTCCAGGTGAGCCATGAGTCAGCAGTCATGATCTGCTCTTGTCAGAATTACCTTCCAGCCAGTTCAGAGCTGATTCAGCATAGTCGCTGAGTCATCTTTATTAGTTTATTCCTTATCTTGGGGGTTCTGCCAAACGTCCTCTATTACGGCCCAAAAATTCTGCACTCTTTGTGTCCATTACCATCACTACATGCTTCTTCCAAAGCTTTGTTAACCTCCGCCCAGGTCTCACATCATTGAAGCATGATGCATGTCAAGATCCAAACCTTAACAAAGAGATTCTACCCACAAGAAATTTGTTTTTCTTACACCTGGAGCTTGAAACTTAACTTAGAGCTTGCTTATTAACTGCTCTCTGTTTCACAGATTAAATCTCCCTCTGTTGATTAGGCTTGAAAATATATAAAGATCAAGCATCAAAGAACTTAATGGAAAAAGAAAATTGATTCAGGCAGCAAAATACATTGAAATAGAGAGCATCACAGCTGCACTGCAGGATTTCAGCTTCTTCCCTGTAACTGCCCTCTCTGACATTGTCTTTTTATGTTGCAAAAATGTATTTTTTCTCCATCTCTCCTCTGAGCCTTTTCATGGAAGCATATATTTCCTACAGCAGTGTCAGCTGCCACAAAGTACAGTTAATACTCACAGCTGTTTTCCTAAAAAGCTTTTACCCAGCATTTGTCTCTCTTCTCAATACTATCTGGACTATGCTCTTGTTTAACTAGGCTGATGTCCTGATAAGCACCTGTGTAATAGCTAGACAGATGGAGTAAAGGGCACAGTATTTCAGGGATGCACCTGATCTCACATATTTTGCTGAACTCGAGGATAATTCTCCACTGTCTGCTGGAAAACTAATTGTATTTTTGTGTGTGTGTCTGTGTGTGTGTGTGTCTGTGTGTGTGTGTGTGCTTAGACAATAGAGTCACCATACCTTCAGATAAAATTGCTGGGGAAAAACCTTGAAAATGAAGCATCATATGAGGTGAAAGTACGTTCTCAGCCCAATGGAGTTTATTTTAAGGGCATATGGAGTGAATGGAGCACTTCCAAGAGCTTCTGGACAGCAAGAGAGCAGCACTCCACAGAAAGATGTAAGAGCTGAAAACACTTTGGTCCTCCTGGAGGAAAGCAGAGCTGGGGGTCTGGGCTCCCTGGCCAGCCTCAGTAGCAGCAGTGATGAGAGAATGGGGAGGGAAGAGCCCATGGCCACAGCAGGGTCAGTCCTCACAGACACAGGCACTCCAAGGACGTGACTTATATTGCAGCTGGATTGCTCTGGTTTGAGGCTGGCTCTCCATGAAGATTTAAATCTCATTCAAGGGCAATAAGGTCAGAGGAAGTTCTGCCATGAGAGCATGAGGGTGTGGGTGCAGAGGAGATGATGGCTGACTCAGTGCTTGCTGCTGGCTGGCTTGCCAGGGGAAGGAAAAGCTTGCACCAGGTACTTTGGGTAAGGCACAAAGAACTGTGAAACATGACCTATTTCAGGACCCTGGGCTTGAATGTGAACATGACACCTGAAACACAAATGCAACACAGGATAAAATCTCATCACTGCGCATGAATAATCTTTGTGGTCCTTGGGTCCCTTCAGTCCCCAGGGGTACCTCAGCATTACAGGTGTTAGAAGTTATCTCTATGCTG
This sequence comes from Chloebia gouldiae, assembly GCA_003676055.1. Taxonomy (NCBI): domain Eukaryota; kingdom Metazoa; phylum Chordata; class Aves; order Passeriformes; family Passeridae; genus Chloebia; species Chloebia gouldiae. Next base: position 2,315,658 of record QUSF01000044.1, on the reverse strand, counting down.
CTGTGAGGACACAGTGAGTGTTGATTTCAATGCACAGGAGGTGACAGCACACTTCAAGCTGCTTTGATCCAGTCTGTGAACCCAGCTCAAAGCTCAGCCTAGTGCTGATGCTCTGGCAGCATATCATTCACCTCCTTCATGGAGACAGGAGAAACGAGCCCAGGCCAGTGATAGAAGAGTGCAGTGCTTGGTGTAATCCCTAATTTTTCATCTGAAAAGACATCACTGTTACAGTGGCTTAACAGTGAGACATTTACATGCATTGGCTGATGTTCTTTGTTTTCCTGCAGATAGCAGTGTGGTCATGATTATATTCTCCATCCTGGGATTCATGCTGTCTGTTGTTATGATTGCACTGATTGTAGTTTTTTGGGAAAACAGGTAATCTCTTTCTATCAGAAAATATTTTGGAACCCAATCCTGTTCTGACAGTCTTACTTCTTACCCTGTTATACTTGTGAACTCTTCTCTCTCCATCTCTGGAACTCTGTATCAAGTGGTTGGCAAGCAAAGAGTAGAAATAAGCAATACCAGAGACAGTGTTAGGAGACAGACGATCACTGTCCACTTGGACCAGATTTCAGTCTTGAGCTCAAAACACTGGGACCTTCGGTAAGCCAAAGTCACCACAAAACACTTCGACTCAGCGTCCCACTGGAGGCAAATTTGACTCATAAACTTCAAGCAAAATCCAGAAAATAAAGCAACCTGTGGGTTTTAGTAAACTCTCAAGAAGTGCGGAAACAGCAGGCCAGAATGATGAGCTCTTTCCCTTTCACAGGCTGAGTCAGTGGGGTGTTTATTCTGCAGTGGTTTCAGAAGCAGCAGGGCAGAGCCCTCTGCAACAGGGACTAGATGGTGTCAGACACCAGCCTGGCCAAATCCTCTTCCAGCCAGCCATGAGGCGAAATCAGCCTGAAGTGGGACTAAGAATACATTCATTGCCCAAGCAGTCCTTGGTCTGCAGTAGGGTTTTTCATATATCTGCTACATAGCAGGAGATGGATGACTATAGATATGTTTTTAATGACCTGGCTCACTAGAGCTGACAAGCTTAAGAAAATGAACAGATATATAAGATAATGTTATGAAACTAGAATCTGGAGGCATAAAATCCAAGTTTATCTGTAGAAGATGAAATCCTTGCAAGACAGAAAGCCCAGGACTCTTCAACAACATTCAGTTGTTGAGCAGTCTGTCCATGACACCCACCTCAAGAGAGGTAACAGTGTGAGCTGCTTTTTGGGACAACACTTGGGCTATGCTAATCCCAGAGGATTTAGCACAGCCCAAGGACCTGGTCAATGCTAGTTGGCCTCAGCCATACCATGCCACAAACAATTTTAATAATTAAACATTTTAGATACTGGAGTTATCTGCCCTAGTGCTACGTTATTCACAAGTACAGAGGTAGCTTGAGATTTCTCATTCTTGCATTTTACTGTTGCTGGGAACCTGCAGTTATCTAACTTTGCTACAAGTCTTGCTTACATAAAAGTGCAGCAAAAATAGGTGACACTTTTTGATCCCAGATATTTCCATTTTAGAAAGAAGAGAGTTTTATACATGTGCATATATGTGCATATATGCATTATGTGTCTGTGCCACACAGACGCATAAATAAAATCAAATATATATTAATATATATGTATAATTATAACATTGCAATGATTGAATATCATTTGGACAACATTCTCTAGATGCATCATCGCTGACAGTATCAAGCAGCACAACATGAAAACTTTGCTAATTAAGGCAGTAAAAATGAAACCTGTGGCACAAGGCTACAGGACAGATGTCTGAAGTTCAAATTGCTGGCCAAGGAATGGGACAATATGCCATTCTTTGAATTAACTATACATGCAGAAACAAGTATCAGCAAATTTCCACTTTAACCACAGCATCTTCTTGCACTTAGAGAAAACAGTTTCACCACACAGAACCCTGTTCACACAGCTAAATGAAAACAAGCAACAAACTCTTTGCCAGCATAATTTGCTGCATTTCCAGTACTTAGTGAAGTGTTTTCTTTTAACTGTGACAATTTGTACATTCCAAAGAACAATGACTTTTTGGTGACCTTTACAATTTCTCTTCTCTGTCTGGTTTATTCTGAGACTTCTTTGTCTTTATTCTGGATAATGCCAGCCAGCCCTAAGGCTTTGTAAGAACTAGTATAAATGATGCAATATGAACCTCTGATACCTCATCACAGCCCTCTTATGTTGTTTTTTGTCTAATGTTGCTGTTTCAGGATCAAGCCTGCTGTATGGCCGAACCTTCCTGACCATAAAAAAACGCTGGAGCAACTATGCAAGAAGCCAAAAAACGTATGTTCTTCCACTGTTCTTTCCACCTGAGTATAGATTCTTGGGAACACAACTAATGCTCATGAGAGACAGTATGTGCATTTGCTGCATGAACTAGAACATCGTTCAGAAATTACTTCTACATTTCACTGAAGAAAGCCCACATTTGCTCATGCAGATGTCAGCCAAGGGTATGGAAATAACAGACAATTAACCTTGTGCCAGAGGTTTGACTTATGCAAAGTAACTACAGAGGTCTTGAGGAGTTGAGGTATGAAGAAAGACTGAAGAAATTAAGTTTATTTATAGAAGAAAAGGAAGCTTGGGGTGGGGAATACTACTTACAACCTTCCAATACCTAAAGGTATATGTAGAGAGATGGGAAAGATGCTCTCACCACAGGGCTGTGTGGAGACAGGGAGCACATGCCTCTGGTAACAGAGGCAACAAGCATGTGTTGCTTCAGGGCCAGCTTATTCCAGATACAAGCAAAGAATCTTTCTTGTGGAAAGAATTAAATGCTGTGTAGCCCGTCCAAAGACAAGGTTGGGTCCCCTCATATAATACGTTTAAAGGTTGGCTTGATAGGGCTCTGAATACCCTAGTCTTGCTTCTGGCAGAAAGTTGGACTCCACAGCTCCTTTCCAACCAAGATGCCTTTTGCGAACATCCCTGGTGTTGTCCATGTACCCTGACATGGCCAGCAGCACTATTCATACATCATGCAGTATAGGAACTGCTTTGCCAGTTAAAAGCCAGATGGACAAGTAAGTCATTAGTGCTGTTCATTCCAGGTACATTATTATCATGTTCTTAATTTCGCAGGAGGCCTAACACAGTTCCCCCAGCCCCTGTGCTCCCCCAGTTCAGGGATTCCTAACGTTTCTCAGGAAGTTGTGGCAAATTTTTACTTCCCTTGCTGCTAAATTAGGAAGATAAAACTGAAAGAAACCATCTGGGTGGGCACAATCCTTCCTGTGAAATGGCAGGCAGGCGATAAATGTGTGTCTCAGAAAAGTCCCTGAAACACTGGATAGAGCATAAAACACTCTCTAGGGGTACTGTCTAGAGGAGGACACCAGATAAATGGTTAATAAAGTTAACAGGGAAAGGGATTTTCAGCCATGTGATAGTTTATTCTGGGCTAACCTATTATTCAGCCTGCTCAAGGTTACATCTGGAGTTAAAGATCATAAATACCCTTCTAAAATAAATTATTAAAGTATTTTTTATCTTAAGCTACCACACATTGTTGACTAACTGTGCTGTTCCCTTTGCCACACAGAATTTTGATATAAGCTTTAACCCAGAGAGTTTTGGTTATGTTCATGTCCATAAAGTGGATGGCCTTTGGGCAAAAGCTGAACTGGAAAATTTTCTGCAGCCATCAACTGCTCCAGAGACAAGCCTTCCAGAAAAATTCAGGAGTGGATCAGACGTGAAGGTGAGCCCTGTGATGGCAGAAAAAACCAACTTAAACCTGCCCATGTCTTACGAAGGAGTCTGGCCAGCTGAAGCTCTGTGCAGGCTCCAGGGCTCCAGCCAGTTTGCAGTCGCCGAGGGCTGCTGTGGCTCCAGCACGTATGAGGTTTGCCACAGCAACAGGGTGCCCCTGCACAGCACTGGTTTCGACCTTTCCTCCACATGTCCCCTGGGTCTTTCGGGACAGCCCCATCCAGAGCCCCTAAATGACGACACCGGATCCCAGATGCTGCCTAACAGTGACATGAGATCACCAAACAATGAGGAAGCCTACGTCACAATGTCCAACTTCTACAAAATTCAGTAAATCTCACAAGAAGTACAGCATGCATTTTTTTCTCTAACACACGCAGGATACTGAAGCTTTCTGGTTTTGTTTTCCTGTATCCTGTGAGTTCCCACCTCCCTGGTGCACTCTGCTCACAGTGCAGTGCTGTACCTGCAGGGAAGGGGGCCCTCCTACACTATAGTGAGAAGTAGACTAGCTCAGCATTCAGTATGCTGCTAGCAGCCTTCACTGCAGCAGAAATTAAGTTTAATTCAACCTGATTCTGATCTTCAAATCTGACTAATCCAGAGCAGTGACAATGCAATCCCAGCCAAGGATCACAGCATGTCTCGCAGAAATTAATGAACTCTTTTGTTACCCTCTTGGTTACAAAGTTAAGCTCTTATTAATGCCTTAGCAAGAAATATGGCAATAAATTCCTTTTAAACAGAACCCAATCTCTTTTAAAGACTGGTGGGTCAAGACTAACCCCCCAGTCAGCCAAAAGATAGAAAAAAGACAGAAAGACAGGAAATTAGAGTTGCTATCAAGTATTAGATGCCTGGCAATTCAGGAGCTTGACCACCACAATGAAAGTTAGCTGAATGCCCAGCAAAAATGTCACATGGGTCCATCTGAGGGCAATGATTCCTGAGATGGATTTAGTTTTTATTTTGGCACTTTTTTTTTTGGTAGTTTGTTGGGTTTTTTGAGACAAAATTAAACAAAAGCATACCCTGAATGCCACTACTTTTTGCTATTGGCAAAGATCTGTCCTTAAGTACCAGGATGCACAGGTACTTCTGCTAATACTTTTGAGGTCTTCAACATTTCATGTACCAACTATGAGAAGCAAAGTCCTTTCCCTTCCTAGAAGCTGAATTAGGTTTGTAAATTGCATGATGCTGTCCTTTTCTGCAGCTCTTATGCAATTATTAGTGTAGCATAAGTGCTTTCTATTCCAGAGACTGGGCTGATCATGTTTGCTTGCTAGCATTATCACCAGTGGCTGTGACTGCACACAGGTACTATGAATTGTGACAGGCAATGTTCTCATGCAACATCTGACATAGGAAGATGGATGGAATGTTGTGGATCCTTGGCAGTGATTACAAGAAGTAATTTGGTTTTTTGAAATATCTTAGAGTTTGCCAGGAGATGTTTTTAGTTTGTTGGTTTTGGGTTTTTTTAAGTTTGTTTTTTTTTTTTGTTGTTGTTGTTGTTTTTGGGGGGTGGGGTTTTTTTTGTCTTTTTTGGTTGGTTGTTTTTTGTTGGTTTTTTTTTTTTCACTGTGACTTTTTTCTTGTGTTATTACTTTTTTTTTTTTTTTACATTATGGCTGAGCCATCTTCCTTGGATGCTGCACATTCTGGAGCACACACTTGGAGATAAAGCTGCTACAGCCACATGGTTGCATGACAGCAAAGCAGTGTGGCCATAGCACATCCAAGCTGCTTTCTTGCAGTCTGGATTTGGGGTTCACCTCACTGTGCAGTCTCAGTTCCTCTAGCTCTTTGAAATTCTCCTTTACCTAGTTATATTCACATTCCCAGAGTCTAAGGGTGAAAAGAGTCCTCTCTTATCATCAGAGGATGAGATGCTCATTTATTCTGACTCGTAATGGTCATGGAGATGTTGCAAAACCTCAGCTGCTGCCATCTACCTCTGCCAAGACAGCTTTGTGCCAGGAGAGCTGCAGAATGAATCCGATCACTGAAAATCACTTGTGGCCTTGTTTCAAGAATATATGGCAGAGAGTGAGGCTTGCATTAAACTCAGTTACTTGAATTGGAATTTAATGCTGCAGGAGACAGTACAAACCAAACAGCAATTGTGGACCACATCAAGCCAAAACCAGCCTTCCCAAGACAGCACTCTACCTCCTCCACCTCCACCAACTGCAAGGGAAACTTTCGAGTGGGGAGCGCTTAACAGCGACTGTGTGCAAAGAGGCCTCAGATTTGGCTCAAGGCATTCCAGTGACATTTTACGGAATGGTTTTTATTGCTGTTTACTGCCAAATGAAGCATTAATTGATGCAGAAGAAAAAGACCAGAGCCCTGGGCATTCATTTGCTTTATAGTGCTTGTATTTCCCTTCAAACAGAGCTGCTGATAATGCTTATACTGTGAAAACTTATGCAGTGTGACTGTAGATACAGCAGACTATAGCAGAATTATACCTTCTTCCAGTGACACAGTGACAAACAAAAAGGGGATAGAGGAAGAAGCAAAAGCACATCAGGAAAAGCTTCTGCAGTATGTGCTATGCTTCCTTCAAGTTTTATAATTCTGTAGGTCTGTAACACATTTGTTGGATGTATGCAGATATAACCACTTTCAGCTTTTGTTTCAGGAAAAAGAAAAAAAAATAAAGCGAAATATGCATCAAAGCCAGAAACACCACAAGCATTTCCTGTCTATGGCCAAGTTATATATAGTTCATATATGAGGATAGAGACAAGACTATGTCTAGACAATCTGTCAAGCAGTCTACATGACAATTTCTCCAGAGCAGTCCACAAATTCCCATCTACCTCAGTATTCCCACAGGAGTTTTGTTCAGCTTTCACATACTCCATGCACTTCCTTTATCTTAGCACAACTTTCCTTCTCCCCCTTCCGCTTCCAGTGCTCTTACTCAGCTGCACACCCAGATCTGGCTTGCTGGCACTGGTTTCTCTGTGGCTGCTTTATGACACAGTGCCTGGAGCTGCCTGCTCCTCCCTGCTATGTGCCTGCTGGGCTCCAGCCCCTCTCCTGCAGTCGTGGTGCCACACAGACACCCTCCCATCTTTGCTTCTCCCCTTGTCTGTGTGCAGCTCATGCAAACACCTCCTAGCATTATGCAAATGTCTCTTAGCTGTACACAAACTTAAGACTATTGTCAGTCAATGAGTCACGGTCTAATTCTAATGATGCTGAACAATGCTAATTTCATCTCGAGGCAATAGTCATCCTTGGCTTAAAGCGTCAGTTTATTTACCACATCTCCTCCCCCTTGTCATTAGACAGGCTGAAAAAACACACACAAATGCTGGCAGCAGATGACCAGCTAGCGAAGTGTGGGGAGGCAGGAGGACTGCTTCTGCCAGGGTGCAGGGATGGCTAAATGCCTGTGATGTGCAGTGAAATCTGGGCTATGCAATCAATGCTGAAAGGGTGGCCTGACAAGCACTGCTGCAGGGACATGTGGCTGAGTCCAGGGCAATTTTTGGTAGGCAGAAGCTGACTATGAAACCATTTTTTCTGGCAGCAAGGGACATGGTGATGCTGGCAGGGTATTTCTGCAGGGCAGGAGTAGCAACCCTTCTCAGCTTCTTAGCAGTAGTGTTTATTGATGTGAAGGCCTGTATTTGTAGAGCAATACAGCAGTGCTGCCTCTTGGGGGAGAAGTAGTTGGATTTTAGTCAATACACTTTTAAATCAAGCTAATTATCTCACTGGTTGTGGGGGTTTTGAAGCTATCATTTAAAAACAGATAAAATGTGATATAAAGAAGACTTACCACCTCTGTGAAGAATTATTGTAGAGTCAAACACATCCTTATTACTTGTGATCATGAAGCCAACCAAATTAGCACTCCTGTATGTCACAGAGCATTGGCAAAACAAGTCTAATGCACAGACGCACAAGAAAACAATGTATAATGCCAGAAAATCCAATTGCTAAATTATACGGACTGTGTCATCCATTGCACACGCGGCAGCCCCATGTTTCAGTCAGGACTTTTGTTTCCTTGGCTTCTAAGCGCCACCTGCTGAAACACGAAGCCACGTGTCAGAGCCCAGCACTCGGGCACTTGCCGGTGCCAGCGCATCGTGCAGCTCCAAAAGCGGTTATCAGATGGGACCTGGGGCAAAAATCAAGCCCACAACAAACTAAGCAGTGTTTCACTTATCTGTAGTCTATAGCCTTAAAGAAGTATGGGCAAATAAAAGCAAAAGACAGAGTTTCCAGGATTTCTTAATCTTTAAAATGAAGTAGGCATCAATGTCCACAGAAGAACTAACTCCATAGCAGTAACTCAGAAACTGATCTTTTATAACCTAAGAATGAGAAAAATAGTGTTTAGTGTTTACAAGGGCAATGGCCATATTCTGTAGCCCAACAGACTCTATATTCTGCAAAAACTTCCTCTGCATCTTCCAGGGAAGTCTGATTTTGACATGTATTGCTTCCACGAGGTCCTACACAGAATTTAGTTAACTTTCACTAAAGCAGACTTATTGAGATTCTTTCATTAAATATTTTTCTAGTTACTGTTAAATATTGATGACATAACTTACATGTCACAGCAAAATTAGATTAGTCCAACATCAGGACCATCAGTGGATATAAAAAGCCCCAAAGGTTGTCAAACAACAGCAAAAATGAGACATAAAGAAGAAATGCATTGATGAAAATGTCTAAAGGAATGAATCTATGTCACGAAGTTGGAGCTTCTCCAACATAGTCTGACAGTTGTTTTTCCAGAAAATGTACATAAGCTAAAAGAAAACCACTCCAGCTTTAGAAAGTAAAAAAAAAAAAAAAAAAAAAACCAAAAAAAAACAAAAAAAACAAAAAAAAAAAACCACAAAAATACAAACCTGCAGCTTTTAGAAAAAAAAATACCATGTTTTAAATGAAAAAAAGGAACAGATTTATCTCAGGAAAATAAGCACTTCTTACATTTTACCACAGTCTCTGCTTTTCCACAGAAAACCAGACTTGATTCAACTTCCACGAAACCTTGTGCTCCCTTTCTATCCAAGATAGTCAACAAAGGTTGCATCCTGTCCCCAGTCTCCAGCTGCAGCTCCTGCAGTGTTGGGATCATCAGCAGTGCTGTGAGCTGGGGGGAAGCATGGGTCTGGGTTTTGTGGAGGTGGGGCTGCTCTACCAGGGGTGGCTGCAAACCTCGAGGCATGAGCATAGAAACGGTTCTAGAGGCAAAACCAAGCTTGCTTTGAAACCACAAGGGTTTCAGACACTGCTGAGGCACACCAGTATGGGCAGGGCGCTGCTGCAAACAGAGAGGCAGCTTTTAGTCACCTGAGGACTTGGTGTTAAGCAGAGGATAGTAGGAATCCTGCTTTCTGCTTACCCTACAAGAGAGGAAAGCTAAAGAAACAGGGTGAACTATAATCACGGTGATAATAGACAGTAGACAGCTGCTGGCAGTGCCAGGTTGCTCTTGGCATTACATGTTTTACTGGGAAGCCTCAGTGTGCTCCTGCTGCTGCTGCTGCTCCTCCCAGTGTGGAGGATAGGAGCTGCAAGACAAAAATCAGCCAAATCACTGGTCTTGCTCCTGCCAGTGACAGTTCTATGATGGCAGAGTGGTGCTCTGCCCACACGGCTGCAGAGCTTTGAGGTGGCACTGTGTGCAAGGAATTACATGAAGGCAAGTTGGCTTTTATACAGCAATGTCTGCAGCTGATTTCATCTGCAGGACTTCTTTCTGCTGCTGCCATCTGCCTCTACCAAGACAGCTTTGTGTCAGAAGAGGAGCAGAATGAATCAGGTCACTGAAAATCTCTTGTGGTCTAGTTTCAAGAATATATGGCAGAGAGTGGGGCTTGCATTAAACTCAGGTGCCTGAATTAGAATTTTGTTCTGCAGGAGACAGTATAAAAAAAAAAAATTCTGTATCACATCAAGCCAAAAACTTCCTCTCCCAGGCAGAAACATGAAGACACAAAGAGCAGAGGGAGGCCAGAATGAAAATGTATTGAAGGAAGCTGCTGAAGTGCCACTTTTCCCAGAGGAGCACACCAGAAGAAAAGGCTGTCCCACACCTCTTTTTCTCCATACCTTGTGCTATTTTGAGGTAGAGGGGTGGTGTCACTGAGGTGATCTGATGGCTAATGCAGAGGCAAGAAGTGGGGGCAGAGTTTTGGAAGAGTTATAGGGAGCCTTTTCTCTTTTTCCTGCAGGGCTCTACCAACATTTTTTTTGGAGTAAACTTCAGTGCAGGCTGTTGGGGATGGTAGACCTATTCCTGACAAGACACTATACCTGGCAGCAGACTGGAACTCAAGGTGCAGGCAAAACCTCCACCTCTGGGACTGCTCTCCTGCCCTGCAGACTCAGATGTTCCTGTGGTTTGTGCCATCCTGTTCAGCAACTATTGCACAATCAGAACGAAGAAATAGTGCTTTGAACATGAAGCACCAACCAAGATCTCTCATCTTGATGCTACCACCAGATACAATGGTGTGCATTTTGTTTACATCTCACAAAATCTGCTGTGTGTGCTGTGAAGCCACAGGCTGGCAGGACAGCATCACCACTTATCTCCTGTATCTTCTGGGTCTGTAACCAGCACACTACAGCTGCAGCTGAACAGGGGCCTTTCTGCTTCATTTTTGGGTCTCCCAGATCACAGAGACAGAGAGAGAAGTTCTGAAGGGAGGCTCTGAGTACTTGGTGTTAGTCTTGAAAATCCCTCTTGTCTGGTTCAAACCCCTTGAACTTTCTTGCAGTCCCTGAAAAGTGCTTCTTCTGAACATTTGGGGTGTGTGTGTGTCCAGTGTGCCATTATGGCTGCACATTCCTCAATAGGGATTTTACTATCTAGCAGCTAATGCCTGTGTTTGTTCCATTAATTTGCACACATATTAATATTAATCAGGCTACATTTTGTACAGGACAGATTCCAGTTTGAGTTCTACAGCATCTGATTACTAGCGAAAAATCATGGGTTTTTTGTTCCCAGATGTTTTTTTTTTTTGCCTGCTAGGGCTATACCTTTTCTGAACTTACCAGCTGTTATTCAGACTGCTCCAAGAGAAACTCTGTTCCCACAAAAGTGCAAGGAAGCTTTGCTCCTGACTTTGAAAGCACCTGAAACCAGCCCTTGGAAACATGGTTCTGTACAAATGTTAAAATTACTTCATTGGGACCCATGTTCTCAGGAAACATACCCAGTGAGCAATGCGGTCCACATGCAGGCAGACCTGAGCTGAGGACTACTTTGAAAGCTCCAGGAATACACCACCAATATGAGGGGGTTTAAGCTTTCCTGGATCACATCGTTCAAGTCCCCCCACAAATCCCATTAGTCCAGCTCAGTGTAAAAATCTTGTCCTGAAGCACAGGATTTTTCCCAGCTGCCACAGGCTCAGATAAGGCTCCCAGAAGTCAGTGACAAAACTTCTGCTGGTTCCCAAAAAAGTACAGTTGCTTTCAGTACCAATCCTCCCTTCTGAAAATATATATTGGTTTGGGATTAATTAAAATCGGAAGGTATTATTACCAAAGACAAACTGGCTGCAGTTGCTCAGATTAAGACTGATACTTCCATTGAACAAATATCAGCCTGTCATATCACTGCACGGTGTGAAGACATGAGATAGCAAGTCAAAGGAAATGTTTCATTTTGTGATTCCCACAATCCATCCACATTACTTTCTTTCTCTTTTAAATAGAAGACAGACAGCATGACACCATTTTGTGAAATCAATTAATAAAAGAGAAGCAAATGGATTCTCTTCAAGCTGCCAGACCACATACAGCCCCTATTTGATAGTAAGTTTGTTTTTCACACATATTGGCACCTCAGTGGCATTGCAGTAAGTAAAGCCTCCTCTTATGATGGCTGGTAATCATAAAGAGAGTTTCTCCACCAGTTTCCAGTGTCAACCAGTACACAAGTTTCCAGAGGCTTACTGGTCAAGAAACTAGTAGAGTTTGCACAACCTTCACTAAGGAATTGCAAGCAGCTATTGCTCATACTGAGATCATTACTGGACAAAAATAAATATTGGGTTTGCAGAGGATCAGTGCAGCAAGCACCCAGGACTTCAGTGTTTGAACTGTTAGCAACCCAGGCTAAAAGCTGTGACTTCATCAGAAAGGCTGTTTTGAAGTCCATTCTATAACTCTGTACTGCCTTTAGCTGGCTGCCAGCCTGAAATGGAGCAAATGCTGCCATGCACAATGCATTTACTCTCTGCTACAGCAGCAGGTTCTCAGTCTGGGAGAGCAGCAAAATTATGAGAGAGGAGCAGAAAATAGAAGAAAAAGGAAAAAGGTATCAAAGCAGGAAAAATTAGACACCACACACTTACACACTAGATTTTTTCAGGATTTTTTTTTACAGTTTCCTTTATGTACCATTTCCCCCAATCTCTATGGACAAAGGACAAAAGATGAACTAAGACAGCCTCATTGATGTGACAAGAAGGGTATGTTCCCAGTCTTTTTTCAGCATCAGAAGCACAAGACGAGAATATATGAGTTAGAATAGAGTAAGTTCTTTATTCCTGGAAAACTCTTCAAAGTTCACTGCAAATACAAATTTTTTAACTTTAATATAAATAAGTATTAAGAACTTTAAGTGTATCTACAGGCAACAACTACCAGGTAAAAAAATATTCCAAGAGCAAAGAGAAAAAAATACTGTAACACATGTATCTCCTTTGCAGAAAAATATAAGTAAAGTGATCTCACAGTAGAGAAATAAAGGAATCAAAGCAGGAGGAGGGGAGTGAAATCTGTAAGAAGCTGCACAGAAGGTTCAAACATGGTATACACAGGAATGTTGTCTGTATGTTTAGTTGTGAGTGAGGGAATAAAACAGGGCTTTAAAAAGCATTTTGCATTTATCCTGGTCTATGTCTCCCCATCTTCGATTGCCCCTCCAGCCTCCATCTGGGAACCCACATGTTCCCAGCAGCAAAACCAGCAGTTGTTCTATCACACTAGTGAGACCCACGAAGCCAAGAGATACTGCAGTGCTACAGGTGATAGGTCTACGTGACTTTCCTGGGACAGACTTCCATTCTTCCCTGCCCATAACAGCCTGTCCAAGACCACCACACTTTACAATATTTTGGTTTCCATCCCTTGCATCCTCTGCAAAACAGAGCTGTATCTAACACTGCAAAGGGGATATTCAGGAGCCACAGAAACCTACTGCAGATGTCAGAAAAGAGCAGCTCATGTCAGAAAAGAAAAGACATACCAGGGATGGAAAGAGAAAAATAACAGATGTGTGGGGTGGCCAGATTCCAGATCTACTCTCTGATAATGCTCTGATCCTCTGAGGCTGAGGCTACTGAAGCATCTGGGAATTAATTCTGCAGATTGAAAGTAACTGGCACAGTTACTAGGAACTGTTGTAATGGAACAGGAGGGAGTTGTTGTGCATACACTTAGAGGAACCAATAAAAGGTGAAAGAAAAGTCTTGCTTCTTTAACTATATGATTAGAGTTTCCAAGAATTCTTCATCATGATGATAAAGTAGATGTCTGTGTCTATTGAAGCGCTGACTCCAGCATAGTAGTTCATGAATTCTTCTGTTGTGACCTGAGACAGAGAAATTAAAAATAGGAAAATGGACCTTTGCTTTTATTTAACGCTGTAAGTCAAAAACAGACATTTAGAAGGACCTTTAATGAAACTGAACATCTGCTATTTCATACTGTAGCTAACAAAAAGGAATCCAACAGAAGGAATTAAACACTTATAATTTCCTGAATTTTACTTTGCTAGAAAAAAAAGAGCTCTTCTCCTCCACAACACTTGAATGGAGATGAAACATGTGAAGTTTAACTAACCTTACCAGGAACTGAAGTTAAAATCACTACTGCCTAAAAAGACAATTTTTAAACATACTTTTTTCCAGGGAAGCTATAATCTGGTTCTTTCCATTATTATTAATAAAGTGGGTGAGATTTCTGATGTAATTCATTGATAGCATGGGACTTTATATCCACCCCTAGAGAGAAAATATGATTGCTCTAAACAAGTCTCCCTTAATGAAGCAGGTATTCTTTCAAATACCAAAGAGTTTTGAATAGCTTTCATGACTATTTTGAGGTTTAAAAACTAACATTAAAAAATAAATAATCAAATTATCCAAGAGAAAAACAGTGCAGGTCTCTTGTGAAGCGTTAACTCTTGAATTGTGTAAGTTATTGTTTGAATAAACAAAGAAAAAAATGAAAAAATACAAAACAATATCAAAAAGACATTTAGCTTTCAGAGAGTGTTTGAGAGAGGGCTGGGAAGATGGTGAAGGGTCTCGAGGGGAAGCTGTGTGAGGAGGGCTGAGCTGTCTTGGTCTATTCAACCTGGAGGAGACTGAGGGGAGACCTCACTGCAGTTACAACTCCCTCATGAGGGGTAGAGGGGCAGGCACTGACCTCTGCTGTGTGGTGACAGTGACAGGATCCAAGGGAAAGGTCTGAAGTTGTGTCAGGGAGGTTTAGGCTGGGTATCAGGAAAACATTCTTCCCCAGAGGGTGGTTGGGCACTGGAATAGGATCTCCAGGGCAGTGGTCACAGCATCAGCCTGACAGAGGCCAGGACTCATGGTGTGACTTCTGGGTGTGCTGTGCTGGGCCAGGAGTTGGACCTGATGATCCTGGTGGGTTTCTTCTAACTCAGCATATTCTGTGATTCCATTATATCTGCTCGGATTGCATTGTGTGTTTGAGAACTTAGAAAAACATGGCAATAGGGAGAAGGAAGCACTTCAGACTGACCTACCATCACAAGATGATTAAAAACCTCACTAAAACTGCCTATTTCAGAGGCACCCAGCAAGACTATGGTGAAGAGGGCCTTTCTAGAAAATGCTCAACCTTGAGGCATTTCTGCTAAAAACATGTTAGGTATTCAGTATCATTAGTGTCTTATGATTCAGGAAAGCCACAGCCTGTTCTCACAAGAAACAATAATCAGGTGAGCTAACATCAGGATTGCTGACCAGGCACTGAACTCATCAAGGATCAGTTTGGAAACTCATTTAATGAATTCATTCATGGATGACCTCAGCACAAAAAGCAGGAACATTTTACTTGAAATTTGCTAGATATCACCACTGCTGTGGAGGTGGAAGGGGATAGTTGGCTCTGAGCTGGTATCTCTGAGGATAACACTGCAGCTGAAGGTATGAAATTCAGCTCTACTAAGTGCAAAGTCATGTCTAAAGCATATATTGCATCAGGAGAAATATAGGTTGGATAGTAGGAAGAAGTTTTTCACAGAAAGGGTGATAAAATATTGGAATGGCCTGCCTGGGGAGTTGGTAGAGTCACCATCCCTGGATGTGTTCAAAAAAGTACTAGATGTGGCACTTACTGCTATGGTTTAGTTAAGGTATTTAGGGCATGGGTTGGACTTGATGATCTTGAAAGTCTCTTCCAACCTAGTCATTCTGTAATTCTGTGAGTCTGTAAAGTAGATAAAACCCATCATCTCTCTACAACAGAGAGCCTGAGTGGTGGAAACAAAGCAAGTCAAGGATTCAGGTGGAGCATTAGACAGGTAGGAGTCACCAGTGCAGTGCTGCCCTGAAAACCCAGGTGCAGCTTGGAGAGTGGGAAGTGTTAAAGACATTCCACAAAGCAAAGATAGAAATTTACAGCCTAGTTTGTTATTATTAACTGCTCAGATTGAGAATTACACCAAGTGAACCATGGAGATACAAGATTGCTCTGAGATGGTCAACAGATGTAAGTTCAGAACAAAGAAGTTTTCAGACCAATAACAAGGGGAAAGAGACCATGCTTGGCTCAGAGATGGTTGAAGAGCAGTTTTTTAAGAAGTCCATCACAAAAGGTGCCCAGGCTTTGCACCTGAGCCAGAGGAAGCCAGAGTGCAGGAAGGGCTCCCATCTCTGTCCCAGCTCATGGCTCCTCAGGCTACACGCCTGTGGCAGAAGCCCCAGCCCTATTCTCCCTCCAACTCTCTGCAGATAAATCTGTTTCTATTTTGGATTGATTTGCAGGTCAAATGTCCCAGTAATTACACTGGAGAACAACTAACTGTAAAATATTTGACAAAGCAGGGAGCCTGCTTTTGAACTGGATCCTAGTATTTATTCTCCTAAAAAGTGAAAAATCCCACAATTTATGCGGTTCATGAAATTCAGAAATTTTGTGGGGTAGTCTGAACATATACTTAGTGTAATCTATGAAATTTGATTATTAAGGCTACAAGCCTTAATGCAGTCTCACAACCACCCTTGTACCTCCTGAAGAGCCCCTTTGCCTCAGAATGTGCAAGCTAGCTGTGTCAGGAGTGCTGTCCACAGGTTATGCATCTACTTTAATTTTCCATATAAATGTGATGCAAATGGATGCTTGGTACTGCCATTACTCCTCCACTTAATAACCTAAGTCTAATTTGGAGTCAGATGGTGACTTCATGGCTTGTAATCAGGCGCTTCACTTACCTTTCCATCTTTTTCATAGGGTGAATCAAAACTATCCAGAAAGGATCTAAAAACTTGATCTTCTGTCCAGTCTCCATTTAGGTATTTGGGATGATGTTTTGCATTATACGTGCTGCGTAAGTCTTCAATTGTTATGACACCGTCTCCAGTCTTGTCTAACTTCCGAAATGCCTGCATGACAATCTCTTTTCTTGCAGAGGACATAGGAGGCTGTAAAGAAATATTAACAGAATGATTTTATTTTTGCCAACTACTTGCCCAGTTCCAAATTCAAGTGCTTGTTGCTAGCAGCAAAATTTCCAAGGTAGATGAGACATTATACTGGTGATAGTCTACACTGTCCAGGAGCTAGAAAGCGCAATATACCCTCAAAAGAGCAATATGATTAAGACTATTCAGTGTCTACCCATACAACACCAAATGGACAATAAGAGAGAAAATCCTTCCTAGAACACTTTTCTGATCTGGCCATTTAAAATATTTCTAAAAAGAAATTACTAATTACCCAAAGTACTAGTATTTTCTATCTTAATTATTTAGGCTTCAGCAGAGCAAAGATACTTCAGACAAAATCAATGACTGTGGTGGATTGGAGAAAGTATCCCCTGAATAAGTTCATGCTATAAAGAGATGCATCATGAAAAGGCCAACAAAGAAGTGAGATTGATGGGCTGAACTGCACAGGTACCCAGGCTGCAGCACAGGCATTTCAGTATCTAAGTCAAGGCCACAATTAATTGAAAAAAAAATCACAACTGTTTATTTGCAAATATTCTATTCTATTTTGTTCTGTTCTGTTCTATTCTATTTTAATCCATTTAATGCAGTAACAACATAAATTCCCAGACTTACTCTCAGTGTAACAAGAAATTCATCAAAATCAATTGTTCCACTGCCGTCTTTATCAAACATCTGGAAAATCTCATGTGCTTCTTCATTATTGATCATCACAGCATAATGACGTAGTCCTCTCTGAAACTCTTTGAAATCAAGGGTTCTGCTATTGTTACCATCAATAATCCTAAATACTCTGTGGAAAACATAAAATTTGAGGAAAATGCACAGGAAAACATGCACAATGCAGCAGTGGTTTAGTACAGTACTGGCACCTTACTGAGATAACATTTCCTCCTTGTTCTGTATTCTGAGGGGAAAAAAAAAAAGAAATAAAAAACCCCAACGAACAAACCCCCTACGCTTATTGGCAGTGGAGATGACTTGTTTAGATAGGATGCATGAATATTATACATTTGAAGTTAAATGAGGGAAAGGCTGCCATAGTACTCCTGTTCATTATGGCCCTCTACCCCCTGCAAGTTGCACATTTAGATGAAGTTGCAAATTTAGATGAAGTTCCAGCTGGTCACCATCTGGACCCAATCTGTCAAAATATTATCAGGTCAGTCCTATGTCCCAAAACACATGAGCCCCTCTGTGGGTTGTGGCATTTGCACTGAAATGAGAAAACTCAAGAAAACTTGGAAACTCAAGTTTTAGTCCCTGTTTAGGGTGTGAGCCTCTTGCAGATAAAACTATTAGGCTGAATAATGGGTTTAACGTCTTGCATACTCACCTGCCAAATCCTTTGATGCCTGCAGATCCCCTTGCTAAACACTGCAGGCGAAGTCTTTCTAGAGGGTCAGTGATTTTGGGCAGACTTCTTATTGCTTTGATTGACATCTCTTGGTCATGCCTTGCTGTGCCCATCTGGAAGACCAAAACACTGGTGTGGCATGGATTCACATTCAGACACAGTGCCGAAGCCTGACTTAATATCCAAAGCATCTCAAATTCCCAACTTGCAAGCTGCTGGTTGCAATTCTTTCATTAGGACCCATTTTCACCCTCTATTTCCTTTTCCTTATATCCTTCTATCAGAAAGGGAAATTGCCCTTATAGGCCACCAACCATGAAAGGAGGGCTCAGCCAACCACCCTATGATTAATCCAGATACAGACAGAAAACTGTGTAAGAAATTTCTGTCTACAATGTGAGTACACTGTGACAATTGATGGGTGCACTCAGGAGTGTGTGACTCCCTCTGTGTCCACAGTGTTCTTGCCAAACCTCTTCCACCTGGCCAGGTTTGCAGCTATCATTTGACCACACGAAGACAAAAATTACCCTGGCTGAGGGCCTTTGCTCCTGAGACTTCTGTTCCACTGAGGTCTGATTCTGCAGAGCAGAGATTTCACCCATTGCATATCTGAGCACCTACACATGACACCTACTGCTTTTTAAACACAACTGAAGAACAAATTAATTAATACCTTAAAATTTCACAGTATTTAGCATCCCAGGATTTCACATGCTGACAACAAAGGCCTTCCAGCTACCTTCAGAGGAAGACAGTGGAATAAAAATATGGAAAACCAGCTTGTGACTCTGCAGTGCTGCAACAGCACCACCAAGAGCATCCTGCCCAGACTAGCAGAGTCCCACTGCCTCTCCCACAGGGATTATTTGTGCCTAGTGCTAAGAAGAGTGGGACTGCCCATGCCCACACTGATATTTTAGGGCCACAATCAACCCTGGGCACATGCTCAGTGCCAAGACTGCTGTTCCATAGCCTGGCTGATTGATCTGCAGCAGACTGCGAAGACTCCCAAAATATTTTCCAGCCTTTCAAGCATCATAGGATAAGGGCACACGAGAGTCACAGGAGTTACAGCAGAGCTCTAGACTCAGAGGGTGACTGGTGCTCTGCTGAGCCCATGCTGGGATGAAGAGATGAAGCTGAGCAGCCCTGTGAGGCACCGTCAGTGCACGTGACACTTCCAATCCCATTGTCACTCCATATGTAGAAGTGTGAATCAAAATGATCAGACAAAATTTCTAAGAAACATGGAATTAACTGTTTCATCTTAACTGTTCATCCACTCCTGTTTACAGAGCATTGGCTATGGCTGCTGGTAATACCAAATATGCTGAATTTTCTAACCACCTCAGATCACTCCATCTGGGCTTGGAAAAAGAGAAAAATAAAATCATTTTGTACTCCCCAAGTGATTTCAGTACTAGCTTAATGATGAAGTCTAGAGAAGTAAAATATAGAGCATTTTGGCCTTTGCTTTAGACAGAGCATGCAAAGTTCTTCTGGGAACTCATTAACCAGTGACCAGGAAGATCTCACAGCTGTGTGAGATCAGCAGCCAAAAATGTTTTTTACAAACAATGACCTGTCCTTAAGGGGAAATGTTTAGCTGGAAAGACTTTAAAATACTGTGAGGTCACATAAATACAGTGCACACTATATTTACATTATATAACAATGTACTTTTGCTTATATATAATATATAGCAACTATATGCAGAGTACATGATGCAAGTGTATCATTGTGCAGTGTGATTCTCTCTACACACTGTTATGTCTTTCTGGAGTTCTATAAATACTGAGACCAACGAGGACATAATTCATCTCTACTGCACACTGCAAAAATCTACACAAACACACACACCGGTGTGTGAGTGTGGCTTCTCCTCACCTCAGGTTCAGTGGAGTAATTTCCAGAATAGTGCAATGTGCATCAAATAATCATTGCAGTGATACTCATGAACTGAGACTATGGAGGGATAATCAGATTTGTTATCTGTTATGATCTCTTGAACCTCAATAAAGGCCACTGAAATTGGCCAATCCTCTGTAATTTCTGCAGTAAGAATAAAGTTGGCTTCTATATCTATAAGCATTTCTGCCCCAAAACTCACTATCTCTAGGCTAAGTTGTTCCAGCATTTAATAATTTTTCTTTTAATAGATGCTGTTTCTTGTCTGAATTTCCACCATATTAGATGCTGTTTTACACTGTTTTACAAGATTAAAGAGCTACCTATTAAAAATGTGTCCAAGTGTAAGTACTTGAAGGTCCCTTTTAAACTCACTTTGGCTTAGTAATTAGGCATAGCTCAGGACTCCTGGTACAAACTGAATTTCCAGATGTCAGATAATTCTGCTATCGCTCTTGAACTTTTCAGTTTTTTCCCAGTGTTCTTTCTGAAGCAGGTCAGAGCACTCCAATAATCTCACAAACACCATAGATAAAGATATTCCCACTTCTTTTCCCCCCAAGTATCGTGATTAAAAACAGTAATAATAAATATTTCTGCTCTTTGCAAATCTGCATTCTCTATAATCACCAACAACATATTTCCATACAAAACTCAGCCATTAAAGTCTGTCTGTAAAGTAATTGAGTTTTCACATCACACTAAAGCCTCTTAAAGAGGACCCGGCTTCCTATGCCACATGGCAGTAAGCATTTGAGAACCCTTTTTATACATCCAGAAAATACAGAAGACCAGTTAAGTGTAAAAGCTGCTACATGAAAGCCTGGTCCATTGTGACACTTTCATCACTTTCCTATTTCTGTTGGCTGCAGGATTAAGTTAGAGGTAAACCCTTCCTAGGCTATATTGTAAGAGAAAAGGGATTCCAAATCAGTGCAAGGAGGAAGGAATCGCAGTAATTCACATGCTCTTTCCTCCCCTTTCATTTTTCTCTTGCTCCTTTTTGGATAATGTGAAGTAATTAAAGATGCAGTCAGGGTTTGTTGACTATAACCATTCTCTGCATAGTGTACAAATGTGTAACATCTTAATACCATTAATAAAACAAGAACAGGTCATAAAAGTAATTCCAAATGGTTTTAATTTGTGTATCTCATCCAAGACTATCAGATGTCTCCCTCAGTGAAATTAACCAGCAGTGTTTATTTTAATTTTGAATGCTGGAGAGTTTTGTTTTGTTTAACAGCCTAGTCTATTAGCAATTACCCCATGCTGTCACCATTGTTCGTTTCTATATATGATGTTGTGTTGTGCAAGCCAAACAGAAATGATTGGATTTATTCCTAACAACTACAAAACATTAGATTTTGGGTTGGATTTTTCCAGAAGAATCTTAGGTTGTTCAGCAACCAGATCCCTTTACAGATCCCTCTGTGCCTTACACACATTTGGTTTACTTCTTATAATTACACGGAATTATTAAAAGCACAAAAACTGCAGGAGACAACCATCTAAACACCTCCTTAAAAATTTGGCTTCCCAGCTTCACTGATCCTTCTACAGCAGGCTCCCTGTCTCTCTCCATCATGACCAGCACCATCCAGCTTCAACCTTCTGACAGGTGGACATTACTGCGATTGCTCTTTTGCATAGATATATATATATATATTTATAAATATATAGATATATTTATATATATAAATAAAAAATCATATTAAAAATTATATTTAGAAAATTAGATTTTAAAATTACATTTAATTGAAATTAATTAAACTACTCTAGGCTGATCAGAGAAACTTACTGAGAGGTAGCAAACAGGAAAAAAAAACACCCTTTACCTGTAATACTCTTCAGAACTTGTGTTTTTCACTCAAGACTGGAAGGTGTTTGGGAGGCTTTAACAATGTTGCGCTTCCAGGCTAAGGCAATAAATTCAGGTGATAATAGGCCACAGCCTCACTACAAAGCTTCCTTATCCATCTCGTTTTACCTATTTACAAACACGGCTGCCTTGGCCCCCCTTTTTTAGGAGGCCTAGAGTTTCCCAGATGGTCTCCAAGGTGACACTGTAGGCGGTGGCTGGCACAGCCCGCAATTATGCTGCTTCCCTGGACAATTGTTTCGGCATTTCGAGAGTCTTATCTCTTCTCGTCTTTGCCCGCATGGGCTGGAGAAGTGGGAGGGAAGAGTGGGAGACACCTTGTGCTACCCCTTTCTGAGCGACAAGAGTGTGGTAAAGTAGCTCATTGGAAAGTGCTTCACTGCACAGTTGTGTTTTTAGAGCATGTTTCTCTGCTTTCACAGTTGATAAGGTTGAAAAAACTCTCTGGTTCAATTGTTTACTGAAAACATAGCAGAAACATGTAAGTAAAAGACTGTCGGTTGTGGTTCACAAAGAAAAAACCCCTCACCAGCATATATTTTTTTTCCTGATGATTAATTGCCACTTTGAGGATCTGCTGGTGGTTAGAACCTCTGGGGAGATGCTGAGCTTGTGTTCATTTGCAGCAAGAAGAAAGCTGAAAAGGTTAAACATCCATATGATGAGGAAAAATTGCTCTCTGCCTAGACACAGCTATTAGCAACTTGGTCTGCAGAAGGTCACAAACATTGTCAGTAAGAAAATGTACCTCTTTGGTAGGGAATCAGGGTGTTGATAGATTCCTTAGGGGTAGGAAATAGCCTGTGTGTGTTCCCTGGCCCTCTGGGGCAGCAGCAAGGTGAACATGTAAGATCAAGGCTGATGGCAAAGGCAGCATGTAGAAGTCAGTGTGAGAGCATGTGAGAAAAGAAGGGAGAGCCCTGTTCTGGCCATGGATGAAACACTGAGCAAGAACGAAAATTGCATCATTTCCTGGCAAAAGCAGAAAATTATTTTAGGCAATTGCTAGACTAATATCACTTGCATCCTGGCAGGCTGCTTATCTCTCATCGACAGGTATTTCCTGATACTAAACCAAAGTTTGTGCAAGACTTACAATATTCTTTTATATCTCTCATGTGGCAGCTGATTGCACATTAATGCAAAAGCAGGGACCAAGGCTTATTTAATCATTTACTGATTCAGAAATACTGCCTTTGTGAAAATGTAACATCCTTCCATCCACTGTCTTTGTTTTGTGAATTGATCTCCAGAGTCCTCCTGGGAATGCAGAGGAGTTAAAGGGCTATGAACATTATCTGGGCTGTTGCCTGTTCACACACTCTGCAAAGGAAAAAAAAAAAGGCACTGAGGGCTAGCAAAATGGTTTCCACGGAACAAGTTCATCCGTGGAATTCAATCTCCCACCTGAATAAAGAAATTCTTCAAGTGCAGAATTTGCATTGACTTTCAGAGGGTTGCAGAAGACTGAAAAAACAGGGATGGGCTCTTGAAAGCAAAAAAATAATTTAATATCTGGATACTCAGCTGCGTTCTGCTGCCATTTCTCCCCTCTTCCCAGGTGCACACACAGACACCCATGGATGTTTACTTTACACTCCTCTGGAAACTGGACTGTGCCATTTCTGAGATGGTTAATGAGTTACCAATTTGAAAAATTATTAACAGGCCTTCAGGTGTCTCAGATTACATCAGAGTGTGATGAAATTTATTTGGTTGAACCTGCTCTGTTACTGTGCACAGAGCTGTAAGCAGAGTTTAATTAATTCAGAATTTATCAAAAAGGATATAGACAAATTTCATCAGAACTCTGAAATTTTTTCTCATCATTTTCTAACTAGCACTAAATACATGCATATCTACTTGATTGCTGTTTTTTTTTTTTCTGAACAGCCTGGACTGTCTGCTCAGCAGAGCAGAGTACTCAGTGTAGTTCAGCACTGGACTGAATTAACTAAGAAAATTATACTATGAGGCCTAACATTATCTATAAATTCATGACAGAGTCAATTTAAGTCAACTGAAGTTTCTAAAAATTCAGATTTTGTGTTGGCAGGAGGGAAGGTATAAGAAATGCCTTAAAAACTTTATAAGAAATATCTCCAAAAAAAGTGGCCCTAGTTGTTTTGTAGTTTAGTTTACAAGTTCTAGCACTGTTTCTTAATGTTCCATCTTTGACCATTGTTTTGGAGAAGCTCTTCAGCTATGAGAAGAACAGATATGAGCATATCTGCTTGTCCTTGGTAGAGAAATCATCAGGATTGTTTGTGTGGAATACAGATTTAGAAAAACAGCAAGCATGAAGTCCCAGAACACTATGTAGCAAAGAAGATTAATTTTACAGGATAAGCCTTTGTAGTTTTTCCTGCCATTAAAATTAAGAAAGTTTCACATACACTAAAAAGAAACTCTTGTGGTTAAGTACATTGTCAAGGGAAAAGTATTCTGATTTTAAAACAAGATGTAATCCAATTAAATTACAGAATCACAGAATGGTTTGTGTTAGAAGGGACCTTACAGATCATCTAGTTCCAAACACAACTGAACTCTGACTCTAAATAAATGCTTTTATATCCAAAATTGCTGTCTCCCTGTGTGGTTTGTAGTTATCCAGCTGAAATTAATTTTCTGCTCTCCAGAGCAGACACCAGCTGGCACATGCAGATTGTGCTCATGCTACTGAGCCAATTCCTAAGAGAGTGGTCAGCCTCCAGACCTGCTTTGTAACAGAGCCCCAGCCCAGTCCCCACGCAGGTCTGACCCCACACCAGTGATCCTCATCTTGTCCCTCTGCACTGAGGAGCGTTTCCAGCCCGAAGGGTGCACGCTGCCAGCAGGGCCTGTGTGATGGATTGCTCTGCCTGGTTGCACAACTGCAGCATTCCTAACCTTTACCTTTACTTGCTTTTTTCCCTTGCTCTTGAGAAGCACAAACAAATTTTATTTCTTTAATGCTATGTCAGCTGCTAAATGCACTTGACAAGTTTTTTTGAAGGTGATTCAAGACCAGGAGCATTCCAGAAAAAGTGGCAGCTATCTTTAAAATTTTTCTTTTCTTGAAAATCTATCACAAATCTGTTTTCAGTTGGAGAATGGAAAATGAAAACACTAGATATTTCCAGTTTTAAGAAGTTAAGCAACTAATGTTTACAATAAATTGATTATTTTTATCCTGTTCCTTGAAATAATGGCAATTTAAGTTCTTGAATATTTTAGGCCAAATAGAAAAAACAATGTTGTGGGTGTCAGAGGCATTTTTATTCTACTGCATTTCTCCAAAATATTGGCAATTTTTTGTCAACCACAGTGAAACAATGTGATGGAGGTCTGACATGCATGAGAAACTTCTGTGCTCAACCCTCTCTCTTTTGTTCACAGAAGAAAACAGTTAAATTAGCCCAGCATTTATTAGGACCAAATACCTTTTGATTCTGAAAAGCTGTCTTTAATCATTGCAAAGTGGGGAAAGTAGCAAAGAATAGAAAAGAACAGTCTGCAGCTTGCTTCAACAACAACCAGAACAATCTGTCCTCACTGAAGGGGGCAAAGAGGAGGGAGTCAAAACCAGAGAGAAGAAAGTTTCAGCAAGCTGTTCCTCAGACAGGCCTCCCTAAAGATGGTCACCAAGGGCGGGAGTGTCCTGGGGAAAGAAGGGTGCTTGTGAAGTCTGCTCTAGGCAAAGGCATACGCCAACAGGGGGAGTCTTCATCATTTTTTTGCAACCCTGCCAGTCCTCTTAGATGTGGATTTTTACAGTTATGTGGGATCATGCAAGCACCATTAGGCAGGAGAGGAAAAGGTGGTGGGAAATAATGTCAGTAGTCATATAGGAGAGGGCAGAGTCAGGCCAATCACTGCTGCAGGAGTATCTGGAGGGGATGGTGGGGTGGGGAGCTGAATTGTCTGGCAGGACAGGGAACTCTGTGCTTGCCAGCCCATGGAGCCAAACTGACTGCAGCTATCACTGCAGCCTGTGTGGTATAATTTCTTAAACAACCATAAATGGGATGTATTCTTTTCTTGTTATTCACTGGAGCTTCCTCTCCAAATTATCAGGAACTGTTCTGGTTCCTGACTCCAGAAATATACTGGTGGTATGTGAGCTGAATCCTTTTCCCAACCAGGAACCAGGGCACACTTGACACGGCAGCACAATTCAGCACACAGCATGCTGGGGATACTCATCAGAACGGCTGGTGATACACAATCACTCTGGAGGGCTTTGTGATGTCCCAGAGCCCCTTCTGTCCATGGCCTCTGCATTTCAGAACTGACTTCTGTCACCCAGAGCATGAGCTATTGCGATGCTCCTCTGCACAGCAGGCCTGTACCAGGCTGCCACCTTGGCACACGAGCTGCTGTTGCCTCAGTGAAGGTCTCTTTTCTATGTCTGTGAATAAGAGACTCGGGGATGAGTCAGCAGACAGAACAGACAGTCAGGTCTCAAAAGAGAGGAATGCATCCTCACTCATAAAGAAGGGCTGGAAGGAAAGAGGTGATGCGGTTGTAAAAGTCTTACAAGAGTGTCTCTGCCAACAGGCCTGCCAACTTGTGCTGGGAGCTTTAATACAGGTTTGCACTGGGGACACATGACCAAAGCCTGAAAAGGAGGAGCGGTATGGGGTGGACCTAACATTTTCCAGCACTGGGAACAGCACTGCTGGCAACCAGGTCAAGTGCCTGCATAGCACAGAAACACATGCACAAGAAGAATAAGAGACAAAGTCTAAGCATGGCCCTCAGAGTGACAGAATCGCACAGTCATCAAGGCTGGAGGAGGCCTTCAAGATCATTAAGTCCAGCTGTCAAAGCAGCACCACAATAATCATCCCTCAAACATATTCCCAAATGCCTCCTGAACACTTCCAGGGAAGATGACTCCACCACCTCTCTGGGCAATTTATTCCAATGCCTGGCCACTCTTTCAGAGAAAAGTATTTTTACTAATATTTAGTATGAACCTTCCCTGGCATAACTTAACACAATTTCTTCTCATCCTTTGGCTTGAGACATGGCAGAGGAGACTGACTCCCATCTGGCTACATCATCCCTTAAGGCAATTGTGGAGAGTGGTATGGTCTCCCTTGACCCTGCTTTTCTGCAAGCTAAACACACTCAGATCCCTCTGCTGTTCCTCATCAGATTTGTGCTCCAGACCCTTCTCCAGTTCTGTTTCCCTTCCCTGAACTCTCTCCAGTACCTCAATGTCCTTTTTGAAGGAAGTGTCCCAGAATTGAAGCCAGGATTCAAGGTATGGTGCCCAGCACAGAGAACAGTCACTATGCTGATCCTGCTGGCCACACTATTGCTGATCCAGGCCAGGATGCCATTGGCTTTCTTGCACACCTAGGCACACATTGGCAAACTCCTCATTTCTTCCCATTTGCCCTGGTAGTAAAGTCAGATTTAAAGATTTGTAATTCCAGACTAGGTCATTAAGATTTCTGAGCATGCTCATTTTCAGTCTTGGTGGGAATGAAATTGCTTAGCACCCTTTCCAGTTTCATAAGTCTCTAAAATTTAGATATCTGGGTAAGTGTCTCTCTTAAAATAAGTGCATGCAGTCCCTACCTGAACAGTGGACATGTGTAGGTGTCTTTGGCACATTCCAGGCAAGCCCAAGGGAGTTTGGGGTCAACCTCCCGCAAAGCGTCCAAGGGAGCAAATGTCTCCCACGGACATTCACAAAGCCCGGCTGAGGGGTGGGGGACCTGCCATCACAGCATGGGCTACTGACGTGAGCCCACAGTTCTCACAGGGCATACATATGGGATACAGATGAACACAGGCCCCTTCTCCACTATCTCTGGCTCTGTATAGTTTTGCTTGTGGATTGTTTTTTTCCAGTATCAACCTCCAGTATCCAGTCTGGGCATGCTCTTCATAGATGAAACAGACCACTGAGCCAGGAGACTCCAGCTAGAACTCGTGAACTGTGGCTTTGTCAGTGCTGACTAGGAGAAATGGCCAAATCCCCACACTGCAGTTTTGGGACTCCAATTAGAGATGTCTTTCTGTACTTTCTGTCTCTTTCTAGTACAATGACTTTAAAGGCTCCAGCAAAACAGATCTCACTATAAAAGTCTTTTTTTTTAAAAAGAATTCACATGAATGGGCAAATGTAAACTAGTTCCATCTGCTTACTACCCCCTGTGTATTGCAAAACACTGAAATGAAAAAAAAGTCATAGCACTGAGGGAATTATCTGACAAGGAAGATTTTCTCATGTCTTTGACATAAACTTTTGATTCCAGTTAGACAGCACAGTATTAGTGGTAGGAAAGATCCTGAAATGTGTGTTTGTGCACTGAAGGCTTAATTTGGAAATTAAAAATTAAAAATAACAGCTCCTTGCTTTACTGTTTCATTCACAGCTATTGATCTCTAAAACTTCCAAAATTTGGATAATCTCTTTCATCAGTGAACATTCAACTAGAGACATATGGACTGGGACTAGATGTACTACTTCTATTACTTAAAAATTTACAGGCCTTCTCCACATGACAGCTTGCCCAATTTGCCAAGAGGGCAGGCAAGAAGTGCAGCAGGGTAGTCTTGCACTGGCACTGCCATTGCTAGAAACAAACATCATGCTTCTGCAGATTTTCAGGACAAGGACCTGCAGGCTTACTATGTCTGAACTTTTCCTGATGTGCCTATAGATTTGTTTGCCTTTCTGTGACAGCAATTTCTCTAAGTGATGTGTTGTGGTAATTATTTTAATTTTGGGGTTTTTTTTTTGTATGGTCCAGATTTATACAGGTACAAATAACAATTAATACTTCTATGAGTAATGGAGATATTTACACCTAATACAATACCAGGATAGAGACACAGCATGGAGCTTAGAGCAGTACAGGGCATGAAATGATGAAATCTGGGTCACAGGCTTGGCAGTGGAATTCTTGCAGCTCCAAAGCAGTGGTCAGTTAGAGAAATACGGACTTGGAGCTGGACAAAGTTGGGTTTAGGAGTATAAAAGAGAACAAATAAAGAGGCTTTAGTGTATGTGGAATAAACCATATACAGTACATTCAGCTGTAAAATGTAGGTGCAGACCTGTGGGGGAAAAAAAGAGTGTAATGTAATTGCATCTTAGGAAACACCAAAAAATTACCTCGATCAGATCCTAGAGCATCAGTGTGATAATTTTTCAAGAAAGGACACCAGAAGCTGAAGATTCACAGTTTTAAGTCTGCAGGCTGAAGATTCTGACTTCATGCATTCTTTAATGCATTCTTTGCCTATGTTTTCAGCATGCATGATGGACCAAGAGGGTCTCATGGCTTCATGAGGTTCCTTGTGGAACCTCTTTTCCTTCTACAACAGGGGAGCCCAGCTAGCTTACCAAGGGAAACAAATTTATATAACCTTTTCAGATTTTAGCAAAGCTTTTCATACTGTCTCTCACAGGATCTGTCTGGACAAAATGTCCAGCCCACAGCTGGATAAACACATCCTGTGATGTGCGAGCAGCTAGCTTGTGGATGGGGCACAAAGGGTTACAGTCACTGCAGTGACATCAGGCTGGTGACTTGTCACTAGTGGGGTTCCACAGGGCTCCATCCTCTGTCATGTGTTCCTCAACATCTTTATGATTTGGAAACAGGACTAGAACGAATGCTAAGCAAGTTCACAGATGGTACAGGACTGGGAGGAGCTGTTGACTCCCTTCAGGGCAGAGAGGCCCTGGACAAATGAGAGGACTGGCCAGTCACCAACTGCATGAAGCTCAACAAGGGGAAGTGCTGGACTCTACACCTGGACCAGGACAACCCTGGATGAAAACACAGACTGGGGAAGGTGATGCTGGAAAGCACTGCCATGGAAAGGGACCTGGGGGCTCCTGGTCAGTGGTGACCTGAACAGGAGCCAGCAGTGCCCTGGCAGCCGGGAGGGCCAACCCTGCCCTGGGGGCATCAGGCACAGCATCAACAGCCAGGAAGGGAGGGGATTGTCCTGCTCTGCTCTGCACTGGGGCAGCCTCACCTGGAGTGCTGGGGGCAGTTTTGGATGCCACAGTGTAAGACATTGAAGTATTAGAGTATCCGAAGGAGGGCAATGAGGATGATGAAGGGTCTGGAGAAGCTATGTGAGGAGTGGCTGAGGTCTTTTGGGCTGTTCAACCTGGAGGAGACTAAGAAGAGACCTCACTGTAGTTGCAACTCCCTTATGAGGGGAAGAGGAGGGGCAGGCACTGACCTCTGCTCCATGATGACAGTGACATGAACCAAGGGAACGGCCTGAAGCTCTGTCAGGGGAGGTTTAGACTGGATATCAGGAAAAAATGTTTTTACCCAGAGGGTGCTTGGGCACTGGAACAGCTCCCCAGAACAGTGCCTACAGCACCACCTGACAGAGGTCAAAAAGTGTTTGGATAATACTCTCAGGCCCATGGTGTGACTCCTGGGATGTCCTGTACAGGGCCAGGAGCTGGACTTGATGATCCTGATAGGTCCCTTCCAACTTACTGTGTTCTGTTCTATGATTGTATGACTTTAAGACCTAGAAGAGCAATGGAAAGGTAAGCATAATCCTAAAAAAAAAAAAAGGACAAAAGTAAGTGTATTGTAATTGTATTATTAATATGACTATTGACACTTTTAACCGTATTGTAATTTTAACTGCCTTGTTATTCTTTATTTCTCTCTATCAGATTTGGGTTAGAGATAACATACTCTGCAGATCTCAATTAACAGTAAAATCTTGGCTTTACTTGTATGTAAGGTGTTCTCTCTTTTTGCCCATAAACAAGACCTTGAACATAACACAAGAGAGGAGAGAGGAGTAGGAGGGCCTCTTCAAACTCAGCTCCTAGCAGAGGGCCAAAAGGCACTCTGTGCATTTCTCCTGCTCTTTCCGAGGTAGGTGACACATTTTGCCAGCTGTGAACTGCTTTAATGGGAAGTTAAGACTGTTATGTTGTGTATCATTATTTTCACACCCACAGCACTGAGGTGTGTCTCAGCAGTGAGATTGCTTTGCCCCTCCCTGTTGTGGTTTCCTTTGAAATGGGATGGTGGTTTTCTTCTTAGCTGGGAAGTTAGGAGGTGGTAACTCTCTCTCTATGGGCTGCAGGATAATGATGTCTTTATGTAGGCCCCTTACTTAACCCCGTTTAGCAGATAAACAAGAAAGATTTTAAATAGAGATGATAATATGTCTTGGTGATGCCCAGAAGATTTTGATTTTGGTTATTTGGATCATCCACCACGGACCCTCTTGTTCAGCTTGTGAGGGAACACGCCCTATCTGTAACTTTTTCTTGCACACCAGCTGGAAAGCTTCTGTCTGACCTATAGTTTAGCAAGTACTAGGAATAACAAAATACATGTTAAATTCCCCAAAAGCACCCAAGGCTTTCTTTTATAAACCCACTGCTCTTGTCTAGTAGCAGGTTGGGTGGGAGCCACCAGGAGCAGGAGAGCATTGTTCCCAGGCCATCATTCATGGTCCCATCTTGTACAGTACAATAGAAATCTGCGTGGCTTGTGTGGGAAGGGATCAAGGAGAATCCAGTAGTGGCACAGCGGCACATTCTACAGGGACATGCTGCAGAGGGCATCAAACAGGGAAATGCAGAGAAGTAAGCATACTCTATGGTACAGAAATGGTAGCAGGATTCCCCAAATATTTCAAACTCAATTTGTACAATTACAGTATGTTACATATCCTGCTGTGGTTCAAGATCTTTTCCACTACGCAAGTCGTAAGTTTACTCCCTAGTACAGTTCCTGGTGATTTTAGAAGTAGCATCTAACCTGTATGTTTAGGCCTGAGCCAACAGAAATTAAGTGCCGGATACCTGCATTGCTCCCCTAAAGTTAGTCACTCAGTCCCTAGCCCTTCTTGCTCTGTGCCTTGTTGTGCATCTCCATTACAGACACTGATGTTGATGGGGATCCTGCCACAGCACAAACCACTAGCAGCTACCAGGACACAATTATTGTAGGATACTGCCACAAGTCAGCATTTAAGTGTTTACAAACTACTTTCTCTGTCTGAAGGCTTATCTTTTAAAAACAAATTAGTTCATATTGTCTCAAATGGATTCATGTTAGTGAAAAAATTCATTCAGACATGTGAACAAGAAACCAGACTACAACTACTGCCATGTTTCTGATACACCATTCCAGCATTTGAGGCCAGATAATGCTATCAAGAATTTGCTAACATTATCAACCCAGAAATTGCATAATCTGGTATGTTTGTTATCTGCAGGGGCAAGTCACTATCTTCTGATGGATGAAACCTCACAAGTTTCTGTACAAACAGTCAGACAACCCAGATGCCACCAAAGATGGCTGTTTTGGTGATGCCAAGAACTAAAAAAAATAAACTAAAACACCCACCCAAAACAAACAAAAAAAAACCAGTTTACAAATAGTAGCAAAACATTTCTTAGAATAGAATATTACAAGACAAATGTTAATTCTAATTATACTATAAATATATGTAAGCTCTAAGAGGAGCACATTCAGTCCACCACCAGTTGTCTCTGCCATGGACAGAGGCAGCAGTGTCGTGCTGCAGTCCATGACATGCAGCTTCCTGGAGTTTAAGAGGCTTCTCTGAGCAGAAACTCCAGTGTGGGAGTCCAGCTTTTCTGCTGACATGGCTCCCTGCCTGCGGTGACCTGTCACAGCCCTGTCCTGCAATCATCAAAAAGGCATTCAGAATCAAGAAAGAAGGTGGCTTTGGCTACTTTCAGCAGTGCTTTGACACAAATGTCAAGTAAATACTCCTAACTGCACTGTCACACTAGTCCCTTATTGCCCATAAAGAACCAGACTCCATCTAAAAAAAACAGAGGGCTCTGGACGTTTGGAAAATTTGGAGCTCCAACCGTATCTTGAAGGATTTGTCATTACATGACACAAAACTGTGCTTGTTTCTTAGTTAGGGACAAAGGGTAAAGTGGGAGGATGAGGACCGAGCAGCTTGTCCCCAGGCAGGGGATCTTTCTGAGGTTTGGTGCCAGATCTCTTCTCCTACAGACATTGTCCTAAATGTGATTCAAATCACAACAAACTGTGGACTTTCTGCCTCCTTTTACCCCAAAGTGATGGGAAATATTGGAACAATCATGTGTGGCATTGACATTCTCTGGACAGAGAGACATAATTCGATCTCTCAGGAGAAGCACAGAGAGAAGACAAAACAATCTTTATCTCTGCTGCACAAGTCATTAACTGGAAGTTATCTCGTCCTTCCTCATGCACGTCCAATTCTTTACCATGTTATTCCTAGTCAAAGCTAATGCA
Organism: Chloebia gouldiae; assembly: GCA_003676055.1. NCBI lineage: Eukaryota > Metazoa > Chordata > Aves > Passeriformes > Passeridae > Chloebia > Chloebia gouldiae. The sequence goes on along the minus strand of QUSF01000044.1, from coordinate 2,282,776 downwards.
GCCAGATAAAACAGATTTTAGACAAACACATTCAAGGAGTTAAGTCTCACAGTTTCAAGTCCAGATATAGCCCTGGTGGATCTTGTACTTTGAATAAAATACAAAATATTTCTAAGTATGAAATCCAGGTCAGTGTAGCTTTTTATCCATCATCAACATTTCAGTTTACACCTGCTACCCAAACTGAGGCATGTGGAAAGAAAAGGAAGCACAAAACGCAATACATCTCTTCCTTAGGTAGTGTAACATTTTCTCTCAAGGTTTTGGATTTTTGCTTGGCATTTCCCTGGTCATCAGCGTGAAAAATCTTCTGTAGGCTGAAAAGATAAGGCATCGGTCCCCTGCCTTAACTGTTTAACTCAGAAGCCAGGGAACACACTGGACCAACTCTTTGAGGGCACAAGGCCGCTTTTGCAAGTTTACAAAGCACTTAATTCACTGAATGTCTAGCCTAGGGACTTTCCTAGAAAAGTTTCCTGGAAAGGGATAATGTGTTAAGGGCTCCTGACATTTTGTGTGAAATGTCACAGCTCAAATCCAAACCCACTGAACTCCTTCTGCCCATGCCAAGAGTTCAGCCCTTCACTGTTGCAAGGGAGGGGAGGGAGGTCCTCTTGAACAATTCTGCTCTAGACTTGCCCCATTCTTGTGGAGACTGCTCCACAAGGGGTTCTTCAATTGATCAGGAAGATGAAAGGATCACTACACTGAGCTCAAGGGTCTAGTGAGTCTTTCAGAATATTCAACAAGTTTCTCATTGAGCACCTGGTGTGGACAGCTAGCTAGCTGTACACACATACAGATATTTAAATAGATCTTAATAATTGGCACAATCTGTTGTGTAGAGTTTTTAAAGGCTGTCCATGGTTTTCTGGAAGGCAGGACTTTGCCTCATGTAAATACCAAGGTTATTTCAAATACAGTGATACTTACCTTTACTGGGGTCTGTTGGAAAGCAGCCCACAGTTTCCTGTTGCAAGGAAAGCAGCAAGCAGTCCAGAAGAGTGTGTGGTGGTGTGGGATGAGAAGTGGCAGCATTTGGGTGGGACAATCACACATGCAGCTGACAAAGAAGCTGCTGATACAAGATATGTTCTCCTACTTAAAGGATATTTTCTATTCTTCAAGGATATTTTTTGTTATTTTCAAAGGATTGAGGAGTTAGCTAACTTTATTAACTTCTAAACTATTAAAATTTAAAGAATTCACAATTTATAGATTTGACAAGGAAGTAGCAATTAAATTGTACAAAAGCAATAGAACCCAAGTAAAGAGTCTCGCTTTTCTTCCATTACAGACAGAAGTTCAGCACCTACCTGAGTTTTATGAACCAACTGGCATACCACTATTATGCACAAAGACCTCAGTTTCTTGAAAGAGAATTTTGGCATAACATGGATGATGTTTTTAAATCCTTCCTATTCTGCTGTAGAATAAGGTGCATGCTATAGCAGAGTGCCCTACTGCAAGCAAGGCACAAGCTGGGAGCTACACTCCTGTGTCTCCATAGTTCATCCCTACTTAGTTGGGTACTTCTCAAGCCATGTGAAGAAAAGTTTTTTGCATCTTTCTAGGATCACTTTCTGTCACCAGAAAATCAGGAAAGAGCAAATTTGAAAATGTTGCCAAAGAAATAAAAATCAAATCCAACAGGAACTTGACTCTGTATAGGTTAAGAATTGCTATGGTGCTCTTCCAGACTTTGTGGCAGAAGCCAAGGTGGAAGATAGCATAGAGAGTTGGAGTTCTTGATTTTAAAGTAACAGAGAAATGAAAAGTATCTCAAGTGTAAGCATCCAAGGAAACAACTGGAATACAAGAAAAATTTTGCAGACTGTGGTATTTTATTGTTCTATGCAAGTGCTAAAAGATTTCCAAGCAAAAAACAAAAGCTCAGATCTCTTCATTGTGACATTGGGCCAGCTATTTGCAGTCTTGTTCCTGAGCATACTTCTCTAGAGGGATACTGGTTTACTATTTATCAGCATATCTACTCCAAAGTAAATGAAGTGTCATCTTGCCCTGTGGTAGATAAGCTAAAATTGCCACACTAAACATTACAGCTTGGATCCCTATGAAGGATCAACAAGCTATGGGCTCCAATGGATAGAATCTACAGCTAATCTAATGACTGCTTTAATATCTGTTCTTTGTTCAAATATATTAATGAGCTCAGTCAAGCCCATTAACAGTTCCCAGAGAAAGAACCACCTAAGACATGGTTTGCTACTGCTACTGACAAAGGCCTTAATTTCAATGAGAGTAGAATCAAGCTTGTTAATTCTTATAGCTCATTAGTAATTATGGCTCCTTGGCAATTCCTAGAGCTCATTAGTGTTATTGTTCCCAGTAAATTGTGATTGAATATCTGATTATATTTCAACAGCCTTTCAACAGAAAACAAGTTCATCCCATTTTCTGGAAATGTTTTAAAGGTTTTTATTTAGTTCGAGATTAAATTAATTTCAAATAATTCAGAACCAACAAAAGGGGCACACTCACCTTAACTCATGCTGTCATCCCCTCTAGCAGAGGGCTTCCACCTCTATGGGTACCTGGGAGAGACCCTGCCATTTGCTGCCCTGAGCCTGCAGATCCCAGACCTGCTGTTCTACATTTGCTTGGCTACTGCTTTACACTCCATGGGTGTTCTTTCTTTAACTACAGTCTCTGCAATGTTTATTGCTCAGAGAAAACAAGTTTCTGGTGATCTATGAAGCCCTTCTAGGCATTACTTCAGAAGGTGTGACTCCCAGTGTCTATGTCTTCCCACCCCACCACTGAATTGTCTGAGAGGCAAACCCACAAGTATTTTACTTCAGCGCTCTCAATTGCACGATTGCTCATGCCCTCTCCCAAATCAGCTCATAAATTTCCCTGTCAGGAAATCCCTAACTTCAAGCCATGAACAGTGCTTGAGTTTAATACCAGAAACGAAAAACTACAAGGTGGTGGCACAGTACTAAGCCCAACTCAGGCTTGTCACTCCTCTGCAGTCAAAGCTACATATTCTTAGGCCTTAGGGGTCAGCATCAGCACGTTGTTCTCAGATTTCCTACAGAAAATACATGGTAAGGCTGTGAGCAGCAAAGGTGATAAACTCACCCCAGGAGCCAGCACTGCTCAAACACTCCCCACACTTCACTTTGCCTCTCAACACACCTCCTTTGTCCTGACTCTCTCTGCCCTAGGTTGGCTTAGCCTCATTCCTTTCCACACACAAGCTGTTTCTGAAGGGAGTGTTGCTATGCCACACTGTTAAGCTATAAATTAAGGTGTAAATTAAGCTAAAGCACCATGAGTTAATGTTGTTAAACTTCAGGCCGCATTCCTTTTCATCCTTGTTTACACTGTCTTTACACACACATGCACACACACAAACCCCCTAGGTAGCTTTCAATTAATTTCTGTTTTGATTGCCTGGATTTTGTTTGGTTGTGTTGTTGCTTTCTTTCCCTTGTGCCTCAGTTCTCTTTTGTAAGAAGAGTGAATCTTACCAATGCTTACTAAAAAGCATTCATTGTGCTTTTTAGTTTATATTAAATCTGACTTTTGCTTATACCTTTGCTGTTGAGTTTTTGGACGATCTCAAGCACATTTGTTCAGGACAGATTTGAAACCAGCAAAATCTTCTAAAATAAAAAGCGTAAGTACAAATAAGTACAGAGCAGCCTCTGGGGGAAAATATGACCAGAGAATACACAAGGAAAATTCCCACCAGCATCCAGTCTTTATGAAGTTTACTTAGAATAGATGACCTTTCCTAAACTCCAAAAATTTTTTTTTGACTGTTGATTATTTAACTATAAGGCACTCACTTGGATTTCAAAGGCTTAGCAGGCTTCAACAGACATGCCTAGGCACTGGCTCAGTTACAGCACAACATCTTGCTGAGCAACTCAAAACACACACTTTTAACTGCACACTTCTACAGCAGGATCCTGAGAGCTTTTCATGTGTTTGTGTGCAGCCCACATTCATAAATCACTCCAAAATAAATCACTACCTGACCTCTGCTCATGAGCTGAATCTCTCTTTGCAGTCCAGGTCATACTGCCCGTGAAGGGAAATTGTCTTCTCTCTCAGCTGACCATGGGCCCTGAACAACTTTGGCTTTTTGATAAAGCTCTCTAAAAATCCCAAAGGCAATGGCATGTAATGAACCAATGTAGAACAAGATGCAAAAGACAGGATTTTTATGGAGAGAAAGGGCAAAGATCTTCATCACAGCATACAGAGCAGAGACTAGGATGAACAAGCACCACGGCACTCTGCAGGTGGAGCTGCAGAGGGAAGGGTAGAGTTAATTCAGAAGCCTGGTAATTTCAGTCAGGCAGATGGTATTTCAGAAGATGTAAAATCCACTGAACACTCAATGTAGTTTCATTAGCAACTGCTAACAACTTAACACCAGAATTTATATCATTCTCTGAGCAAATAAACATCTGACAAGAAATAACTAAAAGTTAGTATTGAATAAGGACAATTCCCATCAAGTGAATTGCACAGATAGTAGATTGGTAGACATAAGAGTAGCAACGTACCACACTAAATCTTGAGGAAGAGTATGGATGCTTAGCTATCTGGAGAATGATTCACTTCGCTATTCAAACCACCTCTAATACACAGATCAGTCACAGAATCACAGAATAGTTTGGGTTGGAAGAATGTAAAGGTCATCTAGTTCCAACCTTACTGCAAAGAATGTGAACACCTTCAGCTACATCAGGATGCTCAGAGCACCCTCCAGCCTGATATTGAAAGTTACAAGAGATGGGACATACACCACCTCTCAGGGCAACTTGTGTCAGTTTCTCACCACTCTCATGTAAAATACTTCCTTATATTTTACTTCAATCCACCCTCTTTCAGTTTAAAACCATTATCCCTTGTGGGCTCTATCTTAACTGTAAACCCTCCAGAAGTATTGAAAGCTGCAGTGAGATCTCCCTGAAGTCTCCTCCTCTCCAGGCTTAACAAACTCAACACAGCCTTTCATAACAGGGGACGTGCTCCAGATCCCTGACCATTTTTGCGTCTCTCCTCTGGACTTGCTCCAACAGATCCACAGCCTTCTTACACTGGAGACCACAGAGCTGAATGCAGCAGTGGTGGGTCTCACCAGAGCAGAGCAGAAGGGCAGAATCACCTCCCTCAACTTACAGAGATAGGAAAATATTTAAATTTTTTTAAAAAAATCTCTTCTTCCTTTACTTTTTTTTTTCCTGTAGGAAAGACAAAAGCAATTAACATGTAAGCATTTAGACGGCTAAGATGGAGTCAATATCTTTGCTGTGCCCATCTCCTCACACCTGCAGTGAATCAGTCTCTTGCTTTTATTCTCACCAGTGGCCTGGATGAACAAGAAGGAATTATATCCTACTATGAGTTCTCACAGAAAAGGAGAGATGTAGGGACCCCGCCTTTCATCCCACCTTATGTCCCACAGAAATACTCAGTGTCAAGTCACTCCCAGGAGTACACAGGGTTCTCACGTTCCCCTGACAACACCATGTATGCAATATTCTTGATTTTCCTTTGTAATCTGCCTTCAGAAAGATTCAAAATGACAACCCAAACAAGGTTGGATTATCTTCTAAAGTATGAATATACTTTCAATAAAAGTGTAACTTCCACCTGGAAAAAAAGAAATAGGTCAAATTTCTCTAAATGACTACTTTCAAAAACACCTTGGAGAAGTATCAATATCTAAAATACACCAGGGAAAATGCATTGCAGAAATTATTTATTTCATGCCAATTTAAGTATTTGACTATATATATTGTAACACACATTTCAAAAATATAATCCAGTACAACAGTAACTCAGAACACTACAGAGGAAAATGTCTAACTCCATTAATTTCAAAACAAGGTATTTATGCATACATACTTGTATCATAAGGCAAAATAAGATAGTCTATCCATAAGCAGCACTCCTACAGCCTATCTTGATATACACTGGAGAATGGAGGTCTACTATTAAAACCATACTTACAAATTAATTCCCTTATCTTCCAGGTAGCTCAGAAGCACAATGTATTTCTATAGAAAATAATTAATTTCTACAGTGACAGCTAAGGTATCACTCTGAAACTACTAGTTCTCAGGAACATGTCAAATATAACATTATCCTGAGGAAATAACTGAAGCTGCATACTAAAACAACACACATGCACACAAAAGCATGCTGAGAACTTTGTTCCAATGCATTCTAAGAGAAACAAAGAATAAACCAGACTGGGCTTAACATATGACCCAAACAGAGGGTACCAAATATAATGCAATAAAATCAACAACAGCAATTAATGTATTTAAAAGGGATCTACGTGCCTTTTTTCTTTTTGCTAGGAATGCTGAATTTCTGTTAACATAATCAAATGGTGTAGGAGTGTCTCAGCTTCAGATGAGACTACTTAATTAGAGGCACAGCTAGTATTAGGTGACTGCCATGAAGCAGTACATATTCCTGCAGAGCCCATCAGGGAAAAGAAATGTGAAAGTTTCAGAAAATTTACAAGATTCACAACTAAGCTGCTCTGAAAAAAGTAACAATTTTTTTTTAATTTCAAAGAAAAATTAAAAACCTAGGACATGATATATCCCCTTAGTAGTGTTACTGTTAATAATGAAGATGCACCTAGTATGTCTGTAATGAACCAGTCAGATTTTTTTTAAGAAGCTTTATAAAGTTTTCCTTCATAAAGTGTTCTCTATTTGGTATTATGAATGCCCCTCAGATTTCAAGTAATTAAAACAATAATAAAAACTGAAACTAAATGCAGTATTTTTCACATAATATTTACAGTAATCCAGAAATTTAATAAAATACAAATTACCATAATTGTAGAAAATCATAGCAATCATTTTTTAATACTTCCTATGTAAAAATCATTGTTCATGTTATATTTTAAAATAGCATGAATAAATATTGAAAGGACAGCAGCTTTCCACCATCCCTGTTAATACTTTTAATTACTACTTTACAAGTGCTTGATTGCAAAATAAAGTCAGATTGCATACAATGATTTTTCCAGTAGTGTAATTTATAGAAGCATAAAGTTTCTTTTTTTCTTAAGACTTCATTGTAGTTAAATAAGAAGCTACGTCATCCTTTGCCCAAAGCAGACTATCAATATGAACACAGATTAGAAGTTATATACCTTTTATCTTCCCTCATAAAAACACTGCCACACTTCACAGCTGAGATGCACCCCTCCTTATATGAGGAGGGTATATATTTCCCAGTAAACATGTCAAAATATATATTAAGAAAAAGAGAACTACAAATCTAGTAGTAGTAATAAGTTTGAGTACAGCTTTTTGCCAATCCATACTTTTTAAGAACTCCAACACTGATTAGGCACTGTTTTCACACTGCTTTTTGGAGCTCATTGTGACTTGCACACATTATTTTTCACTCATTTAAATCTTTGACAGGAAGACATTCAAACATTTGTACTTGGGTGGGATTTTTGGTGTTTTGGGGCTTTTTTCTGATGGAGAGAAAACTGCAGAAATGATGCTGAGATGTATACACTAACTGTTCAGTAATTTGGGAAGTGAAATAATAAAGAAATATATAATTGACATTCTTTAGCAGCAAATAAATATGTCTCTATATATACACTGACAGCATAGTTTGCAAGGGAATTGTATTTAAAATCACCTAACCTGGAGCATCAGAAGTGATGCAGGAATACTGTTTGTCTAGAGTACAGTCACTGCTTAAACATATCAAAGCTAGTTTTAACTTCATTTAGCTGTAGGGCTGCTGGGACAGGAGCTGTAGCAGGAAAGAACTTATTAAGAGTTGTCACAAATCTGGCTGAGAAGCACCATAGAATCCCAGAATGGTTTGGGTTGGAAGGGATCTGTAAAGGCCACCTAGTCCAACCCTTCTTCAACCAGCCAGCGCATCTTCAACTAGATCTGGTTGCTCAGAGCCATGTCCAACCTGGGCTTGACCGTTTCCAGGGACAGGGCATCCACAGCTCTCTGAAGTGGGGTAAATCCTTAGAGACACAGCCCCCAGCCAAGTTCTTCATTACTTGTACTAGCAGTAACCAAACTTGTTTGAAACTAGCTCAAGTGAACAGCAAATACTATTCCTCTATAGTTATACACCATATTTGTTTATTGAAAGTATTCCAGATTCAGTCATATGAACCCATAATGAGTTTTCAAAACATCCTATAAATTAGGCAATAAATTGCAAGTAATTAGACCCTGGATAACTCCTGGTCAGCAATACACACTACAGAGGAAACCTGACTTTACTTACCAACTCTTTGTTTAACCGAACAGCATCCAGGGAAGCTGTGACACCAGGCATTGCCAAGCATGATACAGAGAATTCTTTAGAGCTTTTCAGAGCTCCAAAAGCAGCTATTGGTTTTCCTTACTCCACTGCAACATCAAAAATGCTCAGCTCAGAATGTCTATGTTAGAATCTGAACTTCCACTGCCATTAATTTTTACAGTCAACTCTTCAAATTACTGTATTCCAATGAAATCTGCACTAGGGACTAGTTACCTGTTATATATAAAATCCTGACCACATTTCCCCTGAAAATTCTGTTTGCAGCCTTTTCACTGAGAGGGGAAAAAACAGGTCCCAAGAAGGCTCAATCCCATTGGCTGGTCACAAGGGAGTAGGTAAGGTTATTTCACAGATCTTCAGAAAACAGATGCTCCTTCCAATAGCTTTTCTACTGGCCCTGAATTCGATCCCTTTGAAGTGCCAAAGATTTTTATAAACCACTGATACAAATTTTTAAAACAAAAATACAGAGTCTAAGAACATATACACCTTTCGTATAAGGATGAATTCAAGATACCACTACTAAGTAGTTCAAAAATAAATTAAATAGGTGCTACCATAGAATTCCTAAAGAAATATCTGAATAAAGAAAGACTCATCTTCTCAACTTCCAGTCCTGGATAAGATTCAAGCTTAAGACATGGAAAAAGCTTTTATGAACACAAAGTCCTCAAACCAGAAAGTGACCTCATATGAGTACTCTGGAAATTGAATGAGCTTGAATGCCTGTGGGCATGGCTGACATTCACTGTATTCACCTAAGAACAAAACTGACAATTATTGTATGTCTGCCAATTTATTAATATAATTATTTCTATACAAATAGAGATTTGTTTTTCTCCTTCATAATAACAATTCAGTGTTTCAAAACAGGCAGATCAATGTAATACAAATACCACTACTGTTACAACACATGTACTAAAATCACAGGAGGTAGAGTTAGATCCCCATTAACAATTACTTGAGAAAACACAGACTATTTTAAAAATTACTAGAATATGTCATTCATGAAAATTTACTTTTCAGAATAACTCATTCCTAGCTGCTTTAAGGGATGTGTTTTTCAAGCATGATAAAGAATGTATAACAAAAACATGTTCTCTTTTAATTTTCAATGTAACTTTGCAATAAGCACGTAAGAAAGCTCCCAAGTAGTAAAGATTTCAGACAAACTGGAAAAAAGCAGCATTTTAAATTATTCAAATTATGAAAGTTATCATTAATTTGACCACATATTTTACCTTATGATTATATTTTAAAATTCATACAACTAACTATGGTTAAAAAATATGCCTACACTAATGAAATTAATGTGAAGCTTTTTTCACACTGTTAATAATTGGCATTTTTTAATGGCAAAGTATTATTCTTTTTGCAACAACCTACTGCAAAATACAGGCACCTTAAAAAACTGATACATAATGCAACCAGAGTACTTAGGATATTAAAAGTGTTTACCATTACCTAGTCATGCTATGTATTTCCCTTCTTTTAAAGAAATACTCTACAGTTTGAAGCCGTGCCTGAGGTGCATGCAAATTATCATGTTTCAGTATATAACTCCATCTTCATAGTATGTTTCTTTTACAGTTACAAAAACACTAGTGCCATAATTTTAAATCATTAAATCTGTAAAGATCTTAAGCAGACATTGTATCTTCAACAATGTATTCTTGCTATTGCACATATGCTCATATGACAATGACAGTCAAGTCCATATTAAATTTCAACTATTTATATATGCTAAAATCATATACCCACGTATAATGTCAGAAAACAAAAAAAAAGCCTTTTTTGACCAACACGCATCACTCCAAAATTCATACCAAAAGGTATAAAACTTCACCACTTCACAAGTGGTGAAGTTATCCTATATGTTCATGTCCAAAAGAGTTGTTCCTTCATGGTTTTTTTTAAAGAGTCTTTGATGGTTCAGTGATCTATTGCAAATACAATTTTCCAAGCAATGAGTAGGATAGATTTCCACTGAATTTTCTTTAGCTTTGATGAGCTTAGACATCATCAAATATTTTGCTTCGAGACATTGACAGGTATCTTCCACCAGGCTGGTACCTGCAGAATCAATTTTAAAAAAGTGTGACAGGAAAGATCAAAATAAAGACCCATTAAATAATCTAATTCCAACTGCAATTTTACTGCTTAACTCTGATGAATGATGAACTCAATGTTCTACTGAATTAGTTTCCATGACAATTTGAAAGACACTCATTAAATTAAACTTCATGTGACCAAGAAAAACAGTTATATAAATACTGAGAGTCTCGACCATGTTTCCTAAAACAAAGGAAGAGTTGGATGTTTTGGCTGAACAGGACCTTTTTTAAAACTCTCAACCACACCAACAACTAAACAAACAAAAACCTGAAACACAATTAATCCAAACAAACAATGGCACCCATAAAGTAGCTGTGGGTGCTTAACAGTACATTTCATGGGGTATTTTTGGAAGAAATACAGTATCAAAGATAATGCCTGCATCAAACAAATGCCTGCATGCTTATTGGTAAAAGAGAAACTTCAAAAATTGCTGATCAAATATATTTTAGAAACACTTTAAAAGCACAAAGAGCCAACACAGGCACAATGAAGCTCCTCACTGTAGTATTTAGCAAAATCTGAATGAATACAAAGCCAGAACCTGATGTCCTAACTGCCCTTACAGTCCAAAAATGTTCCATTTACTGCAGGAGCTCTAGTTTTGAAAACCTATGTTACATAAGCTACCTCTAAATTAACGGAAATTCCAAATGCAATTACTCTTGATTTATTACCTTCATGAAATGAAATGAAGGTTCCTAGGTGAAATTCAACTAAGCTTTGAAGCTCCTAATTTTCTTTTTAAAGACAAAGTTTAGAATGTTCCACTTTGCAAAGCATGTACCAATTCCCAGAGACTTCTGACACCGTTCTTGAAAAGTATTTACTCCAGAATAATAACATTTGCATGTAATTGTCTACTACTCTTTTTAGTAAACAACCCCTTTGACACTGCATGGAAGCTAACTGCTGACAGAAATTCTACGGTAGTTCCTCTTTAAACTCTTGTGTTTAAAAACCCCCAAGTGCTCAAATGTGGTGACGTGAAACTAAACTAGTTGTCTGAATCAACCTGTGAAACCTGGCAATGCCATTTCACAGCATTCTTTGCATGTTTCTGAGCTAGCATTTGTTTATTGACATTATAGATAGAAGTCCACTGAAACAATGACTATCTGTGACTGTTTTTGATGGGGTAAAATAGTTTTAGCTGAAAAACAACGAATTTTAAGTTTTTATATGTGAATTTTAAATTATTTATCATTTCTACAATATAACCACCCCCAAAAAAATACCACCCATACAATTTATTGCTTGTTTCTTAAATATAAGCAGAGCTTAGCAGTTACATAAGGTACTCTGTTACTGAGGAAATTCAGTGTTCCAGTCACAATCACAGAGTAACAAAATTCTCTACTACAGACAGAGCTACACAGTGCAGCCTGGTACTCTCTTCAGGAAGGTAAGATATTAATTTACTTCTTTAGTAGTTTCAAGATCTGATACTCAGCTGTATTCCTGCAGCAAATCCTGTAACATTCAGTTTTCTTTCCTGCAGCCTTTTCATAATGGATTTTATACTGGGAAATCCCAAGTGAGCTTTCTCCAGCTGAGCTTTGTAGGAAATCAGGGAAAACCTTACACTGTACATCTGTCTGTTGAGGCATACATCTAGACCTGGTAGCTCAGTATGCAGCTGCAGGTTGTGTCCTGATGTCAGGAAATGGGAGACCCTGGCAAGGTGCCATGAACAACTAACAAAGGGCACAGGGACCTTTGGCCCAGCCAGTGGACTGGACACTTGGAGACCATGCAGGAGCGAACGGCTCAGCTGGAAGAGCCTGGAATACGGTGCACATGGGCTGTGAGGGTGTAAAAGCTCAGGGATTCTTTTGTTTGGGGTTCCTCCCTAGAGGCACCAATTTGAGCTGTTATGCTGTCACTTCACCACAATTAAAGGAACCAGATACCTGGTACTCTGCTATGGAAACCTGCAGACGAGCTGGAAATGGAAAATTTTCTGACAGTGAGAGTGGGGTGAATAGGAAGGGAAAGGGGGACTTGGTTCCCCTGGTCCTTGGGTGACTGGAGCTGCCTGTGGTGAAGGGGCTTCAGTCCCAGCAGTAAAAGTCTGGGGTGGCACAATTGTGATCCCCAGACTTCACCAAGAATGGTTACACTGGGATGTTCCCTTAACATGCACATCATTTGCTAGTTTATATGCAGTTTTTCAAATTATTCCATATATAATGGTATATCCAGCTCAAATCTCACTCTGACATTTCTAAAAAACCTGGAATACCTTCCGTTTTAATAAGTTTTAAAATTATTTCCTTATTATAGGGGAAAGGGAGGAAAGGAAAAAAGTTAGATGAAATTATAAACTTCATTTACAAAACTCTTATGAAACATTTGATACAGCTATCATAGGTAAGAAAACAGAAGACAGTAGAAACTTTTAACTGGAAATTACAGACAATATTCCTCACCTTCCCGAGTCCGATTCAAGGGGGTCATCATTAACAGAGTCTGCATTAAAATCCAAAGGTTCTGCATCCTGGAGGAGTTCTATTCTATCTCTTTCAGTCCTGCCATTTGAACGAGTATACTTTGATAGTGCTGAATAAGTAAAAGGAGTGAAAGACACTTATTTGCTTTGTGAACTGTCTGGAAGGTATGGAGACATCAAATTTAAAAAACCATTAAGAATAACAAAGCATTAAGAATAACAAAGCAAAAGTGCAATGATTTAGAGTAGATTTAATATTAAAGCAAACTTGCTGAAACTTGTAGTATTTTAATTTTGTATCTCCACAGAAATGAAACTACAACTTTTGCCCCTCCAATAGTTTGAGATCTACTTTGCAAAGAATCAAGGAAAATAGGAAACTACTGGCAAGCATTATTTTTAAATCATCCATTCATCCTCCCAGCTTCATGCTTTACCTAAGCTGTTCAGACTGTTTTTTTGCTCGCTTTTATTTTTTAAAAAATCAGTGTCCTGAGTTGTTTTGCAGTTCACTCTGTGACCTTCACTACATCTTGTTTGAGAGCTGAAATGCTACACAATCACATGATGAACATTAGAATGCAATTTCAGCTAGTCTGGGTTATCAACTTTGTACAGAGGAGAGGGAAGAGGAGAGGGAAATCTACCAGTTGTAGGAATATGCCCCATGTTGACAGTAGCTGAGCTATCAAGGGTATAATGCTTATCTCTAAGAGTTTATACGACCTGGCTCGCTTAGACAAAGCATTAAGCAGTGTTTTCTTAAAAGCATATTCAAAGCTTCCCTCCTTCCCCGTTTTTCCTCCTTTTTCTTCAGTTTCATTTTATTTGTTGTTAGCTTACAAGAGTACAAAAAATACAGAAAAAAACATTCACATTCTGACAAAATTTTTCGAAGTTTAAAGCATCCACAAAAAAAGTATTTTGCTAATAGACATTACTAAATGAAGGTATATACACTTATGAGATGTTACATTTGTTGGTCATCTGAATTGCTTCATTATTTCAGTTTGAGATAGCTCTCTTGCAAGCAGAAGAGGTAAATTTTAAGATTTACAACACCCAACTTCAAGATGTATCATGAAGTTTCTTTGTTGACAACTGCTACTATAATGGCAATCCTTATATATCCCATAAGACCAAGTAATTGGTCTGAAGAATAGTAAGAATCTCCGATCCTAACTAGTTGGAGATGGAAAAAAATACAATATTCTTTTGAGTGCCTTAAATGGCAAGGCAACACCAAGCCACAGAAGGCAACATTATCAGCACAGCCTCTAAGACAAAAAGAAGAATATTTGAAACTACTTTCACAGCCAGTGTTGTGAAGAAAATGTACTCAAACAAAACAAAATGAACTTCCCCTCCAACCCACAAAGCTTACGTCTATTGGTGTTGGTCTCTGAGAAGCTGGATTCTTTCTGGTCTGTGTGGACAGCTCTGCTTCTGGTGGAATCATCTCTATTTCCATATCGCTCCTTCCATTCCTGGAAAAAAGACCACGAAGAAAAATGTAAGCTGGGAGGAAAAAGCAACACAGTAACTGTTCAATATCTAGATACAGGAAGAACTTTTGATTCATTTTAAACTCAAAATGTGTTCCTTCACTAAACCGTAGTTACCGTAATTGTTCTTAAGAAAAATACTTCTATAAAAGAAATTTCATTTCAAATGTGCTCTCAAAGTTCAGCCAACTGCTCTAAGTTATGATAGGAACTGCTACTTTATTGATTACTACTTCCATCTAGTGGCAAAATGGAAAAATAACGAGATGCACATAGCACAGAAAAATTCATAGCTTAGTGTCAGGTCATTTCACTATATATTAAACGTATCATACATTTGCTATTTTGCTTCCCAAAAAGTTCAAGTTTTAAAACTACAAGATGGAGGGAAACGATCAATAGAAAGGTCTATGCAGTACTGCCTGTCATCTAGGATTAAATTATACCTGATCTTGGAAAATAAAGAGGTTTTAGTCCCAGTACTGTTTTGCATGCATCCTTTCTCTCATCTATCTTTTATTGTGACTTTCTATACTAGATTTTGTTATAAACTAATGAAAAACAAATCTTTCAATGCAATATGCACAGAACACATGACTTAAATCAAACATTCTATTTGTTATTCAGAGGAAATTATTAATTCTGTCTTAAATGTAACTCCCTCCTCTGGCAAAAAATAAAATAGAACCTGGGCCTATGACTTTCAAGTGAGCACACAATAAATTTGGGAGGAGTCCACATTTCAGTATGACAACTCTGAAACTGCAGTTATTTCAAGTAGAGCAGTATAAGAGACTGGTAATATGCCATTTAAGTTTATTTTGTATCCTAGCAATCAGGACCCTTTTTAATGCTTGTTGTACCTATTTGGCATACACCATAGCACACTGAGTCACAACAGTGTCCAAGCAGGGTCATTAAAATTGTCCTCTAACCTTCTATAAATAACCTCCAATCAAGACTATTCAGCAAGATTAAACTCATTCCATCAATTATTTGTGACTCTTTTTTTATGAAATAGATAATTTTGAATTAAATATCCATGATAAATCCTATCAAATATTGCATTATGTTATAATTAGCAAAAAAAAACCTCATACCCTTCTTCTGTTTTCACCTTCTTCCTGCCTCTGTCGTTTTCTTTTCTCTAAAAATAATAAAAAAAACCGAGCTCCATATAAGAAAATCATTAATATTTTTTAAAATAAACAATGAAAATCTATAGTTAACTAACAAAGATTCTTATTGAAATACATGAAAAACAAAACAAAAAGCTGCTTGTCTATCATTATGGAGTTTCCCATCAAAATTATTTTGTCATAATGGTATCTTGGATCACAGCATAACATTTGGATACCAGCTGGCAAAGCAAAAAAAAAAAAAATTCAAACACTTAGAAATAACTGAGAAAGTGTGATGTTCAGAAAAAGAAATGCAGAAAAAACTTAGAACTTCAGCATTTTTGAATCAAGATCTTCATGAAGTTCTGCAAGGTCCAAACTGTGACCCAATTACTTTGTGTCCTATCTGTTATAAAGCTGGAAGTGTAACATTACAGTATCAATGTCATCACAACCTCTTAATTAAGGGAATGAAAATTTGATCTTTCTCAAAAAAAAAAAAAACCAAAGACTACTACTCTAAGTAAACACAGGTTTTGTTTTTAATCACCTATGGGAATAAAAGTATTCCATAATGTAACACTATAGGGAGAAATTTTAATTTCTAAACATTTACTCAAAAATTAAAATGGCGTTTCACAACTTTTAAGAAATACTTTTAGTAAAAATTAATGTAAAATAAAAAGCAGATAATTCCAGTTCTACATAAAAAACGTGCTAATTAAACACAGCTAGTTGACTGAATTTGTGGAGCTCAATCAACACACACAAAAAAGCTTGGTTTGTTGTTGATAGAGACAATGTAAATGTTAACAATCCTTTATGACAAATTACACAAGCACTTGCTAAGGCATTATTTGTTCAGTAACACTCTGTAAAATATATAGGAATATCTAAAATTCAGATACTGGATGAATAAAACTGGTACTTCATTTAAGATGTCAATGAAGTCCATCAGTGGACTTTACATAGGGACCACAGCACTCTAAGTTTATTGCAGTTTGTGCTGTGGCATTCCTCAGTACAGCTTTCAAAATCCTGACAGACAGTATGCTTTTTTTTCTGCAACATTTCAGACAAATGCAATCCAAAAACATATTATATGATGAGGAAGACTGAGGTACTTAATGCGTTGTTTGCTTTAGTCTTTAAGACTGAGAACAGTTGTTGTCTGAGTACCAGGTTCCCTGAGCTGGAAGGCAGGGATGGGGAAAAGAATAAAGTCTCTAAAATCCAAGGGGATATGATCAGTGACCTGCATCACTCCATGGACAGACATAGGTCTCTGGGGCCAGATGGGATCAACCCAAAAGGACAGAGGGAGCTGATCGAAATGTTCAACAAATCACTTTCCTTTAAATTTTCAACTGGGTCACAACAGCTCCATGCAATGCTAAAGGCCTGGGGCAGAGCAGTTGGAAAACAGCCTGTTGGAAAAGGACTTGGGAGTGAGAGTTGGCTGACAGTGGCTGAGCATAAGCCAAGGTGTGGCCAAGAAAGCCAATGGCACCTGGTTTGTATCAGCAATCGTGTGGCCAGCAGGACCAGGGCAGTGATTGGACCTCTGTGCTGGGCACTGGAAAGGCCACATCTCAAATCCTGTGTCCAGTGCTGGGTCCTTCAATTCCAGAAGGATACTGGGGTGCTGGAGTGAGTCCAGAGAAGGGGAATGGAGCTGGGGAAGGGTGTGGAGCACAAGTGTGATGAGGAACAGCTGAAGAAGGTGGGGGTGTTTAGCCTGGAAAAGAGCAGGCTCAGGGGAGACCTTATCACTTAACAACTCCCTGACAAGAGGGTGTAGTGAGGTAGGGATTTGTCTCCCAAGTAATAAACAAGACAAGAGGAAATGGCCTGAAGCTGTGCTAGGGAAGTTTGGATATTAGGAAAAAAATTCTACACTGAAAGGGTTGTCAGACATTGAAATAAACTGCTCAGGGAAGTCTGGAGTCACCATCCCTGGGGGATATTAAAAAAATGAGTAGGTGTGGCATTTGCAGACATGGTTCAGTGGTGAACTTGTCAGTACTGGATTAAGGCTTGCACTCTATCTTAGACATCTTTTCCAGCCTTGATGATTCTATGGCAGAATGATTTTACAGGGAGACTATGACAGACGACCTAATTTACCTCTTCTAATTAGCTCTTTTCCTTCATCAATCAAATCAGAGGTCATTTCGCTATCACCCATGAACTGCTGGAATCCCAAAAGATTCAAACAACGAGTTCCTAAACTGGTAAAAGAAGATGCAATTTCCTTTGTTAATTTACAATTAGCAGTTTAGATACATTACACAACAAAATGTAAAACAAGCTATTCAGAACTGTATGAACAATCCAAGTAAAAAGGAAAAACAAAGAAGAAAAGATTGACTGTTGCACTAGCTGAGAAAATTCAGAACTCAGTACAATAATTGGTGACAAAACAGTAGGGTGACCTAGGTGACCCAGAACAGTAACACAATAAATACAACTGGAAGTGACAGAATAACCCTATTCAAACAGAGATTAAAATGCATATCGTCTGAGAGTAGTGCAAATAACACTTGCTTTAAATGCGTCTAACATTCCTTTAAATGTTCTCAGATGTAACAGAATTTGTGCCTATAATATGTCATTAACTCTTCTTTGCCAGAAGACAATTACTATAAAAACTTTCCTTATTCTATTTTCTCTGTTTTTGAAACAGTAACAACATAGGAAATCCACTTTCACCTCAGGGTATAACTCAGGAGAATGTGTACTGCATACTTTTAAGCTGTAGGGATGCTGGCTGCCCTTCTGGATAGCCACTGGCAGCAGTGAGATAGCAAACTTACTCTACCTTTTTTAAGCCAGTCCGGGAACTACATTGCATGAAATCACTTTCATCTTTTCAGCTTCACACCAGAGAACACAACTGCTGTTTTTGTACTGCTTTCCTTCCTCCACACTGGAGTATTGATGTATTTTTCCCTTATACTACCTTAAAACTCCTGGATTAAGCACAGGATTAAAACTGCTGGATTAAGCACAGCTTTCTTCAACAGATTTTAATTCAACCTTTGTTTTTGCATGTATCTTTCTTAGCACAGGTCATTAAAGCAACCCTCTCTCCTTTAATTTCTATTCTTCCTTTTCACTTTGGCATTCAAGGCCCAGCATGATCATCATGGACAAAAGGTCAAACTTCTCTTTCCTTGTTATTTGCTTTCCTGTTGTTTGTTCAGTTTTGTTTGATTTGTTTTGTGTGATTTTTAAGCTCCACCACACTTTTGTCACTTAACTTTAAGGTAAGCAGGGAGAACTCACAACTAGATACTTGTTACTTACTATCTATAGAAATGCATACAATATTTATGGATAGCCAAGGCATTTCACTACATTGTACTTGACTAAAAACAAGAGATTGCTTCTGACTGAATGGTAATGCAAAATTGAAGATATTAACATAAATGAATTTCAGCAAGATCCAACTAAAAGTATCTCATCCCTTACAGTGTTCAAAAGCAGACATTTCAAAATGATAAAGCAAGAATGTAGCAATGTTTTCTGCAATTACCCTCCTAGCCCCCAGCAAACTACAGCTTAGGGAAACAAGATCAAATGACTTAAACCACTATGCATTACCAGAAGTCTGGTAACACATCAGAAACTTGATATGAGACTGTTAGAAAGTTCAATACCTAAACTTGCTGCTAGTGGTCCTTAATTTATTAGAAAACTTTGCTGAAAACAGTTTTCTCATGATAATTTTAATCAAAAGCACAATCTAAATGCCCCTAGGCTCCAAACTTTGAACAAATCATCTCTTAAAATTTAGGAATAAAGTTTAAATTAACTCCATTATGAGGCAATACAATCTGTATTATTAAAATGTACACATTTCACCTATATAAATAGCAATCTATGTGTCGCTGTAGGACACGCGAAAGCACCACGCGAGCCACTGCTATTGCGAGGTAAAAGAAAAAGGCCGTTTATTTTTTGACTTTATCTTTTATACTTTTCCCAAGGTGGTAGAGGATTGGCCCGACACTGGGCCACCTCTCCAACACTATTGGATATGGTACTAATACATTGAATTTTTTCCACCCCCACGAAAGAATGTAAACAATATATTGTTTACAGAAACTGTGTGGGAAAGTTCTTCCACAGAATGTAAACTCAGAAGGCTTTAGAAAAATCTTTTAAGAATCAGGGCGACAATCTATGGATTTAAGATTTGCATTTTTATTAGAATGACACAACTCAACTGCTGGAAAAGCAGTACTGAATCTCTTCCTGAACTGGATGAAACTAGTTTTATTAATTTTAAGAAGCATAGAGGATCTATCTTGCAAATCACTCACCTGAAGTATGTAGCAATACAAAGAATGACAACAAGCATTGGGTAGTATATATAGAATCCATCTGCAATGAAGGACAGTACTCTCATGGATCCCATTATCTAGGAAAAAAAATCCACAAGAATAAGCTCTAATTAGCTATATTCTATATAAACCCATGAAGATCGTGCTTTCTCACATAAATACAGAATCCTTTACAGTAACTGAAACAACGGCAATATTATCAGACACCTGTGAGAATAAGCAGATGTAAAGGTCCCCTCCAGCACTCTGAGGTTTCTGAAATGCTAAATTTTATAGTCTCACCCACTCTAGAACAAGGGAAAATCTGGTAGAGCTTTTTCATCTGCTGTGAAAAGAGTCTCTAGACAACACAAAGAATCTACTTACTAACAACAAAGACATGAGATATAACTTGCCACAGAAACCAATAACACCACACTGGTTTTCAGTAGGAAGTGAGGATTGCTCCCAATATATAGGGAGCATCATCTATAGGGATGCCCTACATGGTAAAGCCACTCAAAGCTAAAACTAACAGGAATTGATATTAAGAAATGAAAAACACCCTGAACTCTAAAGTATAATACTTTACTTTCTTAAGATAAAGAAGGGGGAAAAAGGCTATTGATGACTTCTAGAAATCATTACCAAACTCCTTGCCTATAACCAAATATTTTTCAACCTGTTGGAAAGATTGAAAATATTTGAATATCTGAATCTTACTACAAGATGTATTTAAAAATACTCTGTCAATTCTCCAAACCATATTGAAAGCTCAAACCCGTATTTTCTTACTTACGGATGTATAAGCAGTTGGCTGAGTATTTTTGTGAGAGATTGTTGCATCCATATGGGTCAAGCCCAGAAAGTTCAAACACAATGGTGGAGTAAGACGGCAGAATAACCTGCACAAATGCAAGAGGCAACAGCATTTAAGAGAGTTTCTTACATAACCTACAAAGTAGTAACTGGATCTATCATAGAACAACAATGTACAGCTCATTAGGAATTACACAAATTAAAGAATGTAAATGGAAGTTTCATGGACATTTTCAATTCAGTATTTGATAGAACACCTATAAAACATATACCAAATACTCACATGCCACTGAAGAGGAGACTGTATGCATCTGTCTGATGATGTGAAGCTAAGTAATAATAGTTAAATACACGGATCCTGAATACAGTAGAGTAAACACAGATACTTAAGAAAAAGATGGTAAGAAAACAGGCCATCTAGAGGAAAAAAAAAATGTTGTTAAGTTGCTTAAATGCAGAACTCTATTAAAGGTTTTAATGTGTTTAGCAGATAGCCTGTCACATGCAGAGACCATCTCCAGCCTTTATTTTTCATTCGGAGATGTGAGAACATCACCAGCTCTCAGAAGAGTTTTGGGAGTTTTTCAGAACAATTTAAACTGGAAATTATAATATTCTGCACATAAGCTAACACAGTTGACCCTAGAAACATTCTACTACTTCTTGTTAATTCAAATAAAATTGCTGTAATTGCCTCAATAATTACCATGACTGATCTGGCATTTATTTCCACAAAAAAGCCATAAACCCAAGCGTTTTCAAATCAACCTTTGCTAAGTATACGGGAATTTTTCAGCTCAGTATCTTTACTGATAAATTTGTGCACACATATGCCAGCCACATCTTTGACTGGATTCCTGTTCATTTGCAAATTCCTGTTTAGAAACTGAGGTCATGCACGTGGCTGTTTAGGCAGAAAGTCTAATTAACACCTATATTCCAACCTAGTGTTTCAGAAATTACTCTACACATGATATTCAGACCAGCTGGGTCATGTCTTCACTGTATTTGAGAGTTTTAGCAAGGGGCAAAAGGCAGACTTCCTCCACACAAACCAAGTTTGTTTAGAGACCTTCTGAAAGTTGACGGATTATTTAGAGATTTATTTTAAAATCTATTTTATCTACTGCTGTTACCATAACCATTGACATAAAAATATTTTTAGTGATTATCTCCAACTTACCTCTATGTATATATAATTATATGTCTTTTCTGCCAGCTGTATGAAAACAGCAAATAGTGACAGGACTGGTTTTGTGCTGAAGAATGTGCACTCTGACCACACAACAATTACAGAGAACATGGCCAACACAACTGCAAGCACTCTGTAAAACCATGGTCGGAGAAGGCATTCCCAGTACCACTCTGGAAAAAACAAACACACGGACATATCCGGAACAAGTTAATGAAAATTACACAACCAGAAACAGAACTCCCTCACAAAAGGCTTCAAAGTTTGCTGTTCCTTTATTGTAACACATAACTGCTACTGAATTTGTAAATAAAATTGAGGCTTATGGCCAAGAGCATAAATTAGTATCTGATAGCTCTCCCATACATAAATACGTTAATATTGTATTTATTGCTTCCCTCTGCTGCAGCTGAACTTTTTACACAAAACAATTGGTTCTTGTTACAGAATGGTATGAGTTATGCCTTAACGTTCCTAAAACCTGCATCACAGCACTTACCAACCGTTGGTGTGTAGAAATACTGAATAATTTTATTTTCTGGTTCCTGGGAATGAAAGGTATGAACAAACTGTCGAGTTGCACTGCTTTCATTTTTTGCCACATCTTCCAGGTAAAATGCTTGCTCTAAAAGAATTTGCCACTGGACCTGTGTACGACGATGTCTCTGCACTGAATAGATTACCTACAATAAAGAATTTAGGGTTATAAAGTACTTGTCACAAAAAATGGCAGAAAATCCTTGCAAAATCCCTTGAAAACGTGTGCATTGCAGAACCGCAAAGCAGGTACCTAATTTTCTAAAATACATAAATCATGGAAGTACTACATAAACAATTACCAAGTTTTGCAGGTCTTTCACAGTGCATCTGTAGCAGTTAAATCCTACTTTTCCCAATCTACCACTTTATTTTTGCATCTCAGGAAATATCAAGCTTTTACTAAAAGTTCTTTTTCTGAATGCACTGTCAGTCAACCATTACAAAGCTCACTCACAGACAGCTATAACACTATCGAGATACAACACAAGAAGAACACCTTTTACATAGCCAAAACTTTGATCACTTGGGATATTAAATGTTTGAACTTTTTCTCACCAAGAGAAGTTTCTGTTAAGTAGCTTAAACCCACTGCTCTCAACAGTCCAGATGAAGTGCATTCAAAATCTTTGACCAGCATTTACTCTCACTACAGTAGCATAAGTAAGGCATTCTCCCATCTATTAATATACCTGCTTGTGAAGTTTGGCCAAACTTTTTTCACTGGGATAACTGTTCTGTCTTTCATCAAAATCTTCATAATCATCCATGTTCCTACCCATTCTTTCCTGGTACTCAGTAGGGCACTGGAAGAAAAAGGGAAGATTAACTGGGAGACAAAAGAGTAGCAAGCAGCTTTTATTTATAAAAGTTTGGGGCATTTCATGCAACTGAAAGCTCACTCTAAGCATACAGTTTTCTCTCTTTCTACAAAGGCCATTTTGACTCTATGTCAACATACATCTGATAATTATGTATGTCATAAGAAAGTATTGCGCAAAGAATTTCAACTCAGACTCAACAGAAACTCAGAAGATGTTAACTAGAGATTTTATATTAATAGCAAAAGAAAGTAATGTGCAAGTATTCTGTATGTGCAGGAAGCACCTCCTCCCAACTGAATAATTATGGTTAAAGATGAGTAATTGGTTACCTTTTTCAGTATTGTATCAACACATTTCCGCAAGGGGTGGTTATATTTGATGCTCTCACTTACTTTGCGGACTTCCTGTTGAGAGAAAAAATAACAGAGTACTTGAATTATGCTATATTAAAAACATCAATTAAAATTTTTTTTCATTAACTATAAATTTTTACTGGTCAATTAGAATAACAGCCCTCCCAATAGGCAGCCATCAAAGGTTAAAAAAATACTGCTTCCTAAAAGTTTTACTAAATATAGTTCTATAGTTTTACTAAATATCTCATAAAAGGTAAGTGAAGTATATGTAAAGAACACATATTTAAAAAAAAAAATAACAGCAGTGTACAAATATACAACTACATAAATGTGTGGAGGATTGGTTTCTATACATGAAAGCTGAAGTTTAAGTTGAAGATAAAAAGGAGATAAAGAGTAAGTCCCATTGACTGACTCAGGGCACTGACCACCACTTTTGGAAGCCTGTTCTAGTGTGAGACCACCCACCACCCCTGTGGTATGGAATTGCTTCCTAATGTCCAGTCTGGACCTCTCTGGAAAGAGCGCTGAACCACCGCCATGCATCCTGTCACTGGCTAACAAGGAAAAGAGATCAGCATTTCCATCTCCAAGCACCTGAACAATGCTCCTAGTAATTTGCTTCAACTTTTGGTCAGCTCTGAAGTGTTCAGACAGCTGCATCAGATGACTGCTGTTGGTCCCCTTCAGTGGAAATAATCTGTTTTAAGTGCTATCCTCATAAAAAGGGGTTGTCATTGCTCATTTTCTAGTAAGTTTTGTAGTTATGTCCCACTTAGATGTTTTAAACTGTTTTAGCAGTTTCTTCAAAATGCTGTTACAGACGAATGAAGATTCTATTACTGTTTTGTGATTAAGAGTCTATTTGTGTTATGAGTCAGTACAAATGATGCGTAACGTAAATTTCCACCCTATGCTACAACAGTTCACACATATTATTCCAAGCCATGGTATCCCAGCAGAAGAACCAGGAGTAGCTATTCAAAGGGCTAGATTTCCATTCTTGACTACATTAGAGCCTATTGCTCACTGATATTTAACAATATAGTCTCAAAAGAAACAATTATCTTTATATTCTCTTCTCAAAAAGCATGTAATTGTGGTCCCACAATTTGGAAACTCTTCTCAAGACTTCAGAAATACACTGTGAGCAGAGCATAAAAGAAGTACACAATTTTAACACTAGTGAAACATCTGTACACTGATTGTTCAAGCTCACTCAGAAATACTATTTGTTAGTGACCAGTACTACTCCAAAAGTGTTAATGGAACAGACTCATCAAATAATGGTTATCAAGTTGCTATCATTTTTAAGTTCATCATAGGAAGGACTGTTTCTGTTTTGACTTTTGTATAGGACTGAGTATTACCAAGTAGCACACTATGATGATTTTCTTAGTTTACAGATATTTTACAGTAAGCTCATTCTACAAGTGTCCAACACCAATGATTCAGACACAACTAACAGCAGCCTTCACTTTTTTCCGCAGGGAAAGCTAGTTCCTTACCTCCATAATATCCTCTAAATTCTCCTCTGCATCTGCTTTTTCAGTCATCAGTTTGGCAGCTTTGAAGTAAGTCTTCATGAGTAGATAACCCCTCTTGGCCCCATTCCAGTGAGAACGTGGGATTTCCACCAAACCATAACCCAAAAGCAATACAAGAAGGAACAGACCCCATGTGTTTGCAGCAGCTATTCCAATAGTCTGAAGCTGATTCCTAAGGAAACAAAACAGTATAAAAAAACCCAAACAAACAACATCCTCCTATTCTGCCTGCAAGAAACCAGTCTTGAAGTACCAATATGGCTTTCAAGTTTACAGGAACAAACTCTGCTATCACCTAGATTTTTGCCTGGAGCCAGACTGCTGCTTGGCTGTACTTAAAGCTGCCACAATTTTCCTGTATGTCCTGTTCTCCCCACTATAGGTGGCAGATAAGAATTTGTTTGTTCACAAAGAAACTGTTCTCCTAAAGGAATATGTTCCCTTAGGAAACAACATGAACTTATCAAATCTACTGACCGTGAGGTCAAAATAGCATAATGGCAGTCACTGTAAGAAACAGTCTTTTGTATTTGTATTCAGAATATTGTGTTCAGAAATTTGCATTCAGATTTCTATTCCATCTGGTATGGAAGACTATAAGCAATTTATAGATGCCAATTATTTTAACTTTCCTTTTCACCTTCAAAGTCTACAGTATTTAGATGCACAACACAGGAAATACTGGAAGTTTCTGCACTAACTTTGCAAATGTGTTTGTATGGAGAAAAAAGCACCATTGTAAATACAAGAGGATTCCTCTGCTGTACCTATCAAAATCAGAAAAACAACCCCCAAATTTCTATAAATATTCAAAAAGACCCTTTCATAAAAAAAAGTTGACATAATTTTCCAACCAACTTAACTGAAACTATTTTTTTCACAAAGTCACATTTCATCCACAGAAGAAATTATCCATGACAATTGTGTAAGAACTCATGGAAATGTTTACAACATTATTCTCACCATTGTAAATTGAAGTTTGGGTTTACGGCTACATATATTAGAAATGCTCCAAAAATCAGCAAGTAAGTGCCATAATAGATGGCATTCTCAATCAAAGCAGTTTTGATCTTTCCAGTGATGGAGAACCCTCCTGATCTAGCATATGACTGCATGAAAGGTAGCAGAATCCTAGGAGAAAAGGAAATAAACCAAAACCACATCAGCCAATCAAAAAAAAAAAAAAAAAACAAAAAAACCCAAACGAACAAACAAAAAAACCCACCAACCCCCACCAAAAAAATCTCCCAAACACCCAAACCACCAACCTCCCCAAAAAAAGAACTTTAGCAGTGTCAGGTTACTGAGGCAGCAGTGTTAAAGACTCCCAAGCTTCTAAGAAATTAGCTACTGAGATGTTTTTATTCTAGATGTACCTGTCTGATGGCAAACCTTATACAAGCTGCAGATAAAAACAATACAGTTAGCTTTGCTATGAAAAATCTGTGATAAATAAGAATGAACTAACAACCCTGAAATCCATGAAACTACAAAAATAATTATTTGATAACAGGTTGATCAGAAACCACACAAAGCACAGACAACCCAAAACCCTATAGACAAACCTTTTTTCTGTAGCTATGTCTAAAGTTTTATGCAATATATCTGACAAAACCATCTAATTTACAATATTACTCAAAAATCACCCAAATTATTCATGGAATTATTTTCGTGTTTAAAGAATTACAACTGTTAAGGTAGTCCACTTAAAAACTCTTATCATTGTCTTTGCCATATTCTTTTGCCTTACTTACCATGTTAAAAACTGAGACGTCCAATATACAACACGCCAGAAAATTGGCATAATTCCATCAGGAATATAACTCCAGGGTTTGAAACATTTTTGTTTGCTGCTACAGCGTAAAGAAGACTATTGTTAGTTGTAGAGCCCTGAGTATAAAAAGCAACTTCTATAAATTCCTATCTAGAAAAGTCTTTGAAAAGAACATAGAAGTAGTACAATACTATTCAAGTACATAGTCAACAATCAATCGTCTCCCAAACAAATAAACTGAATAATCACTAGAAATATTTATCATTTTCCTAACTACAAATAATGTATTTGGACAGGATATCTTTCTTAAAGAAAAAAAAAAAATCAGAAGCTCCAAGACTGAAGAGAATAGTCAATAAAGCATTTTAAGGTTACAGTTTTTTGTTTTCAGTAGTAATTATTTCATGCACAGAAAGAACATTTGTTTAAACAGCGAAGCATTAAATTTTAGTTAGTGCAGGCTTTTAAAAAATATCTAGGCACATAATCATCTAGAGCACTTAGTCATACAAAGAACATATTAGTTGTTTCTTCTGCCACCCAGCTGGATTAAGTCAGTCACACATACATTTTGATTCAATAAACCAATACTCTTCTGACAGGCAGTGTTCACTACAGAAGACAGAAAAGTCGTATGTGCCCTTTTAAGGAAAAAAAAAAAAAAAGAAAAGAACAAAGGAAAAGGTTTCCATCTAAACTAAGGCAGTTTGGTTTGTTTCCACACACCTGTCTGAGTAATGAAGCAAGGGTGAGTCAAGGGACAATAAAGTCAACTTACCTAGGTGAGATTACCTAATGAGAAATAATTGATGTTTTCCAGGGTCAAACTAGTTAAGCCTGAGTTGTAAGTTTTTATATGGCCTAAATATTATCAAAACTATCAACTTAAGATAAAATGACAGGTAGTATGACTAAATAACCTATGAGAGCTGCTGAAACCTTTATGATAGGCTTAAAGAGCAGAGGTTGTTCAGTCTGGAGAAGGGAAGGTGCCAGGAGACCTTATAGCCCCTTCCAGTACCTAAAGGAGCTTTATAAAAAGGAAGCAAATGGACTTTTTATATGGGCAAAGTGACAGGACAAGGGGCAATGGTTTTCTATTGACAGAGGGCAGGTTTAAATAAGAGATCAGGAAGAAATTCTTTACTGTGATGGTGGTGAGGCACTGGCACAGGTTGCCCAGAGAAGTTGTGGATGCCCCATCCCTGAGAGTGTTCCAGGCTGGATGGAGCAACCTGGCCGAGTGGAAGATGTCCCTGCCTCTGGAAGAGGATTGGAACAGGATGATCTTTAAGGTCTCTTCCAACCCAAACCATTCTGTGAGTCTAATGAAAAAAGTATGTCTGAAGCTATAGATAAATTAAAAGGTTATTGAATAGTTTTCAAATTGGGTTTATAATTAAATATACGTTTAATTAACAACCACTGGGTGGTCTTAAGTATAGGGTGCAATACTGTGTGACTGCCACTTCACCATTTTTCTGGGCCCCTCTTCAGGGCAGCAAAACTGGCAAGACTTTCCACAGACACTGGCTGATACATTAAAGGCTCTGATCATCTTACAGATAACTACACTGCACACATCAATAACACGGGGAAACAGCCAGTATTGGCTAACAGATGAGAGCCATGGAATAAGCCCACATAATATACTTCTCCATGTTTAGGGATAACATTGTTCCTACCAGGACACACCTAGCAGACTACCATTACTTTGGTGGAATACAGTACATTTCAGATAACTGCAATTACCATATATATATATATATATATATATGTAATTATAAGAAGCAATTAGATATGCCCCTGACATATAAGACAAGCAGCTGATTTCATTCATATGGTGTAAATTAAAGGTATAAAATTAGATTTTCAGGTTTAAAGTTATTAAGAGTGTGAAGGATAAGCATTCATCAAAGCCTCTCCTCATAACCAGGATTGCTCAAAAAGCTTAGTCCTATTGCTTTAATAAAAAAAAAAGGAAATCTAGTGACATAAAAAAAGAATAGTTGGGTAATCAGCTAGAACTACTATATAATTATGTAGTTACTCCCAGCAGATAAAGATCCACCTTTCATCACCTTTTCTCTCACTGTCCTGTGTATTTACAAACTTCAAATTTTGCATCACACAGATAACACTTATTCATCAGCCTTAAAAACACAACAGGCTATAAATTAAAAAAGCAAATTATAAAACACAGTGTAAAGGAAAAAAAAAACAACATATAGTTCATACCTTGGAGCAAGAGTAACATAAGAGCCATTACTTTCTGCAGGACTGGAGTTAACCGCAAGTTTGCATCGATTATAGATAGTCTAAAAGATAAATTTAAAATGTTTGGAATAGATTTGTTGTCTGATAAGACCAATAGAAAATAAAAATTAATTATGAACAGAAGGCATTGTCATGTTTAATTTATTAAGATACTACATGGAAGACTACTTTGGTGGTTCTAAGAGATGGTCTCCTGCAGTCACTAGTTTAGAGAAATATCATAAACATTTGATGCAATTAAGCAGGAAGTCCTGCAAGTTTCTTACCGTACTGACATCGAGAGGCAGTATGAATACAATCAAGAAGCAGAGATACCAAGCCAATAATGTTGCTATAATCACTAGCCTATGTTGTTTCTTGAAGTCTCCATACCGGTGAAGCAGGAATAAGGCCAGGAAAAAGACAAACACTATCTCGAGGCCCAGCGCTGCACCACTCATGGTTAAATACTGGCCCCAGCCACACCACTCTCACTTGGGAAAGCAGAACTGCAAGACAAAATGATATTTAATAACAGTAAAATCTCTGGAAGATATTACACAGAAGAGTTGTTCAAGGGACACTTTAAAACATACTATATTCATACTTCACACGACCAAGATTCTCATCAGACAAAACCAAAGATTTTCAGCAAGGTGCCCTGAAATCCTCTGAGGAAATCAAAACATCTCATTACAATGCTGTCATTTCCAGCAATGTATTACGACAACTCTTGTTCATCACCTTGATATACAATAGATCCAGGAGGTAAATCTACTAGCCTAACTTTAGGTCCAGGACAAATTTCAAGATTAAACACTATTCTGCTCTTTTTTCCTCCTTTTAGAAGCAATCAACTAATTTTTACAAAGAGTTAAATGTTTAAATTAAATGTTTCTGGATAGCTAATGAACAACTTTTTTAATGGAGTGTACCTTAAATACACATTTAAAGTCTGTACATAAGAGTTAATAGAGCATAAAAAACACAGAAAAGAATGTGCCAGTCTACTTGTAATGCACCTCTTTTAGGTTTGAAATTTCAAGAATTTTGATTCACCTTCCTACTCCTCTCTTTATTCAGAGAAACAAGGGTCTCAATTAATTTGGTATAGTTTGCCATTATGTATTTTTGCTTTGCTTGTCCTTCTGTGTTTAATTACTCTGTTACCATCAGGACTACTGTAAGAAAGTTCATACAGCTTTATACAGACAAGCTATTACACAAAGGGACAGTGAGCTGCACAAATCCATTACAGAAAATGTCACTGACTTGTTACATTTTTATTTAAATTGCTTCAGACCTTTGTAATAAGCATCATTTTATCACAGCCATTTTATGCGTTATAAAAAAAAAAGTTTTATTACTGTGGCCAGTCTGACTTGTCTCTCCAACGAGATTAACATTTAACTGATTTTATTTAAGTGAAATAGTTTTTGCTATGGCTTTGCTGTTAAGACTTCCAGTACTTTCACTTTTCTGGAGATTTAAAAGGAATGCTATTACTAAAATTCCTCTCTACTTACTTTTATATCTCTTTAGAACTTCGTAAAGTGAACCGTTTCTTTTACTAATTTCCCAGTAAATTGCTTAAACAGATCTACAATGCTTGAGGGCACTACACAGTGAAAATGCTCTTATGTACACTAAAAAAACTCTAAAGTTTGTAATGTCATTACTACCTTGATGGACACTGAGGAACAATTATTCTGTGACATTTTTCTCCCCACGAGTTATCTTCCTGTTTCTAGTCAAAGATTCACACACTTTTACTTTCCTGCCTTTTGTCAAACACGTTTATAAAACTATCAACACTTCCATTAAGACAAATCACCCCCTTACTATCTGTCTGTACTCTACTTTAGTTAGATAATTTGTACATTAAAAACTCAGGATATCTCACCCATTTCTCAATCACTTACTCAAAGCAAGTCGTTGACTGTTCTATTGCACCATTATTGCTTCCATAGAAAAGTCTTTTCAATTTACAGTATAGCAGCTAATTTCACAGAAGCAAAAATAACAAAACAATTACAGCTTATAAAAGTATCAGCTTCATTAAGGCACTGATACCTGGCATGCAGCTGTTTGTGCCCATTACAGCCACACCTTTTGCTATGTAAACAAAAAAAATTAAATAGCATACACTTCATTAGTCACAAAGTTTTATTACAGTCACACCTAAAAAGCTTCTACCAAAACAAAAGGTAAAATGTTTTTGTGCAAGATGCTGTGTTCAGCTACTATCATGAGGGTACTTCCAGAAGTATTATAAAAATGTACTGAATATTCTAAAATAAAGGGGGAATTGATTCCTACTGCAACTTAACTCACTTTCAAAGACAAAAGTGACTTTGCAGTTATCAGTAAACCACATCTTTATATTCTTCTCTGGTTCCTATTTTAATCTCAAAACAGAAAAAGAAAGGTCTATTTTTTCAAAAGACTGAGACTAACAACAGAGTTGTTTTGAATTAATATATACACATTTTCAAAGTAACAGTTTAAAATTTTTAGATATAAACCATTTAAAACCAGCTCTCCACACAGAAAGATTAAATGGAAGAAAATCCACAAAGTGAAAAATGCAATACTTGAGAGGAGCTCTTCTGGTGAACTATGCAGATACATCTAGGACCTGTGTTACTTATCAGGCCTTAAAATATATTACTGCAGGCTATAAAGCCATGCCTTCCTGTGGAAAGCAGCATCTGCCACTGAACCTGGTTGATAGCTCAAAGAAAGCTAAGCCTCTTACCTATCATCCTGTTTCATCACTTTATTTAGACAGCCATCTCACTACTGGCATACAGCTACCTAGTATCTGCTTGCTGGAATTCCAAAATTGCTAAAAAAATGTTGTCCTGAAATAACTGCTTCAGAAGAACTCTTGTACTGCGGAACCTTCAATGGCTTAGAAGATGCTCCTATTAAAGCAATGACAAAGTAACAAGAGCCCTCACCTTGAATTGAGAAGTATTTATCAGCATACTCAGTTTCTGAAAAACCAGGCAACTACAAATTAAGAGAAATGAGATTAAAAACTGAAACACTGGCACAGGAAGTGTAACTTAAGCAATAAAACATAAGGATATGCTCTTGTGTTAGCTTAGGATTTTCCTGCTTCTTTTCAGACAGACAAAATCAGCGAAGTTTTTAATTTTATCAATTTACTAACAGTGAATGCATCATAAAGGGCTCAATTCAGGCTTAATTCCCTTTATATGAGAGACTCCCTACTATCAACAGTATTAAATTACTCTGCCAACCTAAGAGCAACTGCACTCACGACATCTACATTACAAATGAACTCTGCCTGGTACAGAAGCCTCAAGTTACTAACTGAAACAGCAGAGAATGAAAACCCTCACACTTTTGAGCTTTAATACAGCACCAAATTTAACAAACCCACTCCAGTATTATATTCTTAAAGAAGGGCTAGAAAGAGTAAAGCATATCTGTGAAGGATTCCCCCAGTCTCCCAGCAAATGCCTGAGGAGGCCTGAACAGATGTTAAACACTACTTCATATGCCTTACTATAAAGTATAAATAGGAATAGAATGTTTCCTTCACAAATTCAGCTTTCCTAAGGCTTCCAAATTATTTCCCTCCATGAAACAAAACACTACTTCTCTATCCTGTATTTCTGTGGTTGATTGTTCCTGCTTAGCACAGGAACAAAACTCTGCTCAGCTGTACCCATTCCCCCCCTCACAAGTTTCCAAATCTTTAAGGTATTTTGATTTACACTACCACTTTCAGAAAGACCTCAAATCTCTCATAGTTTTGGGCCCTCTATAGTTTTAATCACCATACTATTTCATTAGGGAAACTCTGAAAAACATTAAAAGTATTTGACAAGGGAATGGCCTCCTTAGCCACAACAGTGGCTCCTCCCAGCTTTCTTTTCCAAGAAAAAACATCCTAAGGAATAGAATCAAAGTCCTAAGCAATACATAAGATTATAAACTGATCCTCTTGTATACAGTAGGTCTATCAGTCATTACTTAAATAGATAAGATTACTCCAACTACTTGTCCTCAACAAACTGATGCTCTCTTTTACTCACCTATTATTTTCTATGTGCCTACAAATAGCTTTAGCACCAGAATTTTTTTTCAGGAATTCAAGAAGAGGAATCTGCCAACCTGTAGCTCTGTCTGTCCTTCAAACATTACTATGCTTCTAGTTTTCCTATCTGGTACCTCAGACATTTCTAGAATACTAAAGACTTTTTATTGTTCTTCAAGCATTCTCAGGTAGAAATCAAACAAATTTGAAAAAGCTGCATTTCTAGACATTTTGGATATTTCAGCTGAAACACCTGAAAAACCAAACAGCCTTGCTTTGTATTTTTAAAGATCATAACTACATCTGAAGAAAACCTGTCACCAAAAAAGCTACCGAACTATGAAAGGGACTACCAGAAACAGCAACAGAATTGAGAGCCTTAACATCCAAAAAAAAAAAAAATCTGGGCAACAGCATCTGCCACTTCAAGCTGAATTCACAACTCACCTGCAAGTATAAAAGCCGCCATCTCCAGCAATATACCAATGGCCAGCTCAATGATGACCTTCTGCCCTTCTGACAGAGAATAATCTGCTAGTTCTTACCGAGGTTTTACCAGCACATTTCACTTAGCAAAAAAACCCCAGTGTTTGATTTCTGAAGCCTGCCCTGCTCAGCAATATTATGCTGCTAAGAACCATAAAGACTTCAGTCTACAGACATGTAGTAGTAGACTACAGACTTTTAGTACTGACAGAACTGCCCCAGACTAAGCGTCCTTGACACTTTCATCTTAAAACAACAAAATGGGCTAATTTATATTTCAGAACTCGTAAACAGAGAACAAGAAGCAAAGAAACAACACAAGTAGTCCCTTCAGCTATTTTAGTATTCAAGTCTGCATAGTCTGTTGTGGGGATTTCTTTTAGGTTGGTTTCAGGTTTAGGGAAATGATGGCATCATGGGTTTTGTTTGGTTGGTTTGAGTTTTTCTGTTTACTTTATTATTACACACTGGCCCTTACAGCTTGGGGGAAATTTTAAGTATTTATAAACAGACAACAAAGAGCTGCTTTATCTCTGTACAATGAGAAAGCTATCTAAAGAAAGAAAATAGCCACAAACTGCCCAAGAAAACCAACCAGAGAAATTATCTGATTGAAGTATTTGAGAGAAACAACCTCTAAAATTAGTGAAGAAAGCAATCTGCATGGCTTTGTTCTTCAAAGACACACTAGTCAGTCTATGTACTGACTGATACTTTATTAGTACCTGTCAGTTCAACTATTTTGCAATGAATAAAAATTTTAAATTGACTAACTTTCAATGGATAATAGATCAATGTTTAGAAAAATAAGTTTTTTATATTCTAATTTTAAAAAAGCCACATTTTTGACACCACCCAAAACAGCAGTACTCTCTGATTATGCAATAGACTAGGTAGCACTAAATGCAAGATAAATACCAGACAAAAAGACCAAGGCACATTACGATTTTTGTGTTCAGATGCAAGCAGGGACCCATCAGGACAAAACCATGGCAAGCTCATTTGCTTTACATAGTGCTGCCTTGTCCTCTACTAAAGGACCACAGAACCTTTAAGGCTGCAAAAGATCTCCAAGATCATGAAGTCCAATTTTTAATATATTAAGTACCACAGAGGCTGAAGCTTTCAAACAGTTTAGGGAAGCATGCTGAAAATAACACAGAGAAGAAAATTATTCACTTATCAGAGGAACTGAAATAGAATCAAATACAAGCGCTGTACAGTTGCATGCAGAATCAAAAAAAAAGAACAGAAATCGCTATCTGGGCTACCAGACTCAGGCACTCACACAAAGCAGGTGTCAGAAAGGCAGTCACGTGACTACTGCCCCAACACTGCTTTTGGGCAAAGAGACTATTTCTTAATTTCCATATTGTAAAAAACACCTGGATTTTTTGTAAAACCCTCTCTCGATTTCCCATATATTAATAAAAAAAGATTGGCATGACTCACAAAGGAAAAAGGGGCTGCAAAAAAGGTGAAATAAACTCAGCCCTTTTTTGTTTTGTACCAAAACTTCACCTCTTTTTTATCTCATTATCTGCTTAAACAATCTTTGAACAACTGTTCCGTGACTTAAGTTAAAACCGGAAACGGTGAAAAAATACTTTTTGAAAGATTATATGGATCTTAATTTAGTCACATCATTCTCTCTCTGTATGTGTCTGAAAGCTGTGTACTCTTTGCTACGGGCTCCATTACCACCCTCAATTTTATAGGCACTTCTCTCCATCGTTATGCAGCAAACAAAGGACAACATTTGCAAGCAAGTGGTTGACTAAGAGCGGGGCTGTAGGTGTGTTCGGAATTAGTTCTCCATCCCCACCAATTTCAAAACAAGCAGTTTAGCGTAAAAAAACGCAGGAAGAGCTGCATTGCTGAAAGTCCCGCGGGCTGTGAAACGCGGTGTGAAAAGACTGCGGGGTCTTTCCAAAGCATGGTGAGGCTCAGGACCAGCCACACTCGGGCATTTTCAGGTGTTCCCAGAGAAAACCTCTCAGGGTGGAATGTGCCAGCGCCCCCCGCCCGCCCGTGTGCGCACAGGCCTGCGCGGCACCGCACGGAGCTCCAGGGACACGGAGCCAGCACGGCCCCGCCGTGCGTGCCCGGCGTCCCCGACGGGAGGCCAATACTCGGGGTAAGAGCCTGGAAACCAACGCACCGACCGCCCTGGCCCAGCCGTGCCCCGCGACCATCCTTCCCTCGGCGCCTTTCTCACAGGGGACGTGCCCGGGGGCTGCCGCTTCCCAGCCCGGCTCCTGTCCCCGCTCCAGAGAACGGCCCGGCCGTGACTCGGCACTGCGGCCCCGCTCCGCCCGGCCCCACATCCCGCCCGCTGCGGCTCACCACGGCCGAGCAGCCGCTCAGCGTCGCGTCCCCCGCGGGGCTCCACCGCCCACCATCCCGGCCGGCACCCGGCTCAGAGCGTGGCACAAGGAGCGGCGGCCGCTCCCGGCTTCTTCCGCGTCGGAGCCGCCGCCATTCGCCGCCCGCCGGCCCGGCACGGCCCCGCCTCCGGGCGGGCACAGGACTGCGAACTACAACTCCCGGCAGCCTCTGCGCCCCTCCCAGCAGCGGCTTCCGGCCGGCGCCGGGATAGCGCGGCGCTGAAAGGCGCGGGGCGCGCGGCGGCACGCGCGGGCCTCCCAGCGCCATGTACAGGTACGGGGGCACCGGGGCGCGGGCACGCGCCGCGACACGGGCACGCGAGTGCCGCTGCTGGGCTGTGTGGGAGCGCTCACGGATCCCCTCGGGAGGCCTGGCCGCGCGGGGTGGCTGAGGGGCTGTGCGTGGGAGCCCCGGGAGCGGGAAGGAGCTCCTGGGCGTGGGAGCGGTGCCGGGATCACGCGCGCGTTGTCCCGGCCAGCGCGGGGTCCTGCCCTCGGGGTGCCGGGGGTGCGGCGTGCGCGGGATCCCGGCCGCAGCGGGCGGCAGCCGCGGGGAGAGCTCCCCGCACCTGCTCGGGCATGCCGTCCCGGTGCCCGCGCTGCCGCCGAGCCAGGGTCCTGCCCGGTGCTGTCGCGGCTCCGTGCGGGTCTGGGGCGTTGGGAGCGGCCGCGTCCCGCCGCCTCCATTGGCTCCGCTCCCCGGTGCCTCGCCCGCCCCATCCGGGAGCGAGGCGCGCTCCGTCCCGGGCGGGCTCTTCCTCAAAGTCTGCCAGATCGAGCACACGCCTGCGCTGTGGCCTCTGCTTGTGCTTCCAGCGCCCGCAGATCCCACACTTAATTGCCCTGCCTATGGATGTGGAGTCCGTGTGACTGAAATGCTTCAAGGATCCCCATCCTGTGTTTAGTGTCAGTCTGGCAGTACTCTCAGAACCTCTGGGTTTTGCTGTGTCTGCAGAAAGCACCTCCAGGAGATCCCATCCTCTAGCACTAATGTTTCCACCACTTTGGAATGGGACCCCGGCAAGACCTCGGAGCTTCTCTCGGGTTTGGGAGTGTCGGCCCTTAAGAAAGACAAGCTGGGCAATGAAAACACACCACAGGACCTGCTGGTGTCATCACCCTGTCTTCCTCCAAAAAGGCAGAAGGTGAAGGACAACGAAAAGGACTTTAAGGACTTTGTTATCATGCGCCAGCCATGGCTGCTCCGACAGGCAGAGTCAGGTACTGTCACCCTGGTCCAGGTTTTGCTCACCCTTTGGTAGAGATGGAGAGTGAGCATCACAAGTCCGCCTTGCTTTATTGTTTAGTTCTCTTGCTCTTATCCAGCAGAATATCACTTTCAGATATAGTGGCTTTCAGGCTTGGGGTGATAAATCCTCTTTTATGTATGCCTTTAAATCGGGGTGGTGTGTCTGGCTCCAGAATTGTGGCCCATGAAAAGCAGGGTTTTCTGCTGCCTAACCCTGTGAGCACCTTTGTGTTTGTGCTAGGGGGTGGTGTTGCATGTCCCTGTGCCTGTTTGCTCTTGTGTATGGGACATAGGTGGCACTTTGGCCCAGCAGGGCTGTGATTGTGAATCAGTGTTTTAAGGTCACTTGAAGAATCAGTAGCAAAAGTAGGCTTAATGTAAAAGCAGAAGTGTGACAAAGTTTGTTGGCAACATTCATTCTAGTTACCAGGTGGTTAAAGAGCACAGAGAAAAGCAAGCTAAAATCAATCAGTCTAAAACGGAAGTCAATCCAAAAAATACCTGTTTGGAGGCAGGAGGAGAAGGGTAAGTAAAGAGTGCAGGCTGAAGTGTGCCAGCGGGGCTGTGTCCCAGCTCCTGATGGAAACAAGCAATATGAGGGACCATGCCAGAGGCATGGAACCATATCAGGGAAATCACATCAAAGGGTGGCAGCCTGCTGGGCTGGAAAGGGAAAGAGCAGGGCTCTTGAACTCTTGAAAGGGGTGTTAGAGAATACTGGCTTTCTTTCCTTGGTGTCAAAGTGTGGTTTTACTCTGGATGAGGATGGGATGCAAAATAAATAAGCAGTTCTCTGCAGACATTATGCTGTCATACAAAAGGTGGAAATGCCTTCAGACAATCCTGTTTTTATATAAGACGCAGTGCTGGGTCAAAGGCAGCTGTTCCTGAGCTCCACCAATCCAGAAATCTCCCATATGAATCATGACACCTTCTGGAGCCCTGAGAGGAGCTGTGATTTGTACCACGTTGTTTTACATAATTCTTGGAGTGGCAATAGCATGCATGTTTTAGGAAGCAGTTTGTAGTACCTGATTTTTTCTGTGTATCACGCAGAAGCATAACTTACCTTGAGCTCCCTTCCGGGACCCTTGCATGCATGGGAAGAATGGGCATTCATAGAGGGGGAAAAAAACCCCAGAAAATCATACAAGCATTAGATTACAAAGGCAGTACCTAAGATGCTCTTGTTCCCCACGTGAGTTATGTGAGTAGTGTCCGTGGCTTTACTATGTATACAAAGTGAGTATTACAGGAACCTTTCCATCTACCCGTTGTGCCTAGGCAAAGATGGTAGAAATGTCATCCTACAATGATGAGCTGCAAGGGAGATGAATAATGGGGCTGATGTCTGATGTAGGCTGATGTGTGGCCTACAGAGAAACCGTAGTGGGGCTTTTAGCAACCAAACCAAGCAAGGCATCTGACCAGCAGGCGAAAATGAACTAGCTTTAACTAGAATGTGTTTTGCTCTTTCCCTTCAGGTATTTCTTTGGATGCACTTCCAGATGAATTGCTTCTGGCAATCTTTGCCTGTTTGCCCCTAAAGGATTTACTGAAAGTTTCTACTATTTGCAAGAGATGGCATCGACTTTCGTAAGTATTATGTCTCTTCATTTTGCACTGAGGAAAATCTTTGTTTCCATAGACCATTAAAAGGTCTGGTTCTCATCTTATTTATACATATATAATTCAATTTAGGCCATATGTGGGTATGTATAACCAAAAGATGCCTCACATGTTTTAACATTTATTGTAGTCTATTAAATAGCTTTCCCTATTCTGTCTGTTTTTGACACCAAAATCTTTCTGTGGTTGTACTCATAGTTTTGACCTGTTACCCATTTGAATTCACTAACGAGTAAAATTCTATGCCCCAGATTTGATGAATCTCTCTGGCAGACTCTTGATTTGACTGGTGGGAATCTGCTGCCAGGAGTGCTTGGACAGCTGTTGCCTGCAGGTGTTACTGTGTTCCGCTGCCCGAGATCTTGCATTGGGGATCCGTTGTTCAAAACAAGCAAGTAAGGCTTTTTCTGCATGTTCTGGATCCTGTCTCAAGTACTTAGTCTGTGTAGTTTTGGTTTTAAGGTATTAGCAACCATCAGCAGTGTTTGTGCTGTGTCTGGAATGTGGAAGAGTTGATCACTGATTAGCCATGTGTTGAAACAGGAGGGTCTGCATCCATCTGTCAGTTACTTAGAATCAAGGTGATGTGATTTTTTTTTTTTAAATATCAAGAACCATAATACCCTTTCAGTTTCTATCTTGTAGAGCCCTGAATTCCCATCATCTCCAGCATTTTTACATGGTACACTCAAAAAAATAATTTTAACTCCAGTAGGATAGACTTTAAGATGTTATGAGGTGTTATGTAGAAATAATTTCTGCAATTTGTGTATGCTTTTAGTGTATGGGATATGTTTGTGATGTGCGGAATTTATGGAGCAGATTTTAATGCAATTTTAGTAACCTTTCCTCTTTTTTTTTGTTAGTCTTCTTAAAATTCAGCACCTGGATTTGTCAAACTGCACAGTGTCTGCTGCAGATCTTCACAGTATTCTTTGTTTATGTGAAAAGCTGCAGAACCTCAGCTTGGAGGGTCTAGTGCTTTCTGACAACATCATGAAGTGAGTGACCTGATTTGGAATATTCAGTGAAACCTTCTGTTTGGTGCCATCATTTTGTGCAGGCTGATGAAAGAATGCAGTGGAATGTTGTTCATTGTGGGTGTATTTGAAATGGCCAGTTTTAGGTGGCCGTTTAGTTTGGCTTTTTTTCCTCTCAATTCCCCAGAGTAGTAGGAGGTTGGAGAAACTGCTCACCTCTCTCATATGGTTTATGTATCCATAAGTTAAGCTTTATAGCAGAGCTGCTTTAATTTTAGCATTTTTTTGCTCTCAAGAGAACTTCATGTTTGGTGTGCAGGCTCTTTTCTATTCCAAGGGCTCTCAGTAGCTCTCCCACCAGTGCCCATTGTGCTTCTGCACTGTTGCTCACTTTTTATGAGGCCCTGGAAGATTACAGATTGTGTCAAGCAGGTGAAATGTTTTTTGGTTCAGCTGCAAAGACACTAATGGGTGTGTAGTCAACCTTCTGTTTGTCACACCAGGGATTGTGGAGGTGCCATGGACCATAGGTCGGATGACAGAGACCCTGGCTTTCTGATGCCTTCTTCACTCTGTAGAGGGGGAACCAGAGGACAAATAGACCAGTATAGTTTGACTTTTTATACAATCAGTAGTAACAGTTAAAACTGTCAGAAAATTGGGTACTAATCAGGCAGTAATGATGGGATCCTATTGCCTTCTGTATAAATATGCATACTGAGTGTTCCAGGTTTTGCTAACTGCATGCATGCTCTAGTCTTGCAAATAAATGCATTAAGGGATGCTGTTTGGACATGGATTTTGTCTTGGAATAACTTCCATCTTGCAGAGGGATGACATGAGAAACGGGATTGTTGCTTTGTGTTTTGTAGAGCTGTGGCCATCTCTGATAAGCCACGTGTATGTTTATTGTCATACAGCAGGAAAAGGTGAAAAGAAATAATTTCCTTGTAAACTTGGTTGTTGATAAATATGCAGGCTTGTCAGCAGTGTTAAGTAAATAGACAGGTCTCCCTTTTAATTTTGTCCCTTGATGCAGCAAGTACATAGTTGAGATCCTTAGTGACTCAGGTTAGTCAGCTGATTAAAGATGCAGTACTTCATGTTTAATAAACAATGCCCTGTCCAGGAAGTTAGATCTTAAAAATAGTCACATCCTAGCAAAGTAAGCAATGTTCCAACATTTAAATTTTATCCGATTTCTCTTTTTTCTTCTCTCTACAGGAGCATTGCTAGAAATCCCAATTTGATACGACTAAATCTTTGCGGGTGCTCAGGGTTTTCTGCGGAAGCCTTGGAGCTGATGTTGAGCAGCTGTTCTATGTAAGACAAAACCAGGTTTTGCTATTCCTGAAACAAATAATTTATTTTTTCCCTTGGGCATCCCAGTTATTCTTGTATCTAGTATTTTTTTTAATGTGCCTGGTTTTGGTCCTAAATGCCTAACACTTGATTATTAGCTGAATAGTCAGGTAATTTCTTTCCATCAAGCTATTTTCTTCTTTAATACCAAAGATGTATTTGAGTAGTTTTTCGTGGGTTTTCTGAATAATTTTCTTAGGTGGGTAAACCCCATTTATGTTCCTTTGATACCACATAAATTTGATTTTCTTTATGAAAATAGTATGTGATTCTCACAAAGAGTGTGTTTTGGAACTGCAAAGTGGAATTCCAGAGCTGCAGCATGAGTGCAGCATGAGTAGCAGAGAACACTGTGCCTTTCCATGGTAGAATAATCCTTCAGTAACCTTCTAATTTATGAAGAGCTGTGTTCAGATTGACAGCTCCAGTGATTAAACCATTTGCTGGCAGAATGTCACTGAACTTGGCTCCAGTGAACTCGGGATTTATATCCCAATCTTTCTGCTGACTTCCTGTGACCTGCAGGACAACATGTGTAATCATTCCTTCTGCAAAAGCATGTTTTTTAATCAAATTACGAGTTAAAGCCTTAATCTTTCTGTTGCTTGGTCTGATTACTCAGATCATGAGCTCTTTAAGAGATGGCAGTCTGTGCATTGCACAGTGAATACCAGATGGCAAATATGATCCTAGGAATGCTAGTGGTAATTTTACTGTTTTTTTCATTTTATGTAGAGTGCCAGCTAAATGCTCTAATTGTGCACTGTGTCTTTGTCCCTTGGTTACAGCTACAACACCTGCACACAGAACAATACTTTGTCCCAGCCCCATGGTGACAGGCTATAAGTAGTCAAGCATGTAAAGAGAGTTGAACTCACAGTGTTTATATAAAGCTATTAATTATTTTATGCTAATTAGGATTAATTGGTCATCTGACCAGTGCTAATAATGGATGGTGGTTTTTCCTCTCAATATGGCCATCTGTTCAGTTGTAACAGATTCAGGTCACAAACCCAATGAAAAGACAGTGTCTCCTTGTGGCAGTTCGAGTTGAAAGTTGTTTAGGAAGTCACTTTAACCCCTTTACTAGACCTAAAATTAGGGTCTAAAATTAGCACTGTGCATGTGGATGAGGATGTTCTCTGGTTGGATCTTGAAAATCTCCAAAGATAAATTTGGCTGGGTAACCTGCTCAATTCATTAGTGCTTAATTACTAGAATTTCTAGGTATGAATACAGTAAATTGGGAGTAGGCATGTTACAACTATTTGCTTTAAAAGTATCAACTGTAATGAAAAATACCAGAACTTTAACTGTGTTTCAGCCATTCTTGTTAACTCTTTGTTTGTATGTAGGCTGGAGGAGCTGAACTTGTCCTGGTGTGAATTCACAGCCATTCATGTCAAAGCAGCAGTCAGTCACATTACTTCAAAGATCACCCAGTTAAATTTAAGTGGATACAGAGAGAATCTACAAATCGCAGGTAAACAGCAGCGTGACAAACGTTTATCCCACTATGGGATGAAGCAGTAGACTTTACATTTTCTTCTGCTTGGCATTCACTCTTTGTATAGAAGAGTCATGTACTAACACTAACTTTTGTGCTCTGTATTGAAGTTCTTGCTGTCAGAGACTCTTACTCATAGTTCTAGCTCAGGCATGAAAGGTGAGATGATTTTTCTTCTGCATTTAGAAACAGTCAAGTGAAAACTTAATTCTTCTTCAGCTGAAAGGAACAGCCTTTACTTGTGAAGTAAGTCCTGGAAGGAGGGCTTTTGTGTGCTGTGAATTATCTCTAAGAACAGTATGTGAGGCTTTTGTGAGGCTTTTGCTGTTGTGTCTGCTGAAAACATCTTCTAAAAGAGAACAATCATAGTAAGTCCTTGAGTTTCAGACTGACATCCAGACACAACTTAATTTGGAAGGCAGTCTTAGCTATCAACATTTAACCATTTACTTGCTACTAGTTCTAGGAAGAAAAGTTTTATTAAATTGGAGGGTTAGAGAAAATGCAGGTAAGTCAAGATTTGGGGGAGGATACATCAAAACGAGCAAGAGCGTAGCTAAAGGGTGAAAGTCCTTTTGTGGTAAAGAGAATTTAATTTTTGCCATGAGTGAATATGACAGTAGGGCATTGGATGACATGCAGGGGGTGACCTCTCATTTCTGTTTAAATATCACAACAGACCCCTTCATGCATTCCCTTTATGAGGAAATAGGCAAATCTTCTTACCTCAGCACCAAACTTGTAAATAAATATGCTACATTATCTTCTCCACATCAGGAATTTGAACCTTGGGCCCTCTAACTGAACCATTAGAGACCATGTGCTGACCTCTCCTGTTTGTAAGACACTTTTACTGAGTGACTTTACTCTGTTTCAGTGCAATTTAACAGGCATAAGTCTTGAATAGTATATTAATCAT
This sequence comes from Chloebia gouldiae, assembly GCA_003676055.1. NCBI lineage: Eukaryota > Metazoa > Chordata > Aves > Passeriformes > Passeridae > Chloebia > Chloebia gouldiae. The sequence continues at coordinate 2,239,037 of QUSF01000044.1, read as the reverse complement.
CATAATTAAGGTAGTTTAGTTTAGTTTCTGCACATGAATTCTGAACTACCAAAATTCTATTGCATGTTGTTAAGCATCTTGCAATGGCTTTTAGGTGATATCTGAACCAGAGGTGATTCAGTGCTAATTGCAGACAATGAAAAGAAAGTAAAAAATTTACAGTTTAAATCAGAAAAACCGTAACTTTTTGTCTTAAGAACTTTTTGTGGGAAAAATGGAGATGCCTAAAGGATCTGGTACTCTGAAAGGATATTTGATGCATGGAAAATTTTCATTACTTTTCCACTATATGTAAGTATTTCAAACAGCTCACCATTACTACGTCTCTAGTAGATTTCACAAAAATATAATTTGAATTATTGTCTTCCTAAGTTGATGGTTTATGAAACTGACTTCTAGGCATAATCTGCTGAACTAAATATATCAGTTTTGCTGAGGTTTAAAAGAAGTCCATGCAAGGTATCTTCATAGGCAGACTATATGCTGTAAGTTTTAAGCATGTAGCTTTTAATTTTAAAAATTGTTCTTCAGTTGTGGGGTTCCAGTAGAAAACATAAAGGAACACATGTGGACATGAGTAAGTTGTGTAAAGCACATCCTTCTTGTTCCTGAAAGAGGGACTGACCCTGTGTGACCTCTTTTCAGATGTGAAAACACTGGTGGAGAGATGTCCTTTGCTTGTCCATTTAGATCTCAGGTAAGAAGACCTGCTCAGCCAGTCCTTACATCCTTGTGGTTCAGGGGATTAGCACTGAGGCGAGGTTGTGTAGGTAGCACTGCACATCCAGAAAATACTATTCAAGCTAAACCTACAAAAGATTTGCTATCTGGCATGACCTAATCTGGAGCAGGTAACTGAAGAAGTCTTGTTACCCCAGCATAAATGTCAGGTACCTACAGGATTTGTTAACTAACAAGAGTTAGTAATTGATAGGTAGAATGGAAGGAAGTACTTAGATGCCTACAGTTCATTAGCCTAGCATCTTAGAGAGGGTTTAAGTAATCTCTAATAATAATTTGTTACTTGGCCATATACCTCTAAAAAAAAAGGTATATTTACAGTAACAGTATTTTGAAACCTCTGGAGAACTTGCCTATTCATGGCATAAATTCTGCTGCAGAGTATATGTGTGAAGGGAAACTTCTGCTTCACTTGCCCCTTTACATGCACAGCACATACACAAGAGATGGGTTTCCTCCATATTCAGCAAAAACATACTTCAGTGGTAGAAAAAGTAGATATTCAGTTAATTCATCTGGCTAAATTTTCAAAATTTACTGCTGCTGTATACTCAAAACTTTATTTTATATGTTCCCTGTACAGTGACAGCATGATGTTAAAGCCCGAGTGCTTCCAGTATTTTAAACAACTTGTGTTCCTACAACACCTGTGCCTTAGCCGATGTTACCAGATATCATCTGCTGCCTTAGTGTAAGTAACCTCTAATTAGCTTTGGTTTGCTGTACATGCAAAGGGTACTTTACTATCTTACATTTAGAATTGCAAATACTGTTTAAAAAACCTTAATGGTATGAGGAATCGGGAACAAAACTAAGATAGCATAACCCAGCTGTTACAACCTCTACCCTTTGAGAATGCTGACTGGAACTGAAACTGAGGTAATCTTTCAGTGGTGTCAGTCTGTACTCATGGAATTGGCTGCTCCATGCATGCCTCATGTCTTCTATTAGTGGCATTATACCAGTGGTACACTGCTGGCATGGGAGCCTGCAGTCCTGCCAGTGACCAGTATTGATGTCAGTACCACACTTCTGAGTGTGCAGGAAGGTTTGGAATATCTGGCAGAGTTGACAGTACTGGCTGGACTAGTAAATTGTGTATTTTTGCTTTTGTGTGCATCTTTATCAGTTACTGATTGTGATTCAAACTTGGCTTAGAGTGGCTTTTTTATGAGGTCCCTCTGCCGTTTATTACTATAGAAGATTTCAATCCCAATACTTTCAGGAAAGATGTCAACACAAAGGAAATTGCCAACAAGAAAAAAGTTTGAGAGGAACAGGGCTATTGAAAATAAGAACCTTTGCTGTGGCAGCACATGCTTCAGCCTTTTGATTTTGTCCAGTACTTGCTTGTAAGATACGTAAGTTCAGATGATGACTGGGAAAATGTAAAGCGATCAAGAACTGGGTCTGGCTACTCACCAAAATATTCCTACAACCTGGAAGTTGATTGATGGTACTCAGGGGCTTGTATCCTCTGAGCCTGGAACTTCAGGATCCTTGTATCCTGAACTTCATCTGGGCAATTTACTTCACTTATTCTAGATTTTTAAGTCCAAGGATATGAAAGGGGAAAGATCAGTTTGTTTTCAGTCTGTGAGAGAGACTAGCAAAATAGTAATTTATTCAGCCAGTTTCCTGAAGTATGCTGAATACTTAATTAAGTATGTGCTTAAGTAAAATTCTACAAAATTAGTAAAAATGGAGTTATGTAGCTTGGGTGCATGCTGAAAAACCCCCAGAAATGTTTTCAGTTTGATGGTTAATTTCCTATCTCTCTCTTTCTAGAGAGCTTGGTGAAATTCGAACACTGAAGACACTTCAGGTATTTGGAATAGTGACTGATAGCTCCCTGCAGCTCCTCGAGGAAGCACTACCCGACATGAAGATCAATGGTTCACACTTTACCACCATTGCAAGGCCAACTGTTGGCAATAAAAAGAGCCATGAGATTTGGGGCATCAAATGCAGATTGACACTGAGAAATCCTAGTTTCTTGTGATCGTGTAAAAGGCACTTCATGCCATGGACACACTGTGCATTGAAGCTCCTTAGAAAAAAAAAAAGTCCTGGAGCACCTTTTATCATAGTACTGTTACTATTTAACTTGGTTTTACACCCTAATGTTGTTTCATAATATTTTGTATCAGTTTTTTGTACTTAAAGTCTTTGGAGGTTTGATCATTTGTTAGCAATTACAGAATATTTCTTTTAGCCTTTCTTTTTTACAGGGGATCTTTGAAAAAAATATTATGAAACAAATCACCGTCAAGTGATTTGATAAGTACAGATCAGTTACTTACATTGATAAGTAATGTTTGTTTCTAGCAACTGTCTGCAGGTTCTGGAACAGCTTGCAGTGGTGCCAGATATCTTTGTAAGGTTTATTAAGGAGTTTGCAGCATTTAAAACTAATACATCTATATTAAAACTATTCAACTGTGTAACTGAAGAAAAGATACTGCAGGATGAATGAATCAAGCTTGAAAACAGTAAATTGGGGATATACTGCACAGAAGCAGCTCAATACTTTGCAAGTTAAGCAGCATAAAGAAGCTATAGTGAAGTTTTTATTTAGGAGGCCACACAGGAAACTTTTGTCTTTAGTAGCCTTCATTTTTGGCCAAATACAGGTCTGAAAAGCCTGCTCAGAATTAGCATCTGTAAAAATAGATGCTGGTTATCCATTATTTCGTTTTGTGGTCCTCGGTTTTCTGAATACGCATTACAGAAACTTTATGTAGATTCTGTGAGCCTGATCATAGATAAAACTTTCTCTGAGATCTTTCAACTGCAACTGATAAATTGGTATAAGTTTTGCAGGAGGAGGGCTCAAGGAGTTCTAGATATGACCAAAAACCAGAACCTGGGACTACTGTGTAAGAATGCTAAAAGGGAGAGATGCTTTGGTGCTATCAAAAGACATAAATTTCTTTTTTATATTAGTTTGTCTGTAGTAGCACTTCACTTCTAGTATTTGTATCACTAACCACTATTGTTTAGTGTTGATTTTTTTTAAAGTCACAGGAGAAGTTGAGTAACTGTCCAAAAGGAAAAATAAAAGGATAGGGGGCAGGTAATGACTTTAAATGAACCTTTCATTTGCATCTGTTATCAGGGTCCTTCCTTATGCATAAGCCTAGAATGCTCCAGCAGGTGTTTTAGCTGATAATTCTTAGGGCAAAACTTGGACCCTCTGTAGGATGTAAACATGCTGCTGTTTTTCCCATGAATGCAGTGAGCAGCTGAATTTATTCATGGATGTTTTTAAGAGTAGCAAACACACCAGTGTAGGCCTTTGCATAGATACAGCTTTTCCCATTACAGTCTTGAGAAAAGGCATTCAGGAATGAACACCTGGTAGTGCAGGACAGATTACTTGCTGTGGAAAGATTGTATGAGTACTAGAATTTGATGTTTAACTTGACTTTCTAGAATATAGTAAATAAAGCATTATCTTTTTCATGTAAGTTGATTTGTTTTTTATTAAATTTAACCGTGTAAGTAACAGGTGTTAATAATGGGCTTGTAGCCCTTACAAAGGAGCTAATGGGCAACACACCTTGTGAAAGTTGGAGGATACAGAATGTTCTACTGCCTTAGTTTGCTGCCTTAGAATTTTACCTTAAATTGCTTCAAGAAGAAAAAGTAAATCTTGCAGCACAGCTGTAAATTCTTCTCTTTATGCACAGTGTCAACTCCATGCAACTTCTCTTGCGTTTAATAAAGATCTAAGAAATTGCTGTATTGTACAGAATGACTGATGAATAGGAGAGTGCTTTCCCTGGCTTGTCACCAACTTTGTGTCATGGGTCAAAACGAAATTTCTCCAAGCATTGGTGGTTTAAAGGACAGAGTGTTATCAAAAATACTTTCAACATTTATTAGACTATGCTTTAAAACACTTTTGAAGGCTGAAATCAGGCACAGGACAGCTTCATTTATCAATTAACCTTTTAATTTTTATTACATAATGTATAAACACCACTTGGAAAAAAAACAAACTGAAGAATAACAGGTCTAGTTTAGCAGAACACAGTTTAGACTAGCACTAAATGGAAATAACATGGACTTGACTCAGCAGGTAGAAGGGGTGCAAAAATCACTGCTAGTCCACGCAGATTAAATCAGTGTTAAACCAAGATTCAGTCCTGTCCTGGAATATTGTCTACCAAGTAAGTTGTCTGTACTGCAATCCTTCGTCATAAAGGATCCTTAAAAAGGGTCCTACAGTTGTTTAATTTAAAAAAATGCAGCTGCTTACTAACAATTACAGATTTCTGAATCATCCTAATCAATTTTAAGCATTCACCAGTAAATGCTTCAACAGAACTGCAATTAAATACAGACAAAACCAGTAGAGGCCACTCAAGAGTAGGTCAGGCTTCCATTTTGTGAAGTTAGGAATTCAAAAATTGACTAAGTTCTAATCTAGATCATACTTTGGGGCTGTAGGGCCTGAAAACATTACCTTTAAGTCTTGACATTCATAACAAGGAATGACAGGCATGTTTAAGAGGTGTGCTTACTGATCTGACTAACCAATCTCCATTAAACCTTCACAGCACACAAATGTCTAAATAAGCAGTTGGGATTTCTGCCATAGATTTGCTGTGCACATGTTCAATACCTAAATCTAATCTAAGAGTGGTAGGAGTCCTAAGAAGGAATAAGTTAGTGTTAATGGCATTGGTGAGCTTGGGGATTTTTTGAATCCTCACAGCACACTGACTAGTGTATGTGGACAGAGGCATATAATAAACAATCCCTAACTGGTTACAGATGGATTGAAAATAACTCGAACATCATAGTCTGTCTGCACACAACTTTTAGATTAGTCTTTTGTGTCTTTACCTTTAGACAAGCTTTGGACATTATTTTAGACAGGAAGTTATTCCGATAGTTCCCGAATTTGCCACCTTTTGAAAGCCTATTTGGCTACTTTGCTTTTCCCCTCTGCGTCTACAGTGACAACAACCAGACAGTGTAAATAACTCTGCAACACACTTAAAGGTGAAATGTACACAGTGATAGCTTATTCAGACATCTCCATTAATTTCACATTTTCCTAGAACTGAATGGTCAAATCAATGTCCTCTGGATTATGTTTTAAGTTCTATTCACTCTAAGTCTAGAAGGAAAAAACCCTTTCTCCATTTCCTCCGCTGATAAAGAACAATTTACATTTTGCAAGTGGCAATAAATACCCTGATTGATTGGACACATTGGAAAACACTTCCATTAGACCTGAGAACATCTGTTACAGAAGTCTCTTCATTCAAAAGTCGTTAGAAAGAAAACTCACTCTTGGAAACCAATCTGTAGTAGACAAAACATACTATTTTCAAGTCATGTAGCAGAAGAGTTCCTGCTGTGGGAATATTTGTTTTCCCAAATTCTGCCTCACCTATGCCATTATAAGCACGGGTTTCCAAAGGCAGTCACAGTTCACAGTTTCTCTAAAAGATTTAAAAGGTCACTTGCTCTCCTTTAATAAGAGCTTTTTTCGTTTCTGTTATCAACTTGATTACCTAACATGAGCAGAGACATGTGAAATTAATTTCTTGTCATTTACGTATCACTAGCTTTCAGCATAGGATTGTAAATTTAAATTTTCTGAAGAAGGTAAAAACATGCCGGAAAAACTGGAAGACATAGGTATTAGCTTGTGCTCCAATTCCTAGTACTCAGCATATCTCATTCTTCTTTAAATATAAGAAATTCAAAACCTGAAATTCCAAACATTCAACTTAATAAGGTGAAATATATGTCTTAATGATAACCACTTACATACACTAGTGCTCTGATCATCTGCTTGCCAGTTAATCCATTCAGTGAAGGAATATTTCCTACTAAAACATGATTTCTACAATTTTTATGTTCTTGATGAAGGGCTCAAGAAAACCTTTGGGTTTCAAGTCCCTATCTAGCCAAACAGAAAAACTAAAAGCTACCTCATTAAAGATGTATTAAACCAGACTTACACTCTTGATGTAAGTTTACGAAGTAGAAAAAATACTGGAAGAACAAAAAAAAAATTGCCACAAGTTGTATGAAACTACAAAGTTGTACAATTTTTGAAAAGCATACAAAAGATTTGTATTTTCATTTCTTTTACATCAACATCATGGTTTACCAAAATCTGTATTTCCTTGCATCAAATTGCTAATTTGACAGTCAACTTTTCTACAAAAGTGTATGTATGAAGTATTTAGTTTTATCAGTCCCAGACTGTTACTAAAAAACTGTACATCTGAATATGAATGCTACTCACTTAATACTTGAACCCATTTACCTGTGTTTACAAAGCTTTCATGTTTGCCTTACAGGTTAAAATGTCAATTTTCATTGAAGTTAAGAGGTAACACTTCAGACATTTACACTAGAAGCAAAAAAAGCTTAAATATCAGGCTAATGATTCCCCAACCCAAAGGAATGAAAAGCATTTCAAGCTTCCTCCAAATGCTCTTGCATCCAAAAAGGCCAACTTCCAATATAATGCAGCATTGTGATATCCCCATGGTTTCCCTCTATGGATTCATAAATGTTTCAGCAAAAGACATCAAGGTCCCTCATTCTTCCAGAAGAACAGTGCACAGTGAATCCTCTGTATCAATCAATATTGACGCTATTGCCCCATCATTGAACTCAAAAGATGTTCCTCCATCTACAACCATACAAGCATCCCAACAACGGGAACGGACAGAGACTCTGCAAAAACCAACAAGGAAGTTATCACAAAACAGCTTAAAAATGTAAGTATTTCACACAAGCACGTAACTGGTTCTGGGACATTCTTTTGCTTGAGTCAGTAAATGCTTAACCTCCACTTAGCATGGTATTAAGCACTAGTTATCAGTGCTTTGTATGGACTTGGCAGAGAGTCCAAAGAGGACTGAAGGACTTAGTCAATGTTCCCAGAGTCTGAGCACAGCCTGTAATATAGCACTCGGTATTGAAAGCTGAAACTTAGCTGTAATTTTCAAAGAAAGCTACTGATGATCCCATTTACTTAAACTTCACAGAAAACTTCACAAATATTTTAAGATTCTAATATCTGGTCTTCATGTTAAATGAAATATATATTTTCAAGTAGCAATGTTGAGGTTCAAATAATTCAACTTTAATCTTTTGTTACATTCAGAGAGAAGAAAAGTAATTACAAATACAAAGCTGAAGGTCAGGATACGTGCTAGACAACTTCAAGAACTGCAGCATTATTACTGTCAAGACATTACAGTCTGACATATTTAAGTTAATAAGTTTAAATCTAATCTTAGAAAATCTAGGGCACCTCTTTTAGAGCTGGACAAGACAGAATAAAGAATTTGGCTCAGAGCTCCTTTAGACATTTGTTTTGATATAAAAGGTTGAACTGACAGTTAATTACAATTGAAATCTGTATTGCTTTCAACAGTTTATAGGTTACTGTTTGTATGTTATTCTGATCATGAAACTAATGGCTGTATGTGTTTATATTTAATAGTGGCAAGCCCCACATATCATAAAATCATTTAGATTGGGAAGACAAGTAAGATAATTGAGCTCAATAAGATCAGTGCTTAAACAAGCACTGGCAAGCCCACCACTGTGTCCCTAAGAGCCATGCCTACATGTCTTTTAAAACCTTTGGTAATGATGATTCCACCACTTCCAAGGGCAGCGCATTCCACTGCTTTAAAATCCTTTCCATGATGATAATTTTCCTAATATTCAATTTAAACCCCCAATGGCATAATTGCCCTAAGTTAAAATGATGAATTAGCAAGTAATTCAGGTTGGAAATCCATTTAGTCCCACCTTCTGCTCAAAGCAGGCCTTACTTTAAAGACAGGTTAGGTTGCTTAAGGCCTTGCCCAGGCAAGTTTTGAGTATCTCCAAGAACAGTGATAAGACAATCTATAGAGACAATCTGGTCAACTGCCTGACTACTTTCACTGTGAATTTTTTTTAATCAGAATCTTACACACTATAAAATCATGGCTGTTGTATTACACTCTGCTCTGAAAAGCTCTTTAACTCAAGGCTCCTCTGTAACCATCCTTTGGTAGCTGAAGATTTCCCCTTAGTCTTGTCTCCTCCAGGCTAAAGGAAATTACTGTTTGAGTCTTTCCTTTATAAATCACTCGTTCCAGCCCCCTTATCCTCCCAGTGGTCCTTTCCTGAATTCACTTCAGTCTGTCACTGTCTGTGTGTCATACTAAGGAAAATGGCACATATCCAAAGCTGGGCACAGTGAGATTCTTTTATTCTGTAAGATTGTGCAGGAATAAAACATTAAAAAGCCGTAACACAACTAGGAAACATTTTCATACTGCTGTTACAAGAACAATACCCAAGTCATTCAAAGCACAAACTGGATGTTGAAACACTTGAAGGGAAAGTCCTGGATTGCTCATACTTAGACAGCTACACTGAACGAAGCAAGTCTGCTATTGCAGCCAACACTTACTTTGAAGAGAAGCCACGCTGACGGCTACTTGAGAAAACTCTGTTTACAATAGGCTCTCGAACACTGAAAAACATCTTTGGTTCCTCTGGACTGTAGAGCAGAGACTCATTGTAATCATTTGTTACTGTAAGCAGAGGAGTCAGCCATTAGTTTTTCCAGAGAAAATTAGTTACTCTCAGAAACACACATTCCTCCAAGGATCATCAAATCTTGACAGATGTTTAACAGTCTTTATATGCAAACAAAATTATTTTTAGGAAAACTCCTTTCAGTTCTACTGCATGATGAACACTCAGTAGCTCTCTCCTGGTGATTAAATATTAACTGTTTAAAATTTAAGGAGAACTGAAATTTTCCTGAAGAGGATAATTTAGATATAAGTCTAAACAAGTGCTTTCATTTCAAGTAAGACATTGTTTGCCAACTGTGCCTACTTAATGTCTGTAAGAAAGATTACTACTGCAAGAGTGCTAAAACACTGAAAGGCGAGTAGTACAGAATACAAACAAAAGGAACTGGCCAAAGATTCTTTAAAAAATATTGCCTTTTTCACTAACCTTTCTGTACCAGTTCCATATTCAATGGCATATTCAAACTTCCATGCTTTTTTGCTGTTGACCGGAGAGAAAGAGCCCCAGTTAGATAGATGCATCTATATAGAACTTGGCTATTAATGCTGCATTGTCCACTCACCAATCTTAAGTATCTCTTCAATAGCTTGATGTGCAACCTTGTTAATATTATAGGACCTAGACAGAGAAGAAGTCTTGTTTGCTAAGCAGTACAACTTAGGAAAACAACAAGCAAAACCAAAAAACCTTTCACACTGACGAAAAACTAAATTCAACATTTGGGAAGAAAAAAGAATGCTATAAAGTGTGAGCTGATAATAGTTAATTTTTTAAAAAAAGTCTTAAATCAAATCTTGATTTGGCATCTACCTTGTAAACCTTAAAAATTCATTAAGTGAAGTCTTCAGGAAAGAAGAACATGGGATGTAGTCTCCTTGTCAATAATCCCCCTGCCTTAAAACCCCAATAACTGCTGCATTAAGTCTGCATTAAAAAACTGAAGCTCTAGAGATTGTGTTATTACCCGGTCTATCCAACCCTTATTAGTTGATTTATTCCCTTTGTTCTCATTTATGAACCCAACACTTCTTTACAAATATTTTACCTCTTTATTTATACCCTAATGTGTGGTATTGAATTTCACAAGAACTGGTGTATACAGAAAATAAAGTCAGATCAGACACTTCTACATTTTGCATATTTGGATGAACAAGTCAACATAGCCTCAGTCTGAACTAAGGCAAAACTCCAAAAAAAGTCTCCCTCCTCCACCCAGACTCCAAAGAGAATAGGTGCTAACCACGGCCACTGTGCAGCAGTACCTTGAAGATCTCACATGCCCAGGTCTCAATACAGCTTAAAATCCTCAGTCCAGCACTTCTGTCATGGCAGTAAAACACCTCAGACTGAAGTACAGATCCACTACACCCCTATCTGACCCCAGAGCTGCTGAGGGTGTGCTCTTATGCTTACTGCCTACCTGCAAGCCTGAGCAGATGCTATCAAGATATCCTTTTACGCAAGTTTTGGCAGCTACAGAAAACACCTGGACATTTAAATGTCTCTCAGCCACAGGAAGTCTGAAATTCCCGGAAAGGCCCTAGACAACAGGCTAAGGAGGATCACTCCACTGAGGCTTGGCCTCACCTTAGAGAAGTCCAGAAACACATACTGATTACAGAGAGGGGTAATCCTGGAGCTTGGTCCCTGGTTCTGGGTTTTCTCAGCCCAGAGTGTGTAAGCAAAAGAAATGCATAAGAACAGCATTGAATTAAGACTGTACTTTCCCAAGGTACTGAACACTAGGAAAGTTTCCCTCGCAGTCTGCCAATTTCATCCTTGGCAGACTCCAAAACTAAGCTCTGCTGCCTCAATACAAAATTCTGAATTACAATGAAGCGTAAAACCCAGTAACCATGGTTACAGCATGAATACTTATTTTTGAATTTCATTAAAAGCTTCTGTTTTAGTTCATTTTAGCCTACCCCATAAATCCAGTGCCTATTGTACAACTCCAAATTACAAGCACAAACACATCTCTTGCATCTCAAAACTAAATAGATTAGACTTATATGCAGTACTGCAGCACATTTAAACTGAAGTTTAAATAATTTATCCCTCTGATTAAGCTAGCACAGTTCTATGGAGATATGGCCATCTTTTTTTAAGGGGAATATTTTGGCAAAGAGATTGTCCCCTGTCAATTAGATATGAAAGAAACAAGAGGCTTGAAAGGAGGATGGACAGTAGATGTGCCAGAGAACACTGCTTCCAAATACATGTTTTCCCATTCTTCTTAGAGCTTAGATTTTTTTAAGTTTATTGGGCTACATCACCTAAGCATTTTAATTTCAGACAACAAGAGTAGTTCATAGATGACCTCAGCATGCTCTCTGCAAGTCACAGCTTTCCCTCACCATTCCTAACCACTTACCTTGACCTGTGGCATGCCCCATCTTTCACCAAAATTACACCTAAGGCAAACTTCTGTCTCAGTGCCACAGCTCCTCATCCTTCCAAGGCTTCCCTCCATACCCACAAGTAATGAGTGCCCTGCTCGTCTCAAACACCTGGAACAGCTCTGAGCCATACTGACAGTGACCATATTAGACTGACTTACCCATAGCCCAATAGAGTCTCAGAGTCTCATTTTCTCAAGGAGAAAACGCATAGGCCAAATAGGTTCATCTAGCTTATCTGAAATCGTATTTTCTGTCAAAGCAGCAACATGTACTCACCATGCTTTTGATCCTGTTCCAGTACACACATTAAGCCCTGAACTCTTCTGTTTCTCCCAAGGACCATCATCAACTGATATTTCATAATAGGAGGCCCTATGAAGCGAGAATTTAAAACTGGGTTTGCAGGACTTAAAGTTCTCCCTGAATAAGACAGAACACATAGCCTTATCAGGCACATAACAATTTAGAGGAGCTACTTTCAAATATGGATCACAATTTCACAGGCTTTGTACAATGTTTCCCATTTGACAGTTACTTCTAATTCAGTATTTTATAGCAGTTTTTATAATAGACTAAAATTAAAATTATTTGTAGCATGAACTTTAGGCACTTTTTCTGCAGTCACATCTCATGTTAAACTTATGTACAAAACAACTTCTGTGGTTCATCTGCAGGGCTTGCTGGCCTTACAAATAAAACTATAAACATATGCATAACTGTTGCACAAAACTTGTGTTTACGCTATGATTGCATCTCATTAAATTATGTCAAGTAACACTAAATATTTCAACATCAGTAAGTAATAGCATCATTGAACCTGAACTCTTGATCACTTCAGTAATTGAAAATACAGTGATTCTTCATTAATAGCTTTACACAAGCACGGGCTTACATTTCATTCCAGGGCAAATTTTTCCTAAAACTTAAAAGTACTAGATCTTGATGTACAATCATCTTCTGCATGTTGCTGTTCATCTGTCAGGAGATTTCTAGTGTTAGGCCTAGAGACCAAAGTTTCTATCTAAAAGCTTCAAAATATCCAAGAGTGTATTTATGAACTTAACTTGCTGATATTCATAGGGCCTAATTCAAACTGTGATACAGGCTTCAGATTAATAGATATCCTCTCAGAAATACCACATTTGATGTTTTATGCATGACTGAGTTTCACTTTTCTTAGTAAACAGAACTTACTAAGCTATTATTTCAGTCTAGAAACACAGCTCTCAGTAACTAAGGGCATGTTTTGAAAAGATGAGGAGATTAGAGAAGTGAAAGTAAATTAAGAACACAGGCGCACTGCTTCATTCAGTTTAATGTAATTTTTTCAAGCTGGGTATAATAGGTTTTTTAGGGTTTTTTTCTTCAATTTACTCGTTTTCATCACTGACATGCAGAATAAAAAGAAACTCCAAAGCTAACTTTGTCTAAATAAAGAGCAGACCTGTGTATTTGAAACTAACAGAAGATTTGTCTTTATGACATTTAAGTCTTCAAGTCTAAGGTCCCAGTAACACCATACTCATTTCTAGAGGTTTATTTCTAGAGGTATTGTGTTCCTCAAATTCTCAAATTTGAGAATTGTGATTCTCAAATACACTGCAACCAAGAGAACAACGTACTTTTGACACTCATAGCATTGGAAAACGGCTTTGTGTTCCTCTATCACTGCACATGAAAGAAACTTCTTAGAATCTTGATAAAATTAGGTTTGATTTAGTAGAAAGCAGGATTTGTATCTCTTTCAGATTAATTACTTCTGCTGAAGTACAGGCTGAAGTCCAGACAAAAAATAAAGCCCTCACAGAATATTTATACTGTTTGCACCAACAATCAGTGTCCCAGGCATTGTACAAACACAAGCTGTTAAACTCTAAAGTGGCCTTCCTGTTATTTCTGTTTGGGGTTATTTTAGTAAGATAAACAATAAAGTGAAACACATAAAATATAAGTAAAAGTTTGACGAAATCCTGACTAAGGATCATGTCTTTTACCACAGCCCCAGTCATATTTCCTTCTTACTGTTTGGCTACCAAAAATGCATTGACCTTCAGGACCAAAAGGACAGTAAAATGTATCCTGCATAAGGCAGTACCATTATTTGATACAAAGTTCTTAAACAAAGGAAATAACTATATTCTGTCAAAAACAAGGCTTCTGCCAAAAGCAGGCTGATACCTTTACATCTAATGACAGAAAGACAGAAAAGTGAGTTATGATAGAAGCTATTTCTGCTTGGTCATGCTAAAAGCTTATGAAAAGATATTTAAGAAGATATGCAGGAGAAGAGGCAATTCAAGAACTGATATTTAAGTCATCAATAAAAGGGAAAGAAAAAAGTCAGGAAAAATGAAAGAATAACCAGAAAGGAGGCAGAAAACCAGAAATTAACATTACTGCCTTACATCTTTGAAAATACACTTTGTAATCAGCAATAATACAGTAAGTGTTAAATATTTATAGAATGGAAGTGAAATTTGACAGTAAAATCTCATCACTGATTGTCCATTGCAATGGCATAAAAAAAAATTAAGTCAATTGTGCCTTGCTGTAACAACAATCAAGTAAACATACCTGGATGAAAGAGATTCCCCAATGAAGACTTCATTGAGTGCTCTCACTGGTAAAAGATGTGGGCCAGAAATATCAGACCCTGCAGATATCAAATATACAAGTTTTGAATCATGGATTTAAAACACAAGTTTTCAAAAACCATTCACAATTCACTGGAAGACAGATTCTACTGCCTGGGCTTGTTTTCTAGACCGAATGTTCCATGTTCTTCAGACTCATTTTTTCACTGATTTACTCTGTGGCCAGTCACTGTCCTTCACTGGAGACAATGAATGTTTAAACCAAGGTCAGCAATGACGCTTAAGTTTTCCCTGAAAAGTTACAGGCAACTAGGCAGAATGAAATCTTCTGTCAGTCACTCTTCCAGCCAAGTTAAATTCACTGGCAGTGACTAAACAGACATTTCTGATGAAGTTCAGAGAATCAGACTTCATACCACAAGATAATTAAAGGGGATTAACAAATTGTTCATGTTGATAAGGACTTTTTAGCGAGCAAATGCAGTACCAATCACAGGTTAGGTACAGAACCATGCATCTTTCAACACATCATAAAGAAAAGACTTGAAGGTCTTTTAAGAATTATCTACAGACAGACTTTCACATCTAATACCTTATTTGCTTGCCGGTAGTCCAAGACTAGCTTTTACAACTCTCAATTAACCTAACTTAAAAGTTAGCATGCGTACACAAACACACACTCAAGTAGTTACAGTAACTCTAAGTAAGAGACAGCATTTTAAAGAAGATACAGTATTTTATAGCAGGTATTTCAAACACTAAAACTTTCACATATTCTTATCTTCTATTCCAAGTTATCATAGCAAAGTGATTATATTATTGTCAGATTTTAACCTACTTTGATCCTGGAATCTTTCATTTATGTGAGCCCTGCTGTGCTGCTCTTGGCTTAGCTGCTGTTCATGTAAATCCACTGGGGTTGTATTAATCCCAGTTCCTTCAAGATACAGTCGGATTCTCTGCCGCCACTGCCACCTAAGAGAGGCGAAAAAAGTCAGTATCAAATATTAATTACAAAATTTTAGATAGGATCTGACAGCCTCCACTCTCAAAGCAGAACATCTTAAGATTAGGAGCTAAATATATTCAGGTTTTATAGCTTCCACTATAACTGCTAAATTTAAGAAGTTAATAATACTTAATCATAAATCTTTACATTTACCAATCTGCTACCTAATATTTTTTGCATTTGTAAAATAAGAAGACACTGGCCAAAAGTAGCCTACAAAAATTGTATGTAATAAACTCTCCTTTAGAGGCATGTGATTTTAATGTGTGAATGAATGACCGATACAATGCTTTTAAGAATAAAGAAGTCTCAAGAATTTCTACAGAAACACATGCTGTATTTTTGACATCTTTTGTTTGTATTTGACATCTCCAGAAAAGCAGCTCTATGCATCCCTTTATACATAAGGCCCCAAGTATCCTCTCATTTTAACCCCTCCTGGCCTAGGAATTTAGGGTGCTTAAGAGGAATTCATTTGAAGCAAGAGAAGGATATAAAAGCCATGTTACAACACTTTGATTTTTATTTTTTTTCCTAGAGATATAAATTAGTATTCCTCTTACAAACTAAGATATTTCATAAAACAAAATAGCAATAGTTTTGATAAGAAAGGAAATCACAAGACAGTGTTACAAGCACATCTTTTCCCTGTTCATACTGTTGACATCCCGGTAACAGTAACCAATTTTTCCTAAAATTACAAGAGACTTATGATTTATATGACTACTTTGCTAGTTTTTCCTCTAGTCATCTTTATAGAGCCTCATTTACACATCCTATCTGCCTGTAAATTCCAAGTATGATTTTAGGTAGTCATGCAGAAAGCATGCAGTGAGTATCACTTTACTAGCCTCCTTACAGTGGTCATGGCTAGAACATGTCACATCCCCCACAAAATTAAGAAAATGGGACTGTACCCCTATTAATACCCCTGATCTGAGAACCTTCTACAACACTGACCACCAAGATAAAAAAGCACGCCTAGTCTGATATAGTTTGTCCTTTATAAATCAAATAATGCTGGATGTCTCATTAATTACAAGGTCCATGTTAACACAGATTATTGCACTAACTGATAAGTCAGGAATAAGGGGGAAAAGCCTATTGTCCTTTTCCAGTTTCTGGCAACCATCCACTACAACTCCAAAATACCAGGAATCCTTCCAGACAAGTAGGCAGTTACCCAAGGACTCAGTTATTCCAAAGTTTGCTTAGGGCCAAACAAATCTAAGAACACTCAAATGAAACACTTGCTCATGTCCTTGCTTAAGAATAAAGTTCCTATTATTTCAGAAAAATAATTAAAGAAATCCTTTCTGTTTCGCTCTGGTGAGGTCTCAGCTCCATAATAAGCAGTAACAGGAGTGTCAGCAACAAAAATATAGCTTTGTTTCCAACTAAACATCAAACTCACCAAATGTCAAGGGACGTTATCTGAATAAGCATGATGAGTTTTACTTTAGCAAGAATGATGGAGACTAAAAAGCCTCTGTTTTCTAAATCTTAGAATATGTGAGTAGAAAGTACCTATTCCTTTAGCAGTAAATATTGAAACTCCTTCAGTTGTGATTCTGGCAACTGTATTAATTTAATTTCAGAACTATTCTATGGCACAAATACAGTTACACTTCCAAGTTACCAATTTAATATGCTAGAAGTATAAACAAAAATCAATTGCTATATATTTTCACGAGTGACTGGTTTCTGTTTGATAGTTTGTCATCACAAAAATATTCTGTAAATTTATTATATTACAGAAGTGTCTCTTAAGTAGTTATTAAAAACTCTTCCATAGTCTGTCCTTGAAAATTCAGTTTATTCCTTTTAAAATCAAGTGAGATTATTCTGTTTTAAGAATATCTAGTACTGAAAACATCACGCTATATTCAGCATGAAGAAATGTTTGCCTTACACTAATTAGTTAGCAAAATTTAAGCCACTTTATCTCAACCACCAAAATCCCAGATGCAACACACTAACCATTTCCTAACTGTACGTGTTTCATTAGCTTCTATTCTTATGGCCATCACTGTATAAGTGTTGAGTCCTTGTCCTAGGGTGACTTTATGATGCTTGTATCCCCAGTTGTCTGTTTATGGTGGATATTAGTTTCTGCACCCCTAAGACAGGTTCCAAGAGTGAAGGGGACATAAGAAGTGTCCAGTTTGTCTGCACAGACTACACTCGCTTCCCTGCATTCCTGCTCACAGACTGCACTGTCTGCAGCACAGACAGACAGTGGGACAGAGCTCTCCTTTGCTTTTAGCTCATTTTTAGCTGGCTGAGGCAGAGAAGTTCCCCAGACTGTGACTCTTCTTTTTCCTGGAACTAATCAGCCCTGCTCTGCACTGAAAACCCAAAGAGCACCGGGAGCTCAGCCTGAGGCCCACCAGGGCCAGGACACGGCATTCCAGCACAGGAGGGACGGATCAGAGACTGAGCGAGCCCAGCTACAGCCCATCACAAGGACTCTCTGAATCTGCCATCTCTTCAGAGAGCCAGAGGTTCCACTGTTTAACAAGGAAAGTACTCAGAAACATGAAAATATGAACACTGATAAACAAACAGTTTTTATCACTTTTCTTGAAAGAGAATTTTCCTCCTGAACCAGCTGGGAAAAGGGCAGCTTGAGTTTGCTTTCCAGAGTGCTTTCACTTCAAAAGTTTCCTCCAAAATTTGCTCTAAACTAGGACAGTCCTAAAATACATAAACAAATATATCCCTTATAAGAATGCAGCTCCTCATTTATGAATTTACTAAGTCAGAAGTGAAAATCAATTACTGCAGGTCATCCCACAAGTCTTTTTTCTAGAACTGGCAGTCAGTTTTATCATTTGCATTCCAGTCTCACTCTTCACCAAAAACTCATTTTTCAACCTTATAAACATCTACACAGAATGCAAAATTTGAGCCATTATGATTTTACTAAGCTTCAGCTGCTTCTTAGGAATTGCACGTGATTAGGGGTTTCCCAATCCCTCTATGTTTTTGAAAACCAAAGATCAGTGAATCCTACCTGAACTCACCACGATAAAGCTTCTGTAGTGCTTCAGGAAACGAGTGTGTGTATCTCACAGGCAAGCACAGGTGACCTTCCGATCTGGTAGCAAAAAATGACAAATTACAGTATTACTGTTCAGATTTGGTACCTTTGGAAAATAAAACAAAACAAATCTCCCTATGTGTAACACCTAGCAAAGCTACACTTCTTAGACCTTTAGGAATCTCTATTATTCTTCCACAGTACCACATCAGTAACAACACACTGCTCCCAGCTCCTGGAGTCTGTGTGTCTAGAGGCTATTTCTCCCACATTTTCCCGAAAAACTGTCTGGTCAGCTAATAATCCTGCAGGAATATGTAAGCCCTAATATAGCTCCTGTCACCATTCTAGGCAAGCAATTTAAGCTTAATAAACCTGGCAGGTGAGAGAAAAAAACTTTCTCCACTTACACACAAGTTAGCAACAGCTAAGCAACATGCCTAAGATCAAAAGAATCTCTTGTCAAAACTAGAACACTAAACACTGCTCCCTTCCATGAGTAATATGTGAGAATTCAAAGGCACTTGTTATTTGAATCCTACTAGTCAGGCTTGACAATGTAGAATAGCTACTCAGAGCATTTGAAAAGTTTTAGAAGAGACGATATGAAAGGAATTAAACTTTCTGACCATTACTTTACGTACTAAGAATAAATTAACTGTCAATATGAAAAAAAGCAGAAATATCACAAGCAAAAATCTAAATCTGGACTTCTCAGCAGGCAGAGCCTTAGTGAATTCTGAGTTTCACTTGTCATTCATTTGAAGGTTATACCGACCAAGCAATACTAACACATTGCATCTACTGAGCTGTAAGATTGATGTGGGCAGGTGGGTGCACCTTGTGCACAATTTATACTAGGACAGCTAAGTGCTAACAATTGGTTCAGGAGTTTTCTGAGTTATCTCATGGTTTACATTAAGAAACAACAGAAAACTTCTTCATCTGAGGCTCTACTGGATCCACCTTCTTGACAAAAAATTAAGGTGTTCAGGCACCACACTTAGCTGCTTTTACCAAGTCCTTCTTCCTAAGTTCTGTACTGCCATCTCTAGCCTCAAACTTCTGGTTAGTAATACAAGTTAACTAGCTACAAGGGCTGCTACACTGGTGTGTGAGAACATCTGTGGCACTGTAACACAGGCATGATTGTCCAATACTATTCTCATACGAGACAGGATAACTCCTGTGCAAACTTCTCTAAAAAAACAAGAGATCCCCCTGGTACCTTACAACCCACTAAAACAGACATTTATGCTGCCAAATGCTATAGGTATGCCTCATGTACCATGAAAACAGATGGAGAGTGTGCCTAATATTAAATAAAGCATTGCTTTACCAAATATGTTTTTACCTTTCAGGATCAGTATTTATTCCGATAACTGGTTTAAATTTATCAAAGACCTTACTGGCTGCTAACAACATTGTACCATCACCTACAAAGAAAACAGATCAAAAGTCAGTTTCACTTCACATTCTAGTACCCCAAACAGAATGTACTCCAGCATTAGTATTATATGCACTTGTATCAACAACAAATCAGGCAAGCTGGACAAAAATACAGTGGGACAAAACTACTGACACCTTATCCAATAAGAGTAATGACAACTGAATTTGAGATGGTAAACACAAGTAGAAAAAGTACAACTTATCTGACAGCTATACATGCCCAGGCAAATGAACATGGCAGAAGCAAGCTTTAAAAGAGATTTATGGGAATTTCTGTACATTTATCAGCAGGTAAGAGAAATTATTTAGCGAAAGTAAATTTAGAAAGTATTGCTAAACAAAGCCACAAGAGACATGAAACAAAACCAAATGTTACTGTGAGTCACATAAAAACAATGACTTTAGCTTCACCCCAGTTGTCCTCCTAAGAGGCAATTTAAAGGTCTTATTTGGCCCCAAATAGGCACACTTGAAAAAGACATCTTGGGTAAGTAGAAATCTCAGGAGTAGAAATCTTTAAATGTACTTGTTTCCCCAGATACTGGTATTTTTTCCTGTCTGTTAAACAGAAAAAAAACCCTATAACCTCATTCAGTCTTTGCAAGAAGCAAAGCTCTGAACAGCACAAAAACATAAAGCTCTGAAAACCTCAGATGATGTATTACTTCCCAGCTGCTTGCCTCAACCATTTTGCCAAAAATTTTGCCAAAGACACACTGGCACTTTGGGGAAATTCTTTGAAATCCACAAGAGTGTTACAGGATGCTCCAGGAATAAGCCTTTCTACCCACTCTTCATGGAGATCTTCATGGTGATTGCCTAAGGGCAAACTGGACTACCAGGAAGAGAGAAAGCTGTGGTCAAGCCTATTTGCCACAGATGAGTGAACACTATGTCAGAGCCCAGCCACACAATGCTGTATTTGCAGCATATCCCAAAAATAACACTGAATGAACTGCTGCAATCCAGTATTAAAGATAAACAGTCAGGTTAATTGCTCTGTTGGTTCATCTGGAAAACACTGATCAGTGGCACAAGATGCTCAGAAGCTGCAGACTTTTTACCTGTACCATCCAACTTGATACGCCAGTCACTGGATTAAGTGTGAAAGCAAGAAAGACAGTTTGAGCAAGGGGACCATGAGGTAGTATGTTACTCTACACCTCACATCCCAAAAAAACAATGAGTAAGTTTTAGGGCTACATAAAATTACATGACATCAAGAATTTTATCCTCTTTAGTTGAAAACTACAGTAAATTCCACAGTTTATATTGTTTCACAAATGAAAAACTTTTTGAGTGGCCATGCATTGGGATTCACTTCCATGGGCTACAATTTTAGATAGTAGAGGTAGACAAGATGGTCATAACTACTGCTTTTTGTCAGATTTTCTGAAAATTAGATTAGCAATTTGTTTTCAGAATGTGCATTATTTCCAGTTGCTTCAGACACTGCCAAGTATTTTTGAGAAACAGACCCAGGAAAATATACTGAAACAAATACTTTCCTTCCATAAAGTCATACCTCCTGCTGATATAACAGCATCTGCCCACCGAACTGTCTCTTCATTATACTCTCGACGCTTAACAAGACGAACTTCTATCCTTTCGTTCCTGTAAAGTTCAGAAAAAGTTTGAATTCCATTCTGTATAGTTCCTTGTCACAGCCTTCCAAAAAGCTGTCATGCAACTAAGGAATAATTACAGTCATATTTGGCTTAAAAATACTTGACACACAAATCCTGTACCACTTTCTTATTTTCAAGATGATAACAGTACATGCTAGTCAACTAAACTAAGCCCGTTCACATGACAGTTCTTTCAGGAATGACTGTTCATCTGCACCCCTTTCTTTTCAGTACTCCCTTTTTATTAGCATTTGTAACACAAGGCTTCCTTTTGTTTCACAGGATCCACGGATATTTGCACTATGTCTGAAATCCTCAACATCCATACATTCTTACCGTAAGCTGTCCACAACATGCTCCACGTTTTTTGTATGAATGCGATGCCGCTCCAGCAGACCAGCATAGTTAGATCCCTTCAAGGCAAGCTGTAAGACACAAATGGTATTTGTAGAAGTTAAGTAAGAAGTTAAATGCTCTTGAGCAACACAAATAGATGCTATGAAAAAGCATGTTATTTTCGCTCAGCAAACATACGTTCTTATAAGCCTTTCATTAATTACATTTCTATATACACAGCAGTTGGGTTAGTTGCGTTATATCGACTAATTCATTAAGTGAGTCAAATGGCCACAGCAGTCAAGAATCACAGACTACACAAATATGCAAACAAGCATATTACGTTGACTTCCATGCAACTTCAGACACTTTGCTCCTCCTGAATCTGCCAACTGATTTAAAGTCTACATGAATCCATACAGTTACACTAACTATACTTCTGCCATGTGCTGAAACACCCAGTTAGCTCAAAATTGTGCTGTAAAGAAGACAGACAACAAAAGAAGCAACAGGAATGACAATTAAAGAAACAAAGCCTGAAACACCTCCAGCATTACCCTTCAAATTGAGCTAAAATAGAAGACTGCCAAGTGCTGACAAAGATGACATTTTCTCTGCACCAAAAATATCTTAAGGACAATCTACCTAATACCTTTGACACTGTTCCCTGGATTTTACACCACATTTGTCAAACAAGTTGGTAACAATAACAAGACAAACTGTGTAGGTGCATTCTAGTCTCATGCTTCTTGGAAACTGGAGAATTCGAATACTTAATTATCTCAACATACTCTTCAGACCAAAGAAACATTTTGCAGTTTATATAGATATAGTTATAAGCAGGCAGGTGAGATTACTGACTTGTTGCAGATTAGTTTTGCAACAAGTTTTTGTGTGAGTAATCCAGTCACCATTCATTCTTTATCTTATTTAGCAAGGGGGGCCCTCATCTGGGGCTGACACTGCCAAATATGTGTGCACATGAAGATAAAGAAGGTGAAAGAAAAAGGGTGCAAAAGGAGTCTATAAATACATTCATGGCGAAAGTGATCCTGCTTTGAGCTGCAGACTCCTGATCCTACTTCTAGCCTGAATTAATCTACAATTATACTGTCACTGCTTCCTTTTCCCTGAACAGTTGAAACCAATTTATCAGCAGAGAAACAGAACTTCTCCTAGAGTCTGTCCAGAGGAATTAATCTGTGCCAGAAGCTCTAAACAGGCACTTTCAGCAATTTATTCAAGTGCCTTTATTCAAAGTTTTATACCATTCCAAGAGAAAGTTGTGCCAGACAGCCTTGTCTAATCCCATTTTCACAGACTTCTCAACTCCAGAGAGAAGGGGAGACGACTATCAGGATATGACAACTGAATTCAACCACAATTCAACACCCAGGAAATGAAATCTTTATTCATGTGACACCCATTCATGTCAAGAAATCCAACCATGAGCTAAGCATGTGAGACAGACTCGGCACCAAAGTAGTTACAGACAAGAATGTAACTGGCTGCTCTGGAACTGCACTGCTGTTCCACTCAGTGTATTTACAATTAGCTTGCAGTAACAAAATCTTCAGGTAGTCATAGAGCTGGGATCAGGAAACCACTTCCAACAGAGACTCACAGGCTGCCTGGATGTATCAACAGCACTAAAGGAAGACAGCAGGAGTAGATGCCTGCCAGCCATGCATGACCACACACAGACACAGGTACGTGGATGATCAGAAAACATCCAGATAAATATTGCATGTTTTTTCAAAGCTTGCTCACATTAGTTTACTGGGATACAGGGTGTTACGTCCCATTAATTGCCTCACACACTTAAATCCTTTTATTCTACTCCAGAGCTACAAAGCCTGTGCACCCCAGACACCTCTTGGTCTTGCAGAGTCCATGGTGTTGCACTGAGAACTTGAACAATACCCCGGTGGGTTCTGGGGAGCAAAAGATTACACAGGGCTATGCTAGTTACAATATAGCCCATTGCCAGGTCTGCTGTCAGCCTCCCATCATCCACCTGGAGAGGAAAGAAAAAGGTAGAAAGGAAAAACGGAGGTATTTGCCTCCCATAGATAACTGTAGCATAGGTCTAATTTGCTAGAAGAATTTTCAGTTGCATATTTGAAGCACAAATTCATCTTACCTTACCACAAGAACAAATTCACAATCAAACAAGTTCCAAAAAACACCATTGCTAAAATCAGGGTTCCTCTAGAAGTATCTGCAGCAAATGAAACAAGCACCTGACAAGCAGACTGCTGTGGCAGCACAGCTTTTTCAGGCTGCTATTAGTTCCACACAAAATAGAAACCACAAACTCCCATCTTGCAATTTTACATACCTCATTTATTTGGATAATTTGTCAGCATGCTATCTTTCAACTTGATGGAAGAGAGCTTTAATCTCAGAACAATAATGATGTACTAACTCTGTGTGATCGTTCGCAGGTTTTTGAGCCATCAACATCAGAGGTAAGCCCAACACCTAGCACTTCCCTGACATCACCAAGAAGGAGAGGTATGGGAAGTGCCACTGCTATGGAATAGAGTCTGTTTTGTAATTTACATTTGCCACAGCTGAGTTAAATTATTTCATCAACAGCTTCAGAAAACAGAAGTGGTTGCTCAGCAAATAAACGATCAGTATTCTAACAACTGCATGAACCATTTCAGCAGCACTGTAGTACAGGCACTGAATATGCAACTCTCTTATCTCAATTTAGCTCTAGAACAAGTAAGCACACATTACTAAGCAAGAAAAACGAAAAGTTAGGGCCTTTAGTTTAAATGGCTGTGCTACATCTATGGAGTTAATTGTCCTGACTTGCAAAAGGCTCCAGAGATTACAACAGTCTGTTCATCTCCAGCCTCATCTCAATGTGTTCAGAGATAACTTGGAAGTTCATTCATCGAAGAACTTAAAAAGGGGAATCCCAACTGAGCCTGACCCACAGTCAAGTGTATCCAACAGGAATGCTAATCAGCAGCTGCTCTCACTCAGCTACTCTGAAGAACCAGAGAAATGCTGACAGTCCTTGTGGTCAGAAGCACAGAGTAACCACAGTGACTGAGCTAGAATGGACCTCTGGTCCAATCTCAAGCTCAAGCAGGGCCACCTGAATCCACCTGTCCAGATCCAGGTGGCTTTAGAAGATCTTCACAGATGGAGCCTCTATCATGTCTGGGCAAACTGTGCCATTGTCCAGTCACCCCCACAGTGAAAAGGTGTCTCCCAATGTTAAGATGTACCTGTATTTCACTGCCTCTGCTCCTGCCTCATATCCAGCACCTGAGTGCCACACTAACACTACGACAAATGCTGCTGCTGGAAAGAGGTTTGCACTTAGGGCAACATGTAAGACCAAACTGAGACCAGCACCTGCTTTTTACTTCAAAAGAGATGAAGAGAAAGATCAGGCAGTCCAGTTGCTGTGCGCATGATCCCCTCCCTAAAGAGCCTTGAAGACATTTGGGATGTACAGACAGCACAAGGACAGGCTGGCTCCTGAGCCCAATCATCAGACAGGCCCCAACACCCATGCCAGGCTTGGGTTTTGTCAACTGACTCCTCAAAAAGGCACAGAGGTATTAAATTCTGCATGAAGACAACTTTCAAGCTTTTCTTCCTTTGGAGGAAGTTCTGATTTACAGTTAGGCCTGTTAATCTGACCTTAATACTACACAAAATAAAATGCATGAATATATATACAAGAGCTATTCTAGCAAAAAAACTGCATTGGCATATGAAAACAAAGACAAATTGGACAAAAATACATCCAGGTACAACTTCAGTAGTAGTCTTAAACCTCACAGCAGAAATGCAATGAGAAATAGGTTTCCAGAAGAGCTTGTAGTGGAAAAAATACTCAGGGGAACAGAACATTTCCTATGAATGGAGCTATTTTTCCTTAGACTGAAGGAGAAAAGGTCTAAATCAAATATCTAAGAATAGCTCTTCTTGAATATCCTGGTCTGATTCTTCTTTGAGGAAATGATCTTTTTTTCACAAAGTTCCTCTAATAGTCACTTACTCAAGGGACTTTTCCTTGACTGCCTTCCTTCTGTAGTCTCAGCCTGCAACCCCTGGCAAGTCCCAACTCATTTGGTTTAAACTGTGGGTCTACTGTCCTCTGCGTGTTTGCCCTGCAGGAAAAATGCTGCACAACAAAGACATGGCTCCTAGACACAAATACAGAAGCCAACACAAAGCCAAGTAACATCAGAATATCCATTGTTGTCTACATATGTGGATTATGACTCTTGATTTAGAAAACGGGAAAAAAAAAGCCATAGCTGAGTCCTACTGGCATTACTCATTAAGCATTAAGATAAAAGAGTATGGGCTCTCAATACAGTAACATGGATATTGTCCGGAGTTAATTTGTCAACTGAGCACTTTCTGCATCTCATCCTAGCAGAATCAGAGTGATTTGACTTGGAACAGACCTTAAAGATCATCTTAAAGAGCTGGGTAGTTCCAGGCTCCCTGTTCTAGACAGGGACACCTTTTACTAGACCAGGTTTGTTAGAGCTCCATCCAATCTGAACTTGGACACTTTGAGGGATAGTGCATTCACAAGTTCTCCAGGGAATCTGTGCCTGAGCCTCACTACCTTCACAGTAAAGATCTTCCTAACAGCTATGCTCTATCTTCCCTCTTTCAGATTAAATCCATTTCCTTCATCCTATCAATACACTCACTGACAAAAGGTTTCTCTTCAGCTTTCCTGTAGAGTCCCTTCAGGTACTAGAAGGTGCTATAAGGTCTCCTTGGAGCTTTCTCTTCTCAAGGCTGAACAGCTGAAACTGTCTTGTCCTCACAGGAGAGGTGCTCCAGCCCCATGATCATCTTTGTGGTCCTCCCCTGGACTTGTCTAGCAAGATTAAATGGAACTTTTCAGATGAACTTTGACCTTATATTAATGCATACATATTCTCACTAGTAGGCTTATGCCTAACCTTTATAGCACTAATCTTCATGCAGTCTTAAATTGCACCAGGGTGAAATTAATACAAATCACTTGTTTTACAACTGTTGGTCACTGAGGAGTTAAACTAAATTATGACTAGAAAGAAGGAAAAAAAGGGGGAAAAAACTGAAAAAAAACCCTAACAACAACCACAAAAAGCATAGATCTAGAAACAATTACTCTTTCAAATTTCCACAATGAACTTGCCCACACATGCACCCCCAGCTGGAAAACAAGAACAGATTACTGCTTTACAATCTACCTAATTTCTATAGAAAAAAACACTAAACAATACAAACTGATTTAGAGATCAACAGCTGAATAGAAAAAAATTGAATTTTAAAACTCAAGACAAAAATATGATGCGCACTAACATAACAATCTGTTTCTAAGTAGAGTATGGCATTTTAAGTCCTGTATTTTCAGAAATTGTCTCTTGAGATTTAACCACATGTCTGAAGTATAACCAAAGTTAGTGTTCAGTTTTGTTCTGCTTAAAAGAAACAAGATTTTGACAGACTTATAGAAAAAATATTTTCTCAATATATTAAGATTAGAACTAGAACAGCTCTGAATATAGGATGTGTTTCAAGCCATACACTTCTCTTAGCATCCCTGACTAAATTTGACTTTCATTAAAACTTCCTTAATTATCAAAGTCAAAGACTGTCAATCTACAGGCAAGTAATTATCCTATGTTCTAGTGTTAACTAGTTAAGATAAAGCTTGATTTGTCACGCTAAAAACAAATGCAGGCACACACTAAACTTTGGGATTTCTTAAGAGCTCTAATGAAATATTAAGCTTCTCTATTTCAAAATGTAAAAACAATCCACCTACAAGTACATGGGATTAAAGCATGGTTCAGCTTCCGAATCTTAAGATAATAAAATGCCAACAATAAAATAGATAAACACTGAGCAGAAAGCCTTAGCAGAACTTGCCCAACAGGAATCTGTACCTTGGAGACACATTTCATGTGTCTTAGAGGAATGGGTCTCCTAGGCAGGCACTGCAAGCTTGAACCACAATGCTGAATGGTTAGTGTTTTTACCAGCCATCAGCTGGAACTGATGGGGGAGCTGAATTTGGTGGTTGTACACAACAGATACCCAGGTTTGGACATAACACTAACTTTCACAAGTAAGCACAGGATAGCACACCTACCCTTGATTTACAGCAGAAAACAAGTACCATTTGTGAACTACAACTGCTGTGTTCACACCCATGACAGCACGTTTGCTGACAGCACCAAGACAGGGTGCAGTTAATACACTGGAGGGTGAAGGTGCCATCCTGGGACCCTGACAGGTTTGAGGGATGGGTCTGTATAAACCTCATGATTTCACCAAGGCCAAATGCAATTGCACCCAGGTTGGGGCAATACCAATACTGGCTGTGGGATGAAGGAATTGAGACCAGCCATAGAGAAGGTCTAGAAGGTGTTGGTGAATGAACAGCTAGATATGGCTCAGCAATGTGAGCTCACAGCCCAGAAAGACACCCCAAGCTGCGTCCAGAGCCCCGTGGGCAGCAGGGAGGGAGGGGATTCTGCCCCTCTGCTCTGCTGAGACCCACCTAGAGCACTGCATCCAGCCCTGGGCTCCCAGCAAAGGAAGGGCATGGACTTGTTGGAGTGAGTACAGAGAGGCACAAAGATGATCAGAGGGCTGGAGAACCTCTCCTGTGAAGACAGGCTGAGAGATATCTGTAATATTCGTCCTTTCACAGAAGTTGCTTGACTTCTTAAAAGGGGAAATGTGGTCTAATTGTTCTTGCACTAGAAATAATAAAAACATGATCGCATCTTATATTGCTTGGCTATAGCTAAAGGCTCAAGACAGTAAGACCACCATATTTAGGCAAAAAATCTAGTCAAATTTAAGTACTTATTGAAAAATTCCAGACTTAATGAATTTGAAAAGTCACTGACTTAATGTGGCATGTTGATCCTGACTGGCTGGATGCCCACCAAAGCTGTTCTTATCACACCCCTTCTCAATGAGATAGGAAAGAGAAAATATAAGGAAAGGCTCACAAGCTGAGATAAAGACAGAGAGAGATAACTCACCAGTTACCATCAAGACTAAACAGACTCAGCTTTTGGAAACAAACCGAATTTATTATGAATCAAAATCAAAGCAGGATAATGAGAAGTAAAAGAAATCTTAAAAACATCTTCCCTCCATTTATCCCAGCTCTCCCTCCTTTCCCCTCAGCAGAACAGGGACATGAGCATGGGGGATACAGTCAAGTTAATCTCAAGTTGTTTCAGACACTGTTCAAGTAAAGGAGCTCTTTCCCTTGCTCCAGCCTGGAGGCTCTCCCATGGGAGATAATTTTTCAGAAACTTCTCTAGCATAAGTCTTTTCCATGGGCTGCAGCTCTCCACAAACTGCTCCAGGGGTCCCCTCCACAGGATGCAGTCCTTCAGGCACGGCTGCTCCACTGCTCCTTGTCCTGCCAAGGAACCTGGTCACAGGTCTTGCCAGGACCCTGCTCCAGTGTGGGCTGCTCTCTCCACAGGCCACAGGTCCTGCCAGGGGGGCTTCCCACGGGGTCACAGCCCCCTCGAGCACACCCACCTGCTCTGTGTGGGCTCCTCCAGGGGCTGCAGGTGGGTCTCTGCTCCCCCCTGCCCCTCCCTGTGCTGCAGGGGCACAGCTGCCTCACCATGGGCTGCACCTCAGGCTGCAGGGGAATCTCTGCTCTGGCTCCTGGAGCAGCTGCTGCCCCTCCTCCTTCACTGACCCTGGGGCTGCAGAGCTGTTCCTCTCACACACACTCACATTTGTACAGTATTTTTTTCTCCTCTCTTAAATATGCTACCAACTACCACCTCTAAATGGCTTGACCTGTTCCAGTGACTTTCCATCTTGGATCCAGCTGGCATCAGCTGTCAGACACAGAGGAAGCTTCTGGCAGCTTCTTAGAGAAGCCACAGCTGTAGTCCTCCCCACTACCAAAACCTGGCCACACAAACCCAACACACTCAACCTTTTGGTATCAACAGGGCCAGTTTCAGTAGAATTATGCTTCCAGTAGAGTTTGTGATTACAGTGTACAGTAATACAGTGGATTAACCCATTTTGAGACACCCAGCTCCTTTAAGGGTCTGCAGTCCAGCTCATTCAGACTTGCATAAGTGCTCTGAAACCCTCTCTAAAGTAAACCTTGCAACCAGTCTCAGTCAGCAGCTGCAGGTTGTGAGTGAACTTAAGTTGCACTGACTTCTGATAAATAATTTTAGGTAAAAAGTCCAATCCATAAATGCACTGTTTACAGGAAGGCTTTAATAATGAGTATTTACCTTAACTAAAGCATCAAAGAAACCAGTCAGGTTCCTGAAACAAATTCCTACTGTGGATCAGAAGTACCAAGGCTCAGGTTTAAATCTCCCATAAGGTCTTGAATATGAAACAAGTTTTCCAATAAAACTAATGTTGAGCTGCAAGTCATAGCATTAAATCCAATTCCTCCTCCTTCCCAGCCTGGATTATTACGTATTATACAGGCTCTAGCAACTTCTTTTTAAAAAATGTGCTAAATTAACCAGTGCAGTAAGTCACTACTTACTACATAAGAAAGGCAAGAAGGCATTACCTGACCAGCATATTGACTGATTTACTTACTTGCTGTCAATTGACAGCTCAGTATTTTTCCCAATATTTTTCCTTGGTATGTTTCTATCAGTTTAGGCTACTTGCTATGCTTCTATCAGTTTGCTGCATCACCCCTCATACTGCAGAAGTCCAGAAGACTACTTTAGCTAGGAATATTTTTTCTTTATATTTTCCTCACTCTCTTCTTCAGTAATTTAGACCCCCCACTTTCATTACACCATCACAGCAAGCCTTCAAATGCTGCTGAAGACTAATGTATCTTCTGTAGAATAATAATGACTGTGAAGTATAGATATTGTAGCATTTTGTATACCATTACTTCTGTAATAGCTGACTTAACTGCAACATTATGTTCCTGAAGTTTTACCGAAATGCTGCTTTAGGGCAAGAGTTTGATGCATACATGAAAAAAAGTTAAAATGCCATGAACTGTTTTCTAATTGTTCATCCACCACATTAAAGCATTATTGCCATTTTAACCACATCTAAAGAATACACAGAGTGGTTTGCAATTCAAAGGCTAAGACACAGCAAATTGTTATTTTAACTATAAACAGTGGTAACTGCTTTCTTCACTAACAGATTTAGCAAACCTGTGCAGTCCAGGCAATTAAATTACTCTCGCTAATTCGGCAGAAAAAATGATGCTGTAAATTACAACTAACGAAGTACTTAAAACCAGCATTAAAGTCACTTCCAAGAAGCAGCCTTCTTCAGCTATATAAAGCATAGTATGATTGGTGATATTGTCCCAGAAGTTTAATTTAGGTGAATTACACTGGAATGCCCTATTTTTATATCTATTTGCTATATGTCACTGAGTATACTTGAATGGTGTACGGGAAAAACAAATCTTATGGGAAAAGTAATTATATATTGCATTTGTTTCCATCATTTTCCCAACCCCTCTTAGAATAACAAAACAGGAGAAAAAATATAATAAAGCAGATGCCAGTACAGTGACTTAACACTAATGCAAATACATCAAATTTTAAAGGTAAAGATAAACAAATGCACACCATGTTTGTGTAACTTGAAAAGCATTTACACTCATCTCAGTTTCCACTGGATTAGCTCAAAATTTTTTTCTGAAAAAAATAGTGTCTTTAGCTTTATATAATCCTAGTGGAATATAACCTATGTCTTGAATTGTGTGTGCTTCAAGTCACTAAACTGAGTCAGTACTTCTGCCTCTTTTCAGGATAAGGTAGAAAATAGTAGTCCCAACAGCTTTAAAACACTTTATATGCTCTGTAAAAGAACATCACTGAAAAAATTCACATTACAAAGTCATAAGAGATGGGTTGTCTGAATTCAACATAACAATGAAAATCTTCAGAATCACCTCATTCATTAAGGAAGTTTCTATTTAGAGATACTACTTTCAAATATACCCTGTACATTTGGATACACAAGAGGACATAGGGTTAAATGCCCTCATACTTATTGATTTTCAGAAAAGCAACTTTTTTTTAGTTGTCTGCTAAATTAACATATTTTATTTTAAAATTAGAATTGAGTTGAACTTTGAAGTTTGCATATTGCTTTTTCATTCTGCTGCCTTTTTTGCATTTGCAAAAATCCCAGTATTCTAAAAATATCTGAGTAGCACTTTCTAAATAAGTGTTTCAGAGGATCACAGGCATTAGTATTGAAGCGCAGTCTTCTAAACCATAAATCTAAGTACAAAATACCTGGATATTTTCCAAAACTGTATCTTCAGGTGCTCGTATAAGAGTTACAAACCTGTAACACTAGTACTTAGGAAAAGTAATTCAGAAGTGATACTAAAAGGGTATCTTTCAATACTTAATGTAAAAAATAGCAAAGAATTTTTTCTGTAATTAGAACCAAAAATCCATCACCTATCAAGTTAAAGGTAAAACAGTACATTTCCCACAAGATGGAATTTTCGAAGAGACATGAAAACTTTACTGCACAGGCTAGCAACAACTGGTGCTGTACACATCCAAATCAGGAGCAGGAGGGTGGGAGAATAGTGTTCTGCTACATACACCCCGCCACACCCCACCCACAGCTCTGCAGGGCTGCTTCAGCACACAACATGGGAGTCCCAGATGAAGCTCAGGTACCTGCTGGGCAGCACTCCTTCCTTCCTGGCCACCCCTCCTCAGGATATTGCTGCTGCCCTATGCATCACCTGTGCAAGTTCACATTGGCTTCATTCAGGGGAGGCAATATCCTGACAACAGGTTACCTCTTCACTACCCAGACACTAGTTTTCTATAAAGCTGTATGAACTTCCCATTACTGAGATTACCACCCCTAGCAATTAGTTGCAGTGGTCCAAAAAGAGCCAAAACTTGTTCCAAACCTCCAACTTGCTCTCCCTCCCTGCCCCAAATAAAGACACAAACAGAATATCAATTCTAGTCCACACCGAACAACTTCCTTCCAAGTAAGACCAAGACAAACATAACTTTTCATATGAGACAACATTTTCAGAGATAGTTAGAACTGTCTGTGAAATGTATTTGGACAGGTAAATTGTTCATCTTCCCTAAATACCTTACACCTCTGCGAGATCAGCAACTTACCACATCTGCACTATCAAACAAAACAAAAACCAGAAGTCAGGAAACAAGCTCTATCTATTACTAGGACACTTAGTTTACATAAGGACAACAGCAATGGTTCCTCTGCATGGATTTACGGAGAGTGAAATAAACAGAACATGAAATATCCTTCAGTATTAGTTGACTGGATAATTTATTTTTGTAACTAGTGCTTTTGTAACTAGTATTTAGGTGCTAATCCCAGTAAAGTAAGTCACCAGAAATACAAATTGCTATTACTTCTGGTAAGCAACCTGTTTGTACAGAATTGGGAGAAAGATTAGTATAACTTTAAGTTGGTAATTGCAAGTTTTAGAAATCCAACAGGCCCTTAAATTTCATAAACAAAGAGTGCTTAATATATCTGTGAAAGTAGCCCTTGCCCTCCATCTCTCCACCATTAGTTTTGCCCTTCTGCTGTCTGAACTGCTTCTTTACCTCTTCTATCTCTGTCTGCACAGAAAAAGAATTCTGGAATTGTGACCCTGCAGCTTTGACTTTGCAATATTTCATAGTGTTTGTATAATACAACTCGCTTGGTGTCCAAAAGTAAGGCCACTGAAAGGTTTAAGCTATAGGCGTCCAGGGCCTTTATGGCTTATTAAAAATATCTCCCAGCCACTTCCATTACTAGTATTTGCTTATTGGAGGCTATTGTGATTTATACTGTGTATATCATAGATACTAACATATACTATGATCCATATCATATTCTAGTACACATTGGTGTATGCCAACGACTCATTTTCAGCCTCCTTAAACATGGAACAAATCTCACCTCATTAGGATCTGTGCGTGCCCAAAGGCACCACCATTTCTGCATTAAGTTACTTAACTGCATATACAACCTTAACATATAAACACACCAATTGAAACAGCTACGTTCAGGACTGCTCTCCTGTCTTGGTGATCAGGCAGAACTGATTAAGCCCACAATTTTCATTAATTGTGCTATACTGATATCTGGAGTTTCCAAGTTACAGACATCAGTTATCCTCTAGAAACTTGCAAACATCTGTTTTGCGCACAACAGGCAGGCAACAAGCCCAGGTATGGTTGCTCAAATCAAAACTTCCAACACTGCCTTGAAACTGAATTTCTGCATTTCAGACAGTGTCTGGCCATCTGAAGATCCATGATAGAAGATGAAAGCATCATGCTCTTCTTTTGGTGCCGGCTTCCTTACACCACAAGCTTCTTCCAGGATCACTCAAGCCTGAGCCCCTACAATGCAACCCCCACCAGCCAGCAGCTCTGAGCATCAAAGGAGCCAAACCTCTCCTATGCTCTTTTTGTTCACTCTTTGCCTGCATCCCAACCTGAGGCCTTCACATGAACTCAACTCCCACCCTGCCTTCTGTGTGGCCCTTTAACACAACTGAGCTACAAACCCAAAGACAGTGTGCCTGGGCTCATTTCTGACACCAGCCGCCTTGGAGCAGCTTCCAAACTCTCCCCAGGAGAAACAGAGACACAGGGAGCATGGACTGCAAGTAACATCAGGAAGAAAAATTCATCGTGTTCCCAAGCTGCCCGCAATGGCACTGTGGGGGAAGGACATTTCACAGCAATCACTCTGCTACAAAGTGATCTCCCCAACAGTGAGGAGAAGAGTCTTCTGAATCTTCACATAATATATTCAGTGAGGTTGCCATTAGCTCAGTCTGAGGAAAAAAAAAATCTGAGGTCAGAGTCACAGCAGAATGCAAATAATGAAATTCTTACAGATTAGCTAAAAAGTTTAAGAAATGGGCAGCAAGGATAATTCCTTTACTCTCTTATTTTCTGTTTTAAAAACAGAATTCTGCAAGACCTTTTCAAATGTTCTTGCACAAATCTTTGTATTCCCACCCATACAGCAAGAGCTTAACTCCATATTGCTACACGCATAGTTAGGCAAGTTGGGCTTTGTCTACCTGGCGACACTAAGTTTTATCACTGCAATTCCTCACAAGGCAGTATTTTAAGGGGAAAGGTAGGCGCTAAAAAAG
Source organism: Chloebia gouldiae (assembly GCA_003676055.1). Taxonomy (NCBI): domain Eukaryota; kingdom Metazoa; phylum Chordata; class Aves; order Passeriformes; family Passeridae; genus Chloebia; species Chloebia gouldiae. The sequence continues at coordinate 2,204,093 of QUSF01000044.1, read as the reverse complement.
CTCCAGTCCTAGAAAAGTCTAGAATTGTCACAAATACCAAGAATTATTGTTTACCTGTAAGTTTCTCCAAAAGGACAAACTCTAAAGTGTTTCTGCAACAATTATAATCACCCATTGAGTTCACAGTTACTTCTCTGAAAAAGCACACTCACAGGTTACCAATCATTCAAAACATGCATTCTCATGAGAAAAGAAACTGCAGCTAACAATACATTCAGTCATGAGCACCTTAAAGGATGTGCAATTCTGCTCGCTGATTCAGTGATCCAGTCCTGCCTGTACAGAAGTAGCTAAGGAAAAATAACCTAACAAATCCAGTCTGCTTCCCCTGGGCTTAGCTGCACACTGAGGACAACCTCTATATTCAACAAAAAGAAATAATTTCTCACAAATAGCTAAATGAAAAGAAAAAGTCTTACAGTTGAGCTGTGAGAGAGCCTTTTTTTCCCCTAACCACTGTATGAAAGGAAGTACTGGGACACCTCAGCAACAGGAAGCTACATGAAATCAACACAGACTGACATTCAACTTGTTGAACTACACAGCTATACAAATCATGTAAAAAATATCTGGACAGGAATTCCATAGGAGGTAGATGACCAACTGAAGCACACAGACATTGCTGTATATACTGTACATTTTATCCCAATTCTTGACAAAGCAAGGCTATGCAGTCATTTGTCCTTGCTACATAAGTTAAGCAAATCTACCAGTTTAATCCAAACATTGGAAATTAACAGAGACCTAAAACATTAAGTTTTAAGTGACCAAAGACTTGCCAGACACAAACGAATGTGTGGATAAATTAATAATATGAGCTCTGGCATATTATTATGGCAGACTGCTGGCAGCCAAAGTAAGTCCTGCAGGTACCACCTTTCAGCCCACCGGTGGCAGATGAACACTGGAAGGCAGCCACCGGGTAAAGGGAGTACTGGGTGAGGTCACTGAGCGTGATGGGGATGAAGACAAGGCACTGGATGCACGTATCAACTTGCTTTCCTTAGTATACCTTCAGTAATGGACCCTTACATTAAAGGTTCCTTAGAGACTAAAGAAAAAGGCTTTTCTAAAAACTGTAACAAGAAGGGTGGATGTGAGAGAGAGCTGGCTGTGTGAATGGAGGAATATGCGTAAGGATGGAGTAAGGATGTGAGTCAAAAAAACGGAGGAAATGCGAATCAGTCCACGCTAAGACGGGATTTTTTGCAATACTGCGCTTTCCTCAGCATGCACTGCTCCAATCTTTATACTACATACACTAAGAAAAAGACTGCAGTTTACTGAGGGCTGCTGGAAATCCTCCGAGGGTAAAACCCAAACTCAAGTCTCTCGGCAGCCTGCAAGCGATGAATGCCCGGCGACGCGACTCGTGCCCCTCTCCAGGCCGCGCCACTCGGCGGCTCCATCGGGATCGGGGCCCGGGGAGAGAGGCGGCGGGAGAGCAGAGCCGCCGGCAGCAGGGGCAGAGCTCGGGCAGAACCCAGGGACAGCGGCCGCGACCCCACTCACCTCCACGGCCGCCGGATCCGCCCCACCAAGGCCCGGGGAAGCACCAGGGACTCTCGGACACAGCGGCCCGGCGGCGCCCGCGGAGCCGGGCATCACCCCCGTCATCCCTCGCCGGAGCCGGACATCACCCTGGGTACCCTCCCACCCCTGCTGCAGCCCCGCGGCAACGCCCTCGGTGGCCGGGACCGCCGGCCCCTCCCGCCGCTCACCAGCTGCTTCAGGTCCTCCTCGGAGAGCCCGGCGTAGCGGTACCGCTGCTGCTCGAACTCGTACCGCGTCGTCTTCACCACCACCGCCACCCGCGACGGCCGGAACCCGCCCCCCGCCGCCCCCGAGGCGCACGGCGCGGCCCCCGCCGCCCTTCGCCCGGCCGCCGCCGCCGCGAAGGGGCTCAGCCCGCCGAGCGCGAGTAGGCGCCGGTGGGCGCCGCCGAGCAGCGGCAGCCACGGCGGGGCGGAGGAAGCCACCGTCCGCTGGCGGAGCAGGGCGGAGCGGCGAGCTGCCGCCCGGCCGGCGAGGCGGATGCGGCCGCAGGGGAAGCCGCAAGAGGAGAACATCTCCCGGGCTCTGCGCCGCTCCCCGGGGCGGGCGCGGGGCGGGCGCGGCGCTGCCGGCGGCGGCGGCGGCTACGGCCGCTCTGCGGCGGCGCCCGGCACACATGGCCCGGCCGCGCCCGCCGCCCCGCCCTCCCCGCCCGCAGACGCCAGCCCCGCCAATCGCGAGCTGCGCCGCCGGGTACCCGCCCCTTCTGGGGGCGGAGCCTGCGAGCTCTCTCCGGCGCGTGCGCTTTCCCCGGCCAACCGGGGCACAGCGCGCCGTGCGCGCGCCCCACCCCACGTCCCGGCGAACGCCTTCTGCGCACGCGCAAGGGAGGTTACCCCACCTCCACCCCCCCGTGCCCCCCTCCCCGCCCTCGCCCCTTGCTTGGCCCCGCCCCGCCTCCTGGTGGCGCGCGGGACGGGGCGCGAGGCACGTAGGGCTGCGCGGCGGATGTCTTCGCGACTCTGGAGCCCTGAGGGTGACACTGGTGACAGTGTCCCTAGTGCTGCCCGCTGCTCCCGGGGCACAGCAGCGGCACCCCCGGTGCTTCCCCTATCCCAGAATGTTCACGGCACCCGCCCCCGCAGGGCTCCCATGTGGCCCGGCGACCACAGTGCCACCAGTGCCCCACAGGCAGTCTTCAGTGTCCCGGGAGGCAGCGGTATTGTTAAAGAGATAAAGAGGGAGAAATTGCTTGGTCTTAGATTGCGTGTGTGGAAATCTCACGTGTTGCTGCTCCTTGACCTCGGTCTATGTGGTAGCTTTACAGTACCGCAGAAATCGAATACGAACTGGTAGTAGTGCATTACCGAAACTTCAGGTAGCTTTGGGGAATAGACAGGAATTCTGAGACTAAATAGTGTTCCTGAACTGTGTCCCCACCCCCGCGGGACAGCGAGCTCCCATGACTCGAGACGCGACGCCCGCCGGAGCAGGCGGCGCAAGGCGGGAGTGCCTCGCTGCGCCGCCGGCCTGCTTCCCTGGGAGGCTGGCGGGGGAATGAAAAAAACCTTTCGGAAAATAATCTAGAAAGGTGGGAAAACACAGCACATGCTGTTTTAGAAGGGCTAAATACTGCATCTGGTGTGGAGAGCTGGTGAGATACACGTAGCTGAAAAGCTCTTTGTGTTATCCATGATTGTTCTGGTCCTTCTGCCATTTGCCAGTCAGGAAGGGCAGAAAGGACCTGGCCGCACCGTTACGAGACAGCGTCTGGCGAGTCCAGGTTAAAAAAAAATATTAAATTATCGATCCTGAGTTACCTTTTAATATTATAAGCAAGCTGTCCAGAAATTCTGTGGGAGGGTTGTATGCTTATCAATAACTGCATACGCAGGCATCGACTGCCACAGACGGTCCTTCTGCACTGAAGGTTTCACTTCAGACATGCATTTCTCATTACTGACCCTGTTTCTCATCCTCCATGGGGGAAGGGATTGAAGCAGCAACTCCTGCCTGTCAATGCAGCACTCCTTTACAGTGCTTTGCCAAGAATCTTAGGAAATAGCATAGCTGCAGCCATTCTGCTCTTCACACAAAACAAAGGCTCTCTCCAGTCTTTGCTGGTGGGTAGGAGGATTTGTCTACTGATCAGTTTAGCCTTGAAGGTAAATATCATAAAACAGATTACCGGGAAACCAATTAAACATAACTAATTCCCTTGCTAACCAGAAAATGCCTCATTCTGTATAACCATTAACTTTTAGGTTGTACAAAGCGGTAGGTAATACAACAACCTGGAGATCTAAAAGATGTAAGAGATTTCGAAAATTTATGACTCTGTTTTGAATGGTATCTATTTTATTACTTAATTGACCATTTGGTTGCTCCTCTAAGATTTTGTGCTTTGTGTATTGTCTATTTATATTGAATTGTTTTGATTTTTGAAAAATCAGCTTCAACCATTAAGTTTGAATATGGAACAATATTTTATTCTGAAATCATAATTGTCATGTTAGGGTCTTTTGAATTAATTCCCACAGTGAGCTTATAAGCATAAAATATGAAATACGTATTTTAAAATGTAAATTCAAATCAGTAGATGATTAAAGTTCTGGAAACAATGCTGAAGCATGGGCTATGAAGTGATTAATCCATACCTCCCAGAATAAAATCTCTGATAGGCAAGCTTTTTGTCAGGGTTCACAGGTTGTCTGATAACCCATTGTCTTTATAGAAAAGGATTTAAACTTTCTATAACATATAAAATACAGTTTGTTGAATATTTCATACAGTTTGCATGTTACTTTATAAATGAACCTACTTATAAAATGTTCATTAAACACTAACCCCTCCCTCACTACAATTCTTGATTTGAACATACACCTGATATACAGCAAGAAGACACATATATCTGTCAAATGACCCTATTTTGAGATATGTCAGTTTGTGACCTATGACATGTCTTCATGCCCCATTTTCAATGACTTTAAAACAATATACCCAGTAGATTAAGGGACAGATTTGTTCATGCAAAATTAAACAAATAAATACAGGCATTTAAACCTGGTATCCTTGTAGAACACAAATATGGACTAGGAGTGAATTCCCACTGTAAAAACTTTTTGAACCACTGGCTGACCAAAACCAACTTTGATTTGGGCATAAAGTACTTAAAAATTCTTCATGGAAATAGATGCCTCAATACTGCCTGAAGTTAGAAAAATGCTTCAGAGAAATGCTCATTTTAGACACCAAGGAGTTATAACACATCCATAGAAAACTAGGCATCCTTAGCTCTATATGCTTCAAGTTATATTGTGAACTTTAAAAAATACCTATGTAATATACAAAATATTCTGTGAACAAAGTAACTGGAAAAATTTCTACATAAACAATAAATTATTCCCTGAACTATTTCATTAGCTGCAGAACTGGCAATGCGCACCTGTGCCAGCTGTGTTATGCAAGATAATCTCCACATGTAGCTGATTTCCACCCAAAAGAATGTATATATTGCTTGTAGTGAAGCTACAATCTGGGACTATTCATTTCTACTCCTTCATGAAGTCTCTGAATAATGCCTTCTTGTGATAGTTTAATTAATAACCGATATATCATTAATTTATCCAATTATTTGCATTGTCTAGATTTATTCTATGTGACCCTCAGCACTACTGGTAATGGAAAATGACTGCGGTTTGTTTGTATCTAAAATGGTGGTGCTATCAGTGTTAGGTGCATTCACAGGGGAGGAGGTAAACACACCATCCCTATAACATTTCATAAATCCAAGTCCTGGGATTTTGAGACCAGCTGACTGCAGCTGTTAATTCTGATAATCCAGACGAAAACTCCAGACTAATGCTTAGAGACCGTCACTCATGCAACATGTCAGTCTTACAAGGCATGTAGATGAACATATTAGCAAGTGTAGTCTGATAGAATTTCTGATCCAGATCCTATCCATGTGATTGCACTGTGCTTGCAACATTTATACCCTCATCACTAATTGCATAGTTGAGTCATGTAATTTCGTCTGGTAATTTGTTTCAGAAATTCCAAATTACAATATCTAGGAAGAAGCTTAAGGAAAAGCATGTAAGTGGCAGCTATTCTTATCAATGCAAATTACTGATTTTTTTTTACACTAAACGAATGAGAGGAGCAAGCTTTCTTGTCCACACTTCCATTAGAACATATTTTAATTATCAGAGATTTACTTTTCTACTTTTCTTCCCACTCTTTGCTTATGGAAAGCAAACTACACCATCCCTCAAGTGGTCTAATACAATTGACTTCAACATTTCAGAAGCAATTTGAATAAGCTCAAAAAGCTGCAGACATATTATTTTGTACTAATTACTTCAGTGTTTGTGAAACACAAACTGTTCTGATTTAAGGTCCACTTTTTAGACAGAGAACTGCTGTGGAATGGGCTGTGCATGCTTTTTCTAAGTTTTCCTGCCAGCATGCCCCTGTGGTAAGGCCTCTAAAACCCCTGTAAGGGAAATGAGGATGCTCTTTCCCTCCCTGTCCATGTCATAATGGCTGTCACTAGCAGTGAAAGAAATGTGCTACAAGTTGTTCCTGTATTTATTTATTCAGTAGAGGTATTACCTAACTCTTAACTTTATACAGTCTGCCAAAACTATTTCAGAGGTCGCTAAAGAGCATGACATAAAAACCTGAGAGACAAGATTTATGAAGAGATACAAATGCCTCCAGAATGTAAAGTAGGATATTCAGTCTTGTCCCATCCAAGCAGATTCTGCTAGAAGTTCCTAATCTTAGTAGAATATATTATTATTATTATTATTATTAATTATTATTATTATTATTATTATTATTATTATTATTATTATTATTATTATTATTATTATTATTTTATTATTTATTATTATTATTATTAGCAACTGTTAGTTTTCCCTCCTTGGGAAAATTACTACTGTATGAATATACAGTATTATATTCCAGCTCTACATCCCTTATGTATATGAAATCGTCACTGGGGTTTCTCAGAAATAGGCAGAAATTTATCTGGAAAAAAAAATAATCATGTCTAGAGATGTGGGTCACGTCTCTACACCTCTCTTCAGGCTAAAGGGACCCATCCTTCCATGCTCTGTTTCTCCTTCCTCCCAGAAAGTGCTGCAGCTTGTACAAAAGCAGAAAAACACCACTCAGGCCCACTACTGTCACAGAAAATACCAAGCTTACACTGAAACTTTTTTCTCAAAGGATGACTTTCTCTGATTTCTGTCACTCAGCAACTGCCAATCTTCATGAAGAATTTAAATAGTCTTAGAGCATTCTAGCTCCTGTGCAATTCTTTGAAACTGAACAGTGGACTCAGTCTGGGTCTGACAGGTGGATGGTGTGCACAATGATTACATATTGTTTCCTTAGAAAAGCAGGCTTGAGATTCTGCAGCATGGAACTCTAACTCATGGAAGCTATAACTGGGACACAAAATAAGACTCCTAATTACACAGAAATTTAACTGTTAATAAATTTTTTTATTGTTGAGGCACAGAAATTGCTCCCCAGGTGTCATAAAATGACAAACTACAATTTTAAAACCAAGTTAATACATTACATAATGGTGTACTTTCAGGCTTGAGGAACAGTGAATTTTAGTGCAGTGAGACTAAAGAGAACACATAATTAGGTTCTTAAGAGCAAAAAATGTTTTCCTCTATTACCAAAGTATCCAATGTCTTTAAAATAAACATCTCTTTTCCTTCTCACCTTTTAGGAGATGAAGCATCATGTTTGAGTGTGTGTGCACATGAGTGTGTGTGTTTATATGTATACTTGTATACATGTAAGGATCTTGGAAAGAGCTTTTATTTCTCAACTTTGATAAACAGGTTAATATCAACCTTGATATCAACCAGATCAAAAGAGCTTTTATTTATAAACCTTGTTTGTATGCTGTGGGAGCAAAATACAAAGTTTAAGTTCTGTCTGAAAAAGTTCTGTTGTCTCTGCCCTGTAAACCTCCTTCATTTACTAAGGATTTTACAGCTGTAGTAGAATTTAGAGGGGTGTTGTGTCACTAAGGTGCTTAAATCCTGTTTCACAGAAAGCTTTGATTATCAGGACAGACTTTGAAATCAAACTCTGCATTCAGTGCATAGCCAGCTGAACTCCAGGACAAACATATCACCGTGACCTGTTGCTAAATACATAGGGCTGCTGTGTTTTACAACTGTCTGAGTTTTTATAACATGGAGCTTTGTCTCTGAGGATGAGCTGCAGCAATGAAAATGAAGGTCAGTGATGTGATGTGGTCAGGAGTGAGGCTGGTAACAAAGGACACAATGTACAGCTCATTATGGAAACAATATTTTTGTTATTGGCAGACTGGAGTAAAAGAGAATCCATGCTTCACTGTTTGACACAGGTGCTCTGTTGGGAAGCATTCCCTTTCTCCTGAAGGCAAAAAATAATTTCCGCTTAAATTTACTGTCATCCAAATGCAAATCAATGTTAGACAAGTGCTAATTTTGGTGGGATGTTACATTCAGTGTAATCCAGACAACATTTCAGCTTCATCTGGATACTAATCTTGGCAGTGCACTGAGAATTCAGGAATAAACTAGTATTGTTGGAACTTCATACCATGTTCAGATGGAAAAACTAAATTGTAACTTGATTGATCAGGTGTGTTGCAGCTTTTTAGATTGAGAAATCATTACAATTACCTTAATTAAAAGGACTTGAGATATTTTAGAACATTGTTTCAGCTCTGAAGATGACAAATATGCAGGCTATCAGGGAAGTGACAGTGGAGAGACTGCAGACAAATTCTATTTTTGACAGAATGAAAACATGAAACATAAGTGGTGTGTGTTACTGTGCATAACCCTGCATGTCTTGATTCACAGGTGAATTGGAGTTTTTTTCTCACAAAAATGTTTAGGTAGAAGGCATTAGTTTGTGGAATTACTTTTACAGAGCAACTGTGTCTTGGCCACTGTTGGGATTATTGTGCACATGAGCATGTGTAACATACTCAAATGAATGATGCTATTAGGGATAGCAACACCTAAGGCAGAAATAATCTCAGATAATCTCACACATTTAAAATGTAGATATCCTGTTGTACTGTGCATGCATTTATTTGTGTATATCAAATGGACAATTAATATACACAAGTGCGTGTGTTTGTTTTGTTCAGCTAGAAAGATATAAGGCCTTAGAATGGGTTTATACTTCTTCATAGTGAATTCTTTTGGTGCATACAGCTGAAAGATGCAGATCATGGTTCTTCTCCCTTAAACAAAATTCTGTAACAAGTATACCACTCTAGATATTTTCAAAATACACATTAAATAAAAGCCCTTGAATAAAAGCTAGTTTCCATAGGCCTTAGTCATGCTAAACTACTACCCCAGGTTTTGCTTGCTGCACTTACAAACAGGATGCTGAATGTTACCACACAATTTTAAATAAGTGTTTTCAGTGAAGCAAAATTTAAAGCTTTCCAAATGTATCTTTTAAATAATAGATTTAAAGTAACAAATATTTGTTCACATATATTATTAGTTCATGCTTATGTGGTAGTATCCATCAATATGATGAACAAGTACTTATTCCTTATAAAGTTCCTTACTCTTATAATGTATCTAAATATATTTAATTTTAAAATTGAAAGTCTTTGTAACAGTTCTTGACTATTGGAAGCCACGATGTTATTCACAGCTCAATAAAAAGCAGGCTGCCTGGAATCCTCAATAACACATCTGAAATTCTTTCTCAATGAATTAAATTTAAGCTGTCTCTAAAATTAGTCTCTACTTAAAAGTAATAAAGTAATATTCATTTGATTTCCTCCCTCCAGGGGTTGATGAGTCAGCTTAGACATTTTGGGAAGATGAGTTCCCAACTGAGCTGTTGTAACCTCTGGCAGATATCATGAGCAGACAACAGACCGCCTGTGGTTCCATCTGGAATGATCTGAAAAAGAATTTATTGAAAAAATCTTGTTATTTGAGCATATTCATGTTTTGAAACAATCCAGCATTTCATAATACCAAAGCAGTAGGTTAAAGTTTGGATATGATCAGTTCCTGATTTCGGTAAATAGGTAACTAGATAACAGAGAATTATTCACAAATATTTGAGCATGTGAATTGTGAATGAAGCCTATGACCCTCCAAGTCAATAAAGACAAGCATAAAAAACACTAAGGAATCTGATGTCTAGGTGGGGCAGTGTACACAGGATGCAAAGTATCTCACTTTAATAGAGGGTACACTGCTTTAAGACTTCATTACAAATGCTCAGAAAACTGTGAGAAATCCAACATATCTTCAAACAGCTCATTGGTTATGAGAAAGTTGTTTTGGTGCATAATCTCTGTGACTTTGACTCATCTGCAGAAACTAGGTAGAACTGACTAATAATATCAGACACATAATACCAGTACCACAGTATCTGCTTAAAAATTGCTGCTACGATCTGGCCATCCTTAAATACTTACCAAGAGTTTAAAATCTCTTACAAGTGAAATGGAAGCTTGTGTTTGTCAGAATACTAAGTCTGATCTTCCCCCTTCTCTTTCCTGATATGGGAGCATTTAAAACCAATCATAGAGTGTCTTTTTTCTCTGCTTTAGACATTACTGGTGTCTGCTGAAAAGAATACAGAGGCTCCAACAAAGAAGTTAATTCTTAACTTTTCCTTCTTCCTCAGTTTTAATCACTATCAGGTATGTGTGTGTTAGCTTTATAGTTTGGAATCCTTAACAATTGATAAGAACTTAAAGTAAGTTGACAAGAAATGCCAAACAAAGCAATTTTTCAGAGTTACTTTGGTGTTGCTGAAGAGTAGCTCCTTTAAGAACTTTAAAAGTACTTTACTTCAAAATAGAAATAAAGCTCTTGTAACATTTTAAATCTTGGTAAACTCCAGCATACAAGAGAGTCCTAATGAAACTGAGATGGGAAGTGCATGTATAGTGGACCAGAAATTGTCCCTAAAATAAAACATTCTTCAGTTCTGCAAATGCATGTGCTTTTGCATTTCTATGTTATGATACTGTCTGGTTCTCAGACCAACACACTTCTGGTATTTGGAGACTACTGACTCTCGATACCAGTAGTCTCAAAAATCCACACAATGCTTTGTGGAGCCATATGGTATACACTCTTATGTTTTGCACACTGTGATTTTTCTCGTAAGGTCTGTGGCTGGGTATGGAGAGGCTTTTTGAGACTTACCTAGTCCTAGACTGCAGAATCTTTGAATTCATTCTAATAGCTTCTAAGAAAGATTAAGAGCTTCTAAAATTACAGAAAGGACACCTCACTCCAAAGAGATTATCTTTCAGTCAGGATGAAGTTATAAGATTTCAGATTGGTGAGCTGGAGTATAAGAAGTAATGCATAAAACTTTTCTTTGCCTAGTGACAGTGCCATCTTTGTACCACCCAGGTACTTTACTTGTTTGACTTGGTCAGCCAATAAGTTTACTCTTTAGTCTAAATTCACTTGTTCAGCTACTTTGTAGTCAGAGGGAAAAGCTAAATACTTTCCAAAGTCTTAATGATCCCATCCCATCTTAAAATCTATTTGAAGATTAATTGTTCTTTTTCTTTCCACTTAGATTTACAGAGCATTTTGTTGGTAAAAATATTCAGGCTGTAACTGGTGCAATATGATCTGATAAAAATATCAGGCACAGCAAATTTCTCTTTATGGACTTTATGAAATTAAAATCTCTACTTGAAAGTAAAGGAATTCAACTAGGAATTTTAAAAATATTGAAATAAATGTCTATACTGACTCATAAAATCATACAAAAATCTCTACTACTTTATACATTGTCTGTATATAGCATTAACATACTGTAGATTAAGAATTTTCTGTAAAGAATGCTTACAAAAAGGTCTTACAAATATACAGAATCACTTAAACATCCATAATTCTCTTACTAAGTATATCATATTTGCTTTCTTCTTCAGCCTTAGCACTAAAAACAATTACTTTAAAGATACTATAAAGATAATAAAGATCTAATTTTTGATGTCTTTTACAGTGTCATGAAATACATCATCTAGGCAACTGTGAGTTCATTTAAATAAGAAGGAAATTGCTATATTAAGAAAAGAAAACCGCTGCAGGGGGGTTGAGAAAAAACAAATAGAATGGAATGAAATAAAATGGAGGCAGTTTTTGTAAATTATTGTATCTCTTGTAAAGAAACAGTCCCTGAGAACTTAGGCTTCTTAACATTTATATATTCTTAAGGAGCAGTTATCTTCAAAACTGAGTTACATCAATAAAAATAAGATGACTTATTCACATACACCCATCAATGAAAATGAAAGAATGAAATTTTAAAAATTAGAACTAATGCTCTTAAAAAATAGGCTCTGTTCTCTTGTATCGAAACGGACATTTCTATGCTGATATTTAAAACTGACCTCTTCCTGTTCAAAACCCATAAGGCCTATTCTTCCATTTTGGTAAAAGGGAGCTCCAGGGACAGTCATGAATGAGATTGAATGTCTTGAAGTGGAGAGTGACTTGGATACCTGAAGGTGGAGAGTGACTTGGACTTCAGTAACTGAAATGCATGCAAATTAACACCTTGTGGCTCTGAGAAGAGGTTAAGATAAGCAGAAGAGCTAGAAGCCATCAAAAAAGTGCTTGAAAGGGATCGTTAAAACTCTTGTTACAAACTGGAATAAATGAGGCACAGATGGTTAAACTGAAAGGACAAGGAAAAACACCTCACACATTTCAGAGTCTGTTTGCTGGCTGCCATCTGAATATTTTTATCAGAAGTCTCTGCAAATCAAAATAAATATTTAACTTGTGTATCTGTGTTCCTACACTGCTTTGAAAACCCCTTTCACCTTTTTTTTTTTTTCTTTTCCTGAAAGAATAAAGAGTTCTTATTAGGAATTTGGGGAAGGAATCAAGCTCCATCCAAAATTTCCAAGTTACCAGAAATTGTGTGCAGTTTTGGGTCACCTCTGTGGAGTCTATCAGGAGGATAACCAAGATGGTGAAGGGCGTTAAGGGGAAGCTGTATGAAGTGCAGCTGAGGTTACTTGGCTTGCTGTCCCTGGAGAAGGGGGTCTTCAACTTCCTCATGAGGGGAAGAGGAGGAGCAGAAACAGATTTCTTCTCTCTGGTGACCAGTGGCAGCACCCAAGGGAATGGCCTGGAGCTGTGTCAGTGGAGGTTTAGGTTGGGTATCAGGAAAAGGTTCTTCCCCAGAGGGTGGCTGAGCACTCGAACAGCTCCCCAGAGCAGTGGTCACAGCACCACCCTGGAAGAGCTCAAAGAAGCGTTTGGAAAATGCTCTCAGGGACATGGTGTGACTCTTGGGGTGTGCTGTGCAGTGCCAGGAGTTGGACTCAATGATCCTTAAGGGTACCTTCCAATTCAGCATATTCTAAGATTCTATGATAAAAGGAAAGAAAAAAATGTTTCCTTAGGGAAACAGTACTTATAGCTGTTACTGTTCATTCCTTGATTCTTGATGAATGGTTGTTGAAAGGAATGTTTATAATATAAGAACAGTATGTTACCTAGTTGCAGAGGGAATCTAATCCTCTAAGCAACAACTCAAAGTTGCCTGATGTAGTCCCTCTGTTGAAAAACCACACCTAATTGGAAGCTCCTGTATATGCTGTAGCAGTGTGACACAAGCAGTGAATTTGCTCCAGAAATATGACTTCTCTTTTGGTAGGGTAGAAGAGCTTTTAAGTCTAACAGCTCTTTCTGCCTTGCTGTCTGCAAATGTGACTGCAGCCCTGTTGTGAGTCACATTAAAAGAAGCGTTAAGGCATTAATATCTTATTTTAGTGGCATTTTTCTTTTTTCTCTCTGAGAAACCCACATTTTTGTTATGATGAAGAAAGCTGGCAGAACTGGTGTGTAAATGTCCTGCAGATTTTCTAGTCATTACAGCTGATCAAGGAACATGTTTTAAATTAAGTTAACCATGACTATAAATAACTATAAATATATTAGTAAACACATTGTGCTCCAGGCTTTTTAGCAACAAGTTAGTCACTGATGTGAATGGACTCATTCTTCATTTACTCAAGGTAAAAGCAGTAGCTCAACATTTGTAGTCATTTCTACTGAAATATACTGATAAAGCATTTAGATAATTATTGATAATGTCAATTTTTTTAAACTTCAAGCATTTTTCAAGAGTATTTCATGGCTAGAAATATGTGCAGATACTTGAGCTGGCAAAATCTTATATTTTAACAGTAATAAGTCAAAATACTAAAAGGAATTATCCTATTTCTACCTGAAAAAGGGATATCAGCAAAAAAAAAAAAAGTAATTTTCATTACTTTAAGCAAATACCCTGAAAGGATTACACATTTCCAGCAAAATCTCCACTTACCAGATCCAGTGCTGCTCACTTGAGTTAGTTCTTCATCATCTTCATCATCACTATCACAGTTTAATGGCTGAAAAGCTGTTTCTGACTCTGTGTCTACTTGATGAGCATCTGGCTCTTGCTCAGCAAAGCTTCGCAAGGCCACAAGGCGATGATGTATTGCTGCATACAGGTGTTCAGTGTCTTTTGAGCTTGCCTGGAGAACATAATATGTATACAGTCCAAACCAACTGATAAAAATCTCTATTTTTAAAAATTCATTTAAAAATAATGAAAGAGTTGTATTTTGTCCCTTCTAATCAAAACAGTCAACTTAAGATTCACACTTAATAATTAACATCCAAATACTAATGCCAATATAAATAATGTTAAGTTTATTTTTGTGGTCTGAGCTTTATATGCAGCAGTCGATTATTTTGTGTATAGTTACAAGATACATGAGCCATAGAATTACTTCCCCTGAAGAACAACTCAGTTTTTATAGAATATTTGATATTTCAGATGATTCCTGAGCTTGATTCTAGATGTACGAAAGCCCTGACATGTTCATATATATAGTCACCAGGTGGATACTGTAGGGATGGGTACTAGCCTCTTCAGTGACTGTAGAAGCAGTTTCCTACAACCCTTGCCACACCCATACAGCTTTCATATATTGTCATCTCATACATGTCTATTTTTATTGCTCCGTAGTCCAAGACAATTTTACAGAATGTAAATTACATGCCCTGTGAAAACAGTGCAGCACACCTGGAAATCAGGACATTTCTAATTCTCACATGCAGACCAGCAATCCAGCACATCCATAGTTAAGCCATTCCCTGTTAGGAAGTGACAGATTTACAGTACTTGCATGTACAGTGTATGGTGCTTTGCTTGTGTATGATATGTGACACTTCCTGGAACTATTTGTCTTTCCCAGAAAGCTGAATTCTTCCTAGAAATATCTACTAGGGAAATTGTAAACATCCTTAAACTCATGTGGATGTTCTCACTTTCAAACTTGGGACATAAGTGCTTCATATTTGAAAATAAGTCCAGCACATTTCCATCTCCAATTTAGCCCTTGCTGGAGAAAATCAGGGCTCCTAAGACTATTGTCTTACACAGGGGGATATTGAAACTCTGTATTTTTCTCAACTGAGAAATGGAGGTCCTACACTGGATGGATTTATTCCAGGTGCTGTGTTGAGAACCATGGCAGAAAGCTGCTGCCTTTTACCAGTGTAACTTAAAAAATTTTAACTACCTGTGAAGAAATTGTCAGTGTATTCCTTCCATTAAAAAAGAGCCATTTCTGCATGTTACTGGAATGATACCCATTCCCTTGGTGGTATGTGAACCAGAGTCTGAAAATGTCTGTCTTTAGGCTGGATCATATCATCACACCTGTTTTTTTGAAATATCATTCTAACACATTCCATAATAAAAGCCATGTAACATCTAAGCTGAGCATAGTCTGATAGAGCATGAAGGCCATTTGCTAAAACCAACCTTCATCAACCCTTCTGAATTCTAGATGAAGTGGGGTTTTGGGTGGAGCTGTCGTCTCCTACTCACCTGAGTTAGAAATACTTGAATAGAATGGTCCTCTTGATCTGTTGCAGTGAAGCACAGGCTCTTTCTGTTTGCTCTTTTTATAACCATTTGTTCCCAGAGCTGGGTGTTGAGAATCAGTCTCAAGCTACCTTGATTTCGCATAACTAAAATAAGAAGGTTAATAAGATATGCTGCAGCTGTTTTCTCCAGCACTTGTATACAAGTAATATTTTCATCAATTATTCTTTTTAATTTGGTATAAAACCCTGATATAGTGAGATTTTTTTTAAATATCCAAATATTTTAGTTTCTTTCAGTATATCTGGCACACAAAGGAAATAATCTGCACAATACAGTACAAAAAAGTAACAGCACAGTAACAACATTCCAAAAGAGTCTTGAAACAGAGCTGCTGAAAAAGCAGAACCAACAAAGAGCAAACTGTTAGACTGGTGACTGAGCTGAAGACACAATGCAGCAGAGAAGTACACAGAACCTAACAATATATGTAAGCCTAGTTCCTCAGTCTGTAACACAGAGAACTTTATCAGGTAAAAAGATTCTCAGCAATCTGACTTAAATATAACAATCTTCTCAGATTTAAATGTTCTGAAATAAACTCTGGCCAACAATAATACAAGTTACTTGGTGTTTTCTGTATGGTGTTTTCATTATTTAACTCATACTTAGCCTTGATTGCAACATTCCATGCTTATTGCTAGAAGTGTCATTAAGCCTCAGGGATCCTCTGCCTCTTTCAGTCCAGCTTAAAGAAAGCTTATTAAATACAAAGAGCTTGCAGTTAATCTGGAAGAGAAATACATGATGAAAAGTGCCAGCTAATGCTAGTTTTATTGGCTCTAAAATAACAACTTTACTTTTAAAACTTTTTGGTTGTAAAACTTTTGATGTGGCTTTTAATACATCCATGTATTACACAGCATGTGCACAAAGGTACACAGATATTATCTATACATAAATATATAGATATATCACCTTTATTACTTAAAATGAAAGGGCTCTTAGATATGTGAACTCTTGTCATATCATAGAAAACATTCAGCATGAGTCCCAGTTTAATTTTTCAAAGATTTCATCTTCATTAACTGTTTGTTGAGGAAGTTGCTAAGGCCCTTCAGCTTTGCTGCTGCTGTGTTTTTAGGTGTAGCAGCAGTCTGTGATATCCACCCGCATAACAAAATTTGTTGCAAAAGTTGTACAGCCTTATTTTCTCACTCATTACAAATGTTATGCAGCAGGATACCAATACTGCTACTAGAAGAGTACTGCTCTAGAAACAGTAAAACTTCTGTGGTGTGCTAAAACAGAACAATTAATCAAAAATAAAATAATGGTAAGATTTTTTAAATCACAATTGCTATTTTCAGAGAAAATATTTTGAAGACAAAGAATAAGAAGATATGCCCTGGCAGGTTGGAAAGATAATTGCTATTTTAGCTGAACTATAAAATCACTTTAACAACACCTTGCTTTTTTCCCCCAAAATATTTTTTCACAAACCCCATCTTCACTCAAATCACTTCCAGTTCCAAGGTTGTGGTTACAGCTAGTATACTATACAGATGCTTATAAAATACCACTGAAATAGTCACTTACTAAAAGGGACTATAAAATGAGCAAATATAATATGAAAAATAATGTTCCAACCTAAAAAAATGGGTTAGCTGAGACATAGCTTAAAAAAGCAAAAATTTATAATATAAATAGAAGTTGTTTTCAGATTGCTGCATTTGCAATAGATCTAGGTGTTCTTTTTAACAACTAAACTACTCACCATCAAGGTTTTATGAAATACACACCTGCAATACATTTTGTTCTGCTTCTTCTCCAGTTATAACTTCAACTTTATCTAACAGAATTTTCTCCACTGGCTTGGAAACGCAAGCAGCTGCTGATTCAATTAGTGTTGCATTCTTCAACAAAGGTCTTTCTGTAGAGGGAAAAAAAAGACATTCTGTCTATACAGGGAATATTTTGGGAATATTTTTAGGATAATAAAAGTAGTACAGGTCACACAGGATGTGACCTCAGTAATACCTGTGGTATCTGACATTGTTTAGTGTTATTAATAAGTTTTAGGCCAAAGGAACAAACATTAGAGGAAAAGGCAGGAATACAAAATACCTCACTAAAAAGGCTCATACAGAATTGAACAGGGATGTTTATAGTTCCAGAAGTTTATCCCAAGGGACAAACAGAAACAATCGGAAACAAGGCCTAAATATTTAGAAGCTGATTTTCAAATTAAACTCATCTGATATTAACAACTCATTGTTATGCCAAATATCCCAATATTCAGAATAATAATACATATACAATGAATATTTAACAGGAACACAGAGGACAAGATTTGAAAGGAACAGTATTGTTACAAAGCTCTGTATCTTTGCATAATCTATACACATGTTCTGAGGGCTTTATATTTAGAATTTTTTACTTGTAACAATGCTTACACAAATCATAGGATCTAATAAATCTTTTGGTAAAGAGAAGTGCAGAATTTGTCAAGAAGGATCACAACAGGGGCTGTTGGGAACACCCTCACAGCCTAGGTTTACCTGGCTTGCTTAGTAGAAAATCTCACACCAGAGTCACAAACAAGCCCTGAAATATGTCTGTATAGAACTTTCAGTCCCACAATTATGATCCAAAATAACAAAGATATGAGAATTTGAAAAATGCAAGCAGCAGACAGCCTAAAATTTTAATTCAACAATGTGGTCCATAAGGTATTCATAAAGGTTCCTGCACATTTTTCCAAACAATAAATAATCACAGAATTAAAAGGTTGGAAGAGACCTTCAAGATCATTGAGTTCAATCCCTTCGCTAGCACCACAAGTAAACCATGGCACCAAGTGCCACATCAGTCTTTTTTTAAACAAATCCAAGGATGGTGACTCCACCACCTCCCTGGGCAAACCATTCCAGTACTTTATCACTCTTTCAGTGAAAAAGCTTTTTCCTAATATGCAACCTATATTTCCCTTGATGCAGCTTGAGACCATGTCCTCTGGTTCTGTCTGTGGCTGCCTGGAGAAAGAGACCAATCCCACCTGACTACAGCTGCCCTTCAGGGCGTTGTAGAGTGATACGGTCACCTCTGAGTCTCCTTTTCTCCAGGCTAACCAACCCCAGCTCCCTCAGCCCTTCCTCTCAGGGTTTGTGTTCCAAGCCCCTCACCAGCCCCGTTGCCTCCTCTGGATGCACTCAAGCGCCTCAACATCCTTCCCAAACTGAGGAGTGAGAACTGGACACAGCACTCAAGGTGTGGCCTCACCAGTGCCGAGGTCAGGGGAAGAATGACCTCCCTGCTCCTGCTGGCCACACTGCTCCTGATACAGGCCAGGACGCTGCTGGCCTTCTTGGCCACCAGGGCACACGGCTGGCTCATGTTCAGCTGCTGTCACCAGCACCCCCTGGTCCCTTTCTGCCTGGGCACTGTCCAGCCACACTGTCCCCAGCCTAAAACGCTGCAGGGGGTTATTGTGGCCAAAATGGAGGACTCAGCATTTGGACTTATTGAACTTCATCTTGTTAGATTCTGCTCATCCATCCAACCATTCCAGGTCTCTCTGCAGAGCCCTCCTACCTTCCAACAGATCAACACACACTCCCAGCTTAGTGTCATCTGCGAATTTACTGATGGAAGACTCAATACCCTCATCCATGTAGTCAATAAACACACTGAACAGGACTGGCCCCAGCAGAGAGCCCTGAGGGACACCACTGGTGACAGGCCACCAGCTGGATGCAGCACTGTTCACCAGCACTCTCTGGGCCCGGCCATCCAGCCAGTTCTGAACTCAGCAAAGAGTGCTCCTGTCCAAGCCATGGGCTGCCAGCTGTTCCAGGAATGTGCTGTGGGAGACAGTGCCACAGGCCTTGTCAAAGTCCAGACAGACAACATCCACAGCCTTTCCTGTATCCACAGGCAGGTCACCTGGTCATAAAAGGAGACCAGGCTGGTCAAACATGACCTACCCCTCCTAAACCCATGCTGGCTGGGTCTGATACCCTGGCCATCCTGTAGATGCTGCACTGATGACACTCAGTATAAATTGCACCATTATCTTGCCAGGTACTGGCCTATAATTACCAGGATCCTCATTCCCACCCTTTTTGTGAATGGGCGTCACATTGGGCAGCTTCCAGTCATCTGGAACCTCCCCAGTGAGCCAGGACTGCTGGTAAATGATGGAGAGTGGCTTCACAAGCTCATCTGCCAGCTCCCTCATCACCCTGGGATGGATCCCATCTGGTCCCATATATTTATGAATATCCAAGCATCTCAGAAGTTCTCTGTTTGCCTCTTCTTGGATAATGGGGGGACCATTCTGTTCTGTGGCATCATCAACCAACTCAAGAGAACAGTAGTCCTGGGACAAGCCATCCTCCCACTAAACACTGAGGCAAAAAGGGCATTAAGCATAATAATAATCTGTACTCTGTAAGTTTTTCTTGAGTAATTCAGATCATGCTTTCTGAAGTTCCAGTTCACATGTCATAAAACAAACTCTACCTGCTTTCTGAATATAGAGTTTGGCACATACTCTAAGCATACTCATGACTGGATATCTTGAGAATAGATGAAAATTACTGACCACCACTCATTTGACATCCTCTAAAATACATATAATAATAAAGCTAATGGTGCTTGTTTGCTGAGTATGCTTACTTGTTTGTGGCCTGACAGGAGAAGATCCTGTGGACATGAATGTTATTTCTCCTTTGAGTAAATCAACTTCATTACACAGCTTGGGATGCCCCTCAGGACTCTAGAAAAACACCGGGGAAATAAGAATTCCGATTTAAAAAAATGGCTATGTTACTTTATATTAAACAGAACATTCGATCATTTAATGCATGCTAGGCTGAAGATTAGCAATTTTAATAGCTTCAGAGTAAAACTAGCCCAGATGATACAATTTCAGTCTCTAGAGGAAGTAATATTATTATCATAGAATCAGTACATCTTTCTTCCTCTGAGAAGAATGACCTCTTTGTGTGGATCCTGGACTAGTATTTCAATCCACTGAAGAATTCAGATGTTAAGGTACTGGTTTATTTCCAGTTCAAGCCTATAGTAGTTTTAAACTACTCAGAAGAAGAGTCTCAGAAGAGTAGTTTAAAACTCTCAGACACCACAAACTTAATCTCACAGGGCTTAAAAATTTCTATCACCTTCAGTTTTGCAGATAAATTTTCTTAGGCATGTCTGAATAAATGCTTGTGGCTTCTGACAATGCTCAGTGCCTCAACTCCTACCTTATAAATAAATCTTGGCCAGAAGGTATAGCCCAAACCTATGGTTGCCAAGCTTTTTACCTGGCAGATAACCATACAGTTTTCATCCTACTTCAATTAAAATCTGAATATCAACTCTGTTTTCAATGGTGCAGTCCTCAGCTCAAGAACCACTCCTTTGTCCTAGAGTCCTTCAGGACTTAAGCTGCCTCACAAGCATGCACAATATGCTTTAACATGGACACTTTCTAGGGTGTCCAATTTTTCCCTTGTAGTTATTTATCACAGAATCGCAGGATGGTTTGGGTTGAAGGAGACCTTAAAAGTCATCTTGTTCCAACTTCTTTGCCATGCAAAGGGACACCTTTAATTAGACTAGGTTGCTCAGAGCCCCAGCTCGGCCTTGGATGGTCACCCTGGATGACCTCCAGAGATGGGGCATCCACAGTGCATTTCCAGCCAAATGTTTTACTGTGGTCTCACCACCCTCAACGAGAAGAATTTCTTCCTAATATTGAACCTATACCTACTGTCCTTCAGTTTGAAGCCATTTTCCCTTGTCCTGTCACTCTGTGCTCCTGTAAACAGTCTCTCTTCAGCTTTCTTGTAGGCTACAGTTACAGTTACAAGGGAAGTTAATTAGAGCAATAGGAACCATATTCTTTTATCTTATATTGTGGGTGTTCCACTTCACATGGAATAGATAAAAAAGCCTCTTTTTCAAGTCAAAAACCAAAAGTGCATATTGGTAAGCATTAGTTATTAAAGAATGTATATAGGGTGGTGAAGATAAGAATGCCTGTGCCTCCAGCAGCACATCCTTACATATTTTACCCTCAAAAGACATTGGAACCATATTTACTCACATCTTTAAAAGAAGGAGGACCTAAAAAGAACAAATATTTGAAAAAGTAATTGTACTCTTAAGTACACTGACCTTGATAAAATGTCTCCCAGCATGTGCAGATCCAACCAAAACTCTTTCAACCATGTTTTCCCCAAACACAAAATCAGAATTGCTACTGTTTTGTAGACTTCTTTCTTTGAGCGACTGATTTCTGTGGGAACAAAATAACATAAGAATGTGATTTAGAGCTATTTACAGCACTTTAAAGATTCACCACACCTAATATTAAAGAAAAACAAAAAAGTAATCACCTAAGTAATCAGACAAAATCTTTAAGAGAATCTGAGAATATTCTCTATGGAACATTTCACAGAAGGAGCAGAGTATCACACATTAAGATTATTGAGGATATTCCTTAGACCAAAGAACAAGCAGCAAAACATCATGCCATTTCTCCTCAGAGAAGTGTCATTACAGAAATTTTAATGAGTTACTTTTGTTTCCCTGTTTCCTTTTGCTCCTCCAAAGGACTGCCAACAATTAACAGCTATCCTTTCAAGTTCTCCAGTGCTCTGCTGAATAATGTACACTCTGTCGCCTTACAGGCATGCCTTCATCATCCTCCTTAAATCTTGGAAGTGCAGGAAGGCAATGCATTCACATGCACACACAGACACTGAAAAAAATGTATAGATGTGATAGCAGATGGCTTAAGATGAGTTAAAATAGGAGAGAAAAGTGTTTCCATTTTTCAATTACATGTTCTATAGATATATTTAAAATGAGAAGAGAACTCAATACTTGCAATCCTTTGGTACTGGCCAACTAAATTTTAGAGATTACATTAAAGAATATTCTATACAAGCAGAATTGTGATTTGACCTACTAATTACAGAGCCACTTTAAATTAACAGATTGTGGTTTTTTTTGTAAAAGTCACTAGAAAAGTCCTTGTAAACTCCTTTATGTGGAAGTTGTTCCTGCTGCTGGTTTCGTTTGGTTTTGGGTTTTTTGGGGGGTTTGTTTTTCTGGGTTTTGGCTTTGTTTGTTTGTTTTACGAAGGGGTTACATGTTATTTATGCTTTCTGTAGAGCTTAATCCTGCACGTCTTGCTGGCATAGGCAAAACTATGAAAGTTCTTTTCACTTTCTCTTCCAGAAGGATGACTTAGCAGGAAGGCAGCCTGATACTGTATTACAAACTGCATTTTTCAGCACCACTAACTTCCGTTTCACAGTATTTATCAGTCTTGGGAGGGCTTAACATAACGTATGTCATGTACAGGATATTCCTGTTAATTAGCTGGGTTTGTTGGCAGAACTTTGACAATTTCCTCAAAAATAGTTTCTCTGTTCACAACTACAGTGTGCTTGAAATCACTTTAAGGATGAAGGGCTTACCGAGTACTACCTCTCTCAATCTTTTTTAATAACAAAAATATTCCTTAGCATTCGCATGCCTGATGTGTTGCTAAGACTAGAAGCAAAACAGAAAAATCAGAGAATACTTTTCTTTTCAGCCTTTAAAGCTTCTATGCGTGTTTTGGGCCATGAACAAGAAATCTGAAGTGTTAATGTGTTTTTTTATCCTTACACTCCTCAATAAAATTCACTGGAATGTGGCTAATTTCCACACTGAAATTTCAATTGCTACTTCTAGGCTGTTCCCTTAGCAGCTTAATGACAGCACCCCAAAAGAGCTAAAAAACCAAGAATTAGAGGCTTATTTCTAAGAAGAAATGTGGGAAATTGTTTTGATTATATTCAGATTTTTTTTTATTTTATTCAGAAATTAAGAAAAATTAATCAGTGCAATCAGTTCTCTTTTTAAGAGAAAGTTAACTGGAAGTCCCAGACTTAAAACGTTATTAAAACCTAAACAGCCTTATGTTGCTGTATGGCAAGAACAAAGTGTTCTTGTCAGGCACGCATTGTCAGGGATGCAAAGTGTTCTTGCCCCAGGGATGGCATAGTCATGGAGATACAAAACATAGTCACTGATACCAGGGAATGATCACTAACAAGGAACAATGGGAGGAGAAATATGGATAAAAGACTCGAATGAGATTATGAGAGGGGAATAGATTCATGTACTGGCCTTCTCAGAGTGTCCAAAAAGGTCTGAGTAGCCGCCAATTCCAGGGCTGACCTCAAACCCTTTCAGTTTTCTAAGCAAATCCTTGTGCAATGTTGAGTCGATGTGATTGGAAGCCTTTGTATTCCCACTGTTGTATTTCTGTCACTTATGACACAAGCTTTCCAAGCTTTTAATCAGAATCAACAAACTAGAATTTTTTCCTTTTCAGTTCATTATTATAGTCTGCCCAGGAAATGAAATTAGTGGTTGCATGGAACACGGACAGCTGCAGCAACTGCAGAGGGATAACAAGGTGTTTTCACTCACCTCTCCACAGAATCATATAATGGATAGATGAAGATGTGGAAGGGGAGCAAAATTGAGAGAGATGTCTGCAGGCAAAACAATCTCCATATTTTATTTTACAACTAAATGTCAACAGTTATGCCTGAATTGGAAATTAAAAGCAAACCTAAAAAGCTGTTTTTCTTAGCAATGATGAGGTCTGACTGCAATGTCCACTTATTGTTCAGCATGTATACAGAGTTTAATAAAATCATTTGTTTATTATTGATGAGAAAACAGCTATGCCAGAAAGATTTTACCTAAGTATTTTACAGCATTAGTCACTTAATATGGATCAGAAGAATAGTACTTATGTCCTCCTGCAATCTCAGAAGAGCAGTAGGCACCCGGTAGTATTTAAATTAGTTTTCAAGTGTCAAAGGGACCAACATGTACCATGATTATAATAGAACTAGTATTGTGATATACAGAATTCATGAGGCACAAACACCCCAAGCAGGGTGTTTGTGGAAAAAAAAGACAAGGGAAAGAAATACCATAAGTACCTTTAGGTAACTTGTTGGCACTGAATCCCTGTGTTGCATTTCTCTACTTCACAGGAGAAAGTCATTCACCAATCTTTTCCTAGATACTGTGCGGCTGACAGAAGCTAAATAAATTTAAATTACCAACAGCAGCTGATTTAGCTTTTCTAATGCATGCATTACCATCAGATTCTCCTAAAAACCCAGTGTGCTCTGTGGCTCTGTGGCTACATGTTGTCCTCAGAGGGCATCACAACAACATTAAATGAAATAGAAAATATTGGTTCTTCCAAAATCACAGCAAGCATCTGCCCTGTAATGGTGTTATTTTTTGTTGATAAGGATTAAGAATCTAAGTTGTCTGTGCATCTAAAAATCCCCTGCCTCCTCAGAGTCCTGGCACTGTGCATCACAACTTTTATCGGTGGTCCATCTAGCCCTATAGAAGACTGGCACAGACTCCTTTGCAATTTACATATTCTGTGCCCTCCTTGTGTAGGAGGGGGAATTAGGCAACATTAGAAAAATTTATCTGTGGCCCTAGCAATTTTGAAAAAGTAATTCTCTCATCAAAAGTGATACCAAGTCTATTGCTGATGCTCACAACTTCCAGGTAAATAACCCTCATCAAGATCAGCAAGCAGTATTAATACCACAAGACAACCACAGACCTAGAGTTCTGATGAGTCAGTCCCCAGAGAGAGGTAATAGCCTGCTTTTGCACCAGTATGACTTCTGCTCAGTGCTGGCCTAGAACCCTTTCTGTTTCCCAAGCAAAACCTTGTGTGAAGTTGAACACGTGACTAGAAACCAGTGTTTTCCCAGCATTGTATTATGACACAAGTTTTCCAAGCTTTTAGTTAGAATCTAATTAATCTCCAAGAACAGGGCTCTTTCCATCACATACAGTATCAAAAGGATGGGGACACATCCTAGTCCAAGGATGTCAGCTTCCTCACAGAAATTCTGAAGTCTGTGCTGCACAAAAATGCTAGCGTATCACAGTCACCACAGATAGCTTCTCATGCTAGAAATTCTACTTTGTGAATGGAAGTAGAGCATCAATTGCAGCATTCACCTGGTCTTCCAAATCAATCCTGTATTTTTTTCTTTATGCTTCTTGTGTCCAATATGCTGAAGTATATTGGTAATTCCTCAAATGAATGAAATTTCCTGAGTTTCTATGCACCTTTTTTATGAGCTGCAGCAGATATGGAGTCAGAAGAGAGATGGCAAACCCCGTATAGCTTCTGGCTTGGTTGCTAGTGAGAAACCACCTGTCCCACAGAGATTAACTGCAGTTAGAAGCCCATTTTTTATGGCTTATGAAGCTCATGTGAGTATACACAAATCATGGCACCACACACGAACAGCACTGAGCCCTGTGTGGGTGCAGAGAGCATGGGCTTAGTACCATGTTAGACAGAGCTGATGAAAGGGCATGCCATCAGCCAAGTGACAAGATGCTGCGGAAATATAATAAACAAAATCTTACTGTGTTTTTTGAGAGCTGGAAAGACTTATGGTAATAGATGATCCCACTGCTGTTTTGGAATTTACTGAATTCTCAGTGGATGAATAAGAGCTGTCTTCAGATAGCTAGAAATAATAAAATCAAATGGATTAATTAATTAGATTAATTAATTAATCTGCTATTAACAGATATGCTAGAATCCAGTCACTAAGGTATAAAGATACATAGATAGAGATATGGGTAATAGATGTGGTAGTTGGCAGAGCTTCTTCCAGCTGTCTACTAAAACAGTGCTCTCAATTAAAATACTAAAATCTCACCCTAAATAAACAAAATCCAAAACACCCAAAGCTGATTTGCCCACAGAACCCTGGTATCAGAGAGGTAAGACAGCCTGCAGAGAAGAGATAATTTTTCAAATACAGTCAGCATGAGTTTAACATTTCACATCATGTCAGTTATACAGCAATTCCACTGAAATTTACATGGGAACTTTCTTGAAAGTAATGCATTTTTAATGCATGATTAATTAATTAATTAATCGCTTTAAAACAGCACCAGTTTGTTTGGTGTTTGGTTTTGATTGTTTTGGGTGTTTTTGTTTGGTGTTTTTTTTCCTTAATTTGAGCTCCAGTAAAATTATTTTTCTTTTTACCTGAACACATGCTTCTTTCTTAGTCATTAGAGATACTACAGGAATTTCAGGACAGGTCAGGGCTTGTGGGGGCTGTAAAGTGGCAGGTCTAATGACATTCCACAAATGACTTGGTGACAAGGATCCTTGCAAAATACAAAGACAAAATATTTAAACATATACTTTTTCTTCACATCTAATTCATACCTACATGTCTTGCCTCTTAACTGAAACTTTCAACACATTTAAAAATATTTACTGTTGTTTACTTGCTTCATATTCTGAAAAACTGTAATGGTTTCTAAAATACAGAACTCTAAAGTGAAACCAATGTGTTATCCCATCAGGATAAAAAAGTAATGTGTTATATACATAAATATTCTACTTGTACTGACAAAATATATTTGTATTTATATATTTAAGTATATCTTTTTACTTATATTTATTACTTTGTTTTAGATATGTCTTCTGGCATTTCAGATTTAATTCTGCATCCTCAGATGCCAAGAGTTTTCTTCATTGCCTTCTCCAGGAGCAGAGTATTCAGTTAGAAATGTGAAATTTCACTACAGAATATTATATTCCGTTCACTCAGGAAGTAAGTAGTCAGAGCAGATGGTCAGACCAGAGTTCATAGGACACTTACACTGTCAAAAAAATAAGTTATGAACTGCATAAAGATACCAAGCCTATCATTCAGTATGGAGAAGAGCTGTTATTTTTTTGTCTTCCGTATCTCTAAAGGATGTCTTTGTAGTGCTACAATGAATAAATATTACAATGATAGTTACCTTCTCTTGTACTTTTAATGATGTCAGGATTTCTTTGAAGAAGAGCTGTGGTCATGAATATGTTATTCTTCTTTACTACAGAAAAGGAATTTAAAATTAAATAATAAGTAAACCCAAATTTTAACCATTAATTAGTATTTCTGTATCCCCTCCCTCTTTTGGTAGTACCTGAGCAATATTCCAACATATTCATCTGAAAAAGATCATCAAGATAACTGTTACAGGTGGGCAGACTTTGGCACGAGACACCACTGATGTCACAGTCATCTGGATATTAATGAATGTTTTTAATCTTTCTTCATCTTTTTAAACTAGGTGTTCCTGTTTTTACAAACATTGAATGCTACCGGTCAAGTTTTAGGCATTTTTAAGATGATTGAGGCCCAAAATCATAGGAATAAATAAATAAATATACCCTGCTCTGCTCTGCTGAAAAGGCCTTCATAACTTACTAGAATGATGGCAGTGCTTTATTGATGCTTTCACTGTTTTAATAAAGATATCAAGCACCAGTGAGATGATCATGGCAACCATGCTGTAAAAGCCTAGGAGTTAAGGGGGATAATTTTTATGTCACTGATATCCAAAGCCTGTGGAGCCTTTCTCACTCACGGTGAGAACGT
Source organism: Chloebia gouldiae (assembly GCA_003676055.1). Classification (NCBI taxonomy): domain Eukaryota; kingdom Metazoa; phylum Chordata; class Aves; order Passeriformes; family Passeridae; genus Chloebia; species Chloebia gouldiae. The sequence goes on along the minus strand of QUSF01000044.1, from coordinate 2,176,140 downwards.
GCAGGGTGTGGCTGCAGAAGGTGCCATACAGAGGTAGGGCAGCACTGTTCCAGGACAACCATAAGCACAGCACAGCAGGAATGAGGCCAAGAAGTGGGCATGGAATGCAGGGGCATCAAGACCACCCAAGACTCCAAAGGCCTCTGACCCATTTCCAGAAAGAATGAACTGCACATAAGAACTGATTTGCATAAAAAGAGAGAAACTCATCTCTAAGTTGGGGAAACCCTTCTGTATAAAGACACCCCTGTGAAGCCTGGGTGTGTGTGCCCCAGGATCCTAGACCTGCCTTCAGCTGCATCGATGCTGATGCTGGAACCATCACCATGGTGATCTTTTTTTCTCTCTTTCTTGCTTTCCCTCTTCTCCTCTTTAATCCTCTTTAATTCTCTCTCTTTCCTTTCACCTTAACCCTTCATCCAAAACCCACCTCCATGTGCTTATAATAGGAGATCAGGACTTATACCAGTTATGTCAAGTGTGTAATCTACCAGTAAAACTTTTTAGGTTTTTGCAGAACCTCTGACTTATGTCATTCCTTTCCACCGTGACCACCCAAGACTTGTAAATCTTGGGTGCTGCCTTCCCCTTAAGGGTGCAATGCCACGCATGTACCATGTCCTGTAGAATGGCACAACTGATACATTACATACAATCACCGCTTTTTCATTGCAAGAGTGTATTTTGCTGCTATTAAAATGCTGTGCACTCTTAACATTATTTAGAAATCCTCTACACCAGTGTGTCTGCCAAGAACCTGTCTCGGGTAAGAGACGTAGACTAGGATTTGAGACCACTTCATCCTTCCTGTCAGTGCTAAGAGTAACGATATTCCCTGGATCTCTGGTTAGGTGGAAAACATGCTCCTCGGACATAAAATTATATTCCTGTAGGAACAATCACCATTATATTGCAAGCAAACTATCATGTAATTACCATAATTTCATTTTGGTCTTTATAAGTATAATTTGTATCACACTCCATAAATGCATGATTTTAAATTACTCAAAGATTCCACCCGTGCTGTGCTTTAAATTACTCAAGAATTCCCCAGCTATAAAAAAACCCAAACCCTTATCTTCTGTTGAAATGCCAGTCCTCCTTCTAAAACAATCCTTTCTCCCATCTAAATACCAGACTAGTCCAACACACTTCAGCTTTGTCTTGCAGGAAAAACATTTCTGCACACATCTTGATTTTAGCTAATACTTGCTTTTCTATGTAAATATTTATTTTCATTTACCTGTCTGGGAGGGAGGGAAAGTAGGAAGGATGTTAAATGAAGATGATCTCCCTCTTTGCTGCATGAAAGGTGTATCTAAAAGAATAAGACATTATATTATTACTTGTTTGGAGAATAAAACAGACCAGTTTTAGGGTTAGCCAGGCTGATGTCATGCTTTCACTGACAGTAGAATAAATTATTACCTGCTACCCACCATCTTTCTGAAGCAGGATGTCCCTGAGGCCAAGCAGCACAGCCTGGCTCAGGCACAGAGCTAACCCTCTCTGTATCAGCTCTGTCCTGGAGACTGCCAGGTGGAAAGGTTCAAAACACAGCCAGACATTGACCTATCACTTAAACAGTGTGGGCAATCAATAGGGAAAACACTCCAGCTCCCTTCTGCACTCTGCTTTATTTTTTGGTATAGGCATACCCTAAAATTTCTCACATATCTATCTCACTTTAACTTTTAAAGTACACCAAACTTAGCTGAAGTCTTCTTAGGTACATTCAGATGTGATTAAAAAAAAATAATACACCATACACAATTAATGCCTGAATTCACAAGTATATCTCTGGTACCATCCATATGTTAAATGAAGATCATAAAAAACAGATCAGTCCTTCTGCACAGTAGCCTCAGTGATTTGTGTTCATTTCCATGGAAACAATACACAGTCCTTAATGAGCCTTCCCAGTCAGGTCATGGCTGGACTGTAGGAGGGGCCCTTCTGGAAACTGCTTTACATTTTAAAGGATTGCTCAGGGAACACTGATCTCTTCCAGAAGTCAGAGATCTAATTCCTTTCCTGAGTTCATCATCCCTTGACTGTGTGAGCAATTCAGGAAAATTATATGAAATTTATGGGTTTATCACTACTTTATGTAGTATTATGTAAGTATGGAAAAAATAATATATTTTTAATTAAAAACATGTTTATGGGAAACTACCAGCAAATATCAATGTTTAAGTTTTCATGACTTGCAGCATGTCTACAATGCAGAAACATTTCTTAGACTGGGGAATTGATTCTTTTCTTTGCCAGATTAAGAATACAGAACTCCTATCAAAACATGACTGGAGGTAAAATGTCATACCAGTGTTGGACTGAGAGTCAGACTTTTGGAAAGTCAAAGATGATGATCTTGCACGTTTTCTGGAACAGCTAATGAAATCTAGAGAAAAGAAAATATAATGTAATTAGCAGGAGGCATCATCATCATGTTACGACACTGAATTAAAACCTGAACAAAATAAATTCCAGGAGGGACTTCAGCTTTAAGGCAGTACCTAGGAGCAAGAGGGCTTTGGAATCTAAGTCAACATCTGTAACAACACCCTGGGGAGTCTTCTTCTACTAAGTTCAGGGAACCTAAAGCCAGTACTTAGAATCATTTCATAGCCCATGGACTCAGAAAACATTAAGAATGAGGAACTACATTATAACATTACCCAAGCAAAAAGAAAGAGGCAGTTATTTCATACAGCTGATAAATACACTTGGTCAATTTTCAGGGCTTCTGGAGCTTGTCTTTCTGATAAATACGAGAGGTAAGATGGAAGAACTCTTGAGGGAAGACAGGGACATATCTATTAGGACAGAGTAGGTGGCTCTACAGCCCACAAAATCTTAGTCTGGTAACTGGGATTTACCCCTGCTCACAGAGGAAGTCCAAACACTGTTTTTACAGGACCTATGAATAAGCCAGTTATATTATGCTGTTTCAGTGAGATGGTCATTACCATTTTCAGCTTTGCAAACTGGGTCTTCTGCAGGCCGCTGGAAAAAAAAAATAAGCATGGAAAGGTCAAGGAAATAGAACAATCATTTTCTAGACAGTGACACAAAGTATAACAGTCCAGCATATATGCATTAAGTCTTGTTTCTGTTTCCTATTCTTCCTTGTTCTATTTTCAGATCATTTATTAAAAGTGCTAACCAGGGCTAAAATCTTATACTACTGCTAGGATAATTGTCTACAGAATCTCTATTTCTCAACAATTTTTATCAATAATGAAAAAGGGGGAAAAAAACCCAAACTTTTTACCTTCAAAGAACGGTCCTTCTTTTCAAAAACAAATGTTGGCTGGGCAAGCAGTGATTTCTCTGGAAAAGAGAAAAGATCATTTTTAATAACAATTTCATAATAGTATTTGTAAATCAGAGGCTTGAAAATGCTGTGCAATAACAAACAGGAGTTTATCCTTTTGTTACAGAGTAAGAAACTAAAGAGATGTAGTAATGTATAGTACAGCACATTAGGAAAAAAAAGCTATAATCTCCAAATCTGAGTATGAGTTTTGCCTAACTAGATGTCATGGGATTTTGCCTCATATTTTTAATATTCCTCTTTAAAAAAAAAAAAAAGTGCTTTAACCTTTACAAGAAACATCCTTTAAGAACAAAGGTGAACTGCATCTTTGTAGCAGAAAAGAGCAAGGATATGAAATGTAGAATATACCTAAAGAAAGGAAAACATGAGAATGTGTTACACTTGGCCTTTCAGTTACATTGATACATTCCGGCTCCTTAAGCTTCAGGTCGGTGGATGTCTAGGATCAGTTTTAATGTGTGTGTATGGTAAATATGGAGCTCTAAGGAGCAAATTTTAGTCTCAGCATACCTCTGCATCTCTTAGGCGTAACTAGAAATATCTTGGATCTATGCTGTTTTTTCCTGTGAAATATTTTTCTGCATACATTTGCCTCACATCAGTTTTTATGTACTTCTACATCTCATACAGCTTCTTCAGGCTATTTACTTTGTTAGGCTTGTGACCTTCACAGCCGGTGCAATTCTAATTGACTAAATTTGGTTGTCAGTGTAAAAGAAAAAGCTGTTTTCACCAGCACCACTGATTAATGACACATTTATTATATGAATTAAGGGCACACTTAAGGGCAAAAAAGCAGACACAAACTGATCTTTTTTTAAAGACCACCCCATATAGGATTTATCTCATTCTAGCTTGATACATTTGTCCTGTGTAGTAAATAGAAACAATCAGCTCCTGACTATGAGCATATTTTACCTCTGTAGTTTAGATGACAAATGGAAAGCTAAATGCACGTATTTCTCTCCATGACTGATAAGTACAGAGTTCAGACTAGGGTGACTGCTGAGCTATTTGACTGGTCTCTGGCCAGAGAAATCTCACACTTGGTGACTTGTTAGCTGATATTTGACAGAATATTTATCACATACACAACATTTTTGTAACTCTCTTTTACGCTGTTACCTCTTCAACAAAAACATCCAAGTGAAAATATGTGGATAGATTTTTTTATCTAGAACTGCACACCCATCTATGACCAAACAACTCGAGCACTGGTGTCAATTACTCAAAGGTTTAATAAAGCAAACATCAACCTCTCATGCAGAAGTTAAGACTACTGCACCAAAAATGTATTCAGCTATCAAGGAAAAAGTAAACATTGTTAAAATAAATGCTTCATGTATGTAAGCAGGGGCAAGAGCATGAAACTTTACTCAAACCCAGTGATCTATAGACAGAAGAGTAATAAATAGCACAGTTTTGCTCTTGTTAAAGTTCATTTTATATTTACTTTGGCACTGTGTGTGTGTGCAAAGGACAGGATTTAACAAATTTAGTATGCTTGCAATGAAAGCCTATTTCTTCCTTAATAGAAAAAGCAGAAAAAAAGTTCATATTGTTCCACTGAAAGAAAGATAACTATCTGTTATCAAAAGTTGAAGAAAAATTCCATAATCTAATTGCAGCTACGGGGTCAATGGCATGACATGAAGCAATTCCACTTCTATTCACTAGAGGGGAGTGGCACACATGAACAATAGTATTTCATTTAAATATGATATTTTGAAGAGAATAGGCTTTTTTCTGTCCCCTTAAAAGAAACAAACAAAACTGGCATTTTTATTGAATGAAGGAAAAATACAAAAAGTAAAGAGTAACTGTAGAAGTCTTCATATTCTTCTCAGTAATCCTCAAGCTCAGAAGCTTGCACTATTTTTAAAGGTACACCTTCTATTCCAAAGAATGGAATTAGCAAAGAGTGAACTGCTGTGAAGAAGGAATTTACTTTCTCTCATGGAGTTAACTCTTCCTGAATCTAAAAGGCTGCAGGGGATTTGAAGAATTAAGAAAGCCTACTACATTTGAAACAGCAAGAAGATTCCAATCATATTTTAAAACCCAAATGTTCCTGAAGAAAAAAAAAAATACATGACTGTTTAATTACCAACAGAAACTTGTGAAGCTACAGCATAATGGTACCCTTAAAAGATAAATATCCATATTTTAATATTGCAGTAAATACAAATAATATATCCCACCTACTGCTCTTGAGCCAAAGAGCTGCCTGTAGATTAAGTCAGAGGTTGCTGAGGCTGCCACAGTTATTTGTAGTTTTTACAGTTCTATAATGCTTCCACTGTAATCAAGAAAGCCTCTTTGTAATTCCTGAAGCATGCTCCACAAAGCTCATCAGTAAGATCTTCACTCCTCAATCAGGCTGTTCATAACAGGGTTTTAAAAATATATTTGTGTTAACTATATATGTATTCTAAACACATATTTCCATTGACATTTTCAACTTTCCAGATATTCAGGCACAACATATGTGTTGCTGATCTGCTGATCTGAAGCTGATCTCCACCGAAAAAGACACCCAGAATGTCTTGTGGATGTAACACAGGGCCATCAAGAAGTTACCACAGTCATGTTGATGTGATAATTTTAACACTGGTCAGTACCTCTGCATTTTTCCCCTTCATTCCCTGCACAAAGTCTGCCTCTGGCAGGGTGGCTGTGCTGGCTGAAAGAGAAGTGCACCCAGCCACGCAATGCCAGACTCTCCCAGGAATAGGCAGCAGCAGCCAAGCCAGGCACAGGCAAATGCAGACAGAGGAACAGGAACGGCTGGGCTGGAGCCATTCTCCCTCGTCATCACCACCAGGACTCAGACAGACATGGGCTGGCTAGTGCCTGGTTCAGACCAGGCCACTCCAGTCCTCAGCAGCTTGGCACTTGTGGATAAAAGATGCTGTTGGAAAAGTTACCAGAAAATAATGCCAAATGAGCTGCCTCTGGCTGCAAGGACTGGAATAATCCACCAGACTCAGCCAAGAGTCCAGACACAGAACCTGTCTGTCTGCGCATGAATAATCACCACAGATTGGACTCTCTTTCCCTTGCTACAGTTCCCCTGAAGCTGTTGAATCAGAAATCTAATGTTTGCTGTATTCAAAGACCAAATTAGGCCCTTGCTGGAAGATGCATTAGAAATATTTCTTTGTCTGAGATCTCACCTGGATGTTGTCCGGGCTCCAGCCTCCTGTCCTGCACAGAAGCACTATCAAATGTGCTCATACCTGAGCTACCTGACACGGAAGGTGCCCAGATTACAGGACAGAGACTGCATTCAATTTGAAAGAGCATTTTTGGGCAACAGTACATGCTGGCTGATGCCTTAGGAGCACAAGCCAGAATAACATACAAGAAATAATAAACAATTGCTTTTACCAGATTTGCTTGTATCCTAAAAGCCAGAATTGTTCATGAGATGTAAGAATCCCTCTGTCTTTGCTGTGACATTCCACTCTTCACTTCCATTGCTATTGCCTTTTCTAAAGCTATTGAGACTTCACAAAAGACATACATTAAAAATAAGTAGGACCCTGATGATTTTGAAAATTTTAGAGTTATTATTACTATTGTTCCATTCTACCTTAAACATAGGTAAATTATCCTTAACTTTTGAGGGCTAAGGACACAGTGGAGAGAATACAAGCACATATCTGTTTCTAATTTTCAGGCAGTCCTATGCCTGAAATAATACCAAAAGTGGTGAGAGTACTGTTTTTCTATTCCTCTCAGATGCAAAAAAACACCCTCAAATCTTTCAGAAGGTAAGATAGGACTTGTGATCTCAATATAATTTTTTTTATTTCTGATGTTGAAACAATTAATTTTTACGTTTTCAAGTTTTCAAAAATTAAATTTTCAAAAATTAAATCTGTTGCATCTTCATCATTAGCAATCAGACCAGAAGGCTGAAAAGGCTATAATTCATATCCATGGCAAAAACTTTCACATTTATAAAGTAAAGATGGACCAGTTGCTTGGCAAGGCAGAACCCACCAGCAGCAGTGGCAGCTCCCCTGGGATAATGAATTTAAGAAGGGCAGAAAAGCGTTGCAAAAGGACAATTGCAGGTGTGAGAGGAGAGAGAATGTAAGAGAGGAACAGCTCTGCAGATACCAAGGTCAGTGAAGGAGGAGAGACAGAACATGAATGGTGAGGCAGCTGTGCCCCTGCAGCCCTGGAGGTCCAAGGGGGAGCAGAGACCCACCTGCAGCCCCTGGAGGAGCCCACACTGGAGCAGGTGGATGTGCCCGAGGGGGCTGTGACCCCGTGGGAAGCCCGTGCTGGAGCAGGGTCCTGGCAGGACCTGTGCCTCCACTGGAACCCACACTGGATGAATTCATGGAGAACAGCCTGTGGAAGGGACTCAAGTCATAGAAGTTCATGGACTGTCTCCTGTGGGAATGACCCTGTGCTGGAGCAAGGGAAGAGTGTGAGGAGTCCTTCCCATGAGGAGGAAGAAGTGGCAGAGACGTGATGGAGCTGACCATAATCCATATTCCCCATGCACTTGCCCTGTGAGAGGAGGTAGAGAAAGGAGAGAGTGAAGTTAAGGCTCTGAAGGGTGGGAAGATATTTTTTAAGACTTGGGTTTAGTTCTCACTACCATATTCTAATTCTAATTTGACTGGTATTAAAGGAATTGTTTTCCCCTCTTTTTCCTGTGATAGTTATTACTGAGTGTTCTCTCCCTGCCCTTATCTCAACCCATGAGCCTTCCATAATTCTCTCTCCACAGCTGAGAAGGGAAGTGAAAGAGTGGGAGACACCTAGCATCAAGCCAGGGTCAACATACTACAACATTAAATAAATAAAACAAACAAGAAGGAAAAAAATGGCACAAACCAAAACCAAATAGAAACAGCCTTCTTAATCAGAAAAAAAACTTTCTCAATTAGAATATGATATTTGAAAACTGTATAATGGCCAGCTAATGTCACTGACTTACAAAATCTTTAACTGCATCCAACTTTTCTTTTACCACATCCTAGTAAGCACTGCACAATACACAAAGGCTACATAAAAATTTATAATCAGTTTATAATTTTATCCTATCAAATGATAAGGCTATGACATTGAATTATAAAGTTTATGTGCTCTGATATACTATAGCATATTTTGGAAGCTTTGCATGTTATTGCTAAAATTTGCAAAAGCAGAAGCAGAGGCACTGTTTTGATGTTATAGCTTAGATTGCTGGTTCCAACAGAACTCTATCCAAACAACGTTAATCAATAATAACAAATTCTTGCACATAAGACTGCCATTTTGATTGTGTCACATCTAAACTAGCTCAATGAGAACATGTACACTGGGAATATGTTGAGAAGAAAAGTAGGTTTAATATTACTTCAGTTGCTACATCCTCAGAAGTTGTTTTATAGCAATAAAATAGTACGAAAAAACCTACACTGAAAAACTTGGACTCTGTCAGTAATGAATATGTGCTATGTACAGCTATTACTTAAAAAAACGCTCAGACAAAATGTTGTGGCAATATACTTGAAGGAAAAGAAAGCAACAATGGAATAACATTTAAGTGGGAGATATGGACTGAGAAATTTACATTGATAAAATTAATAAATTATTTTCACTATGGTAGATGATGGTCTATACACATATAGTGACATACACATATATAGTGACTTCAAGGAGCATCAGAGTTAAACTACATAATAATATGACCAATGTTTATTCAAAATGCTGCAAAAACATAGAAAACTATCAATACTTTAGACAGCAAAACTGCAACAGGCAGAAGAAAAATACATATTGTGAAAACAAGAAACAAGGTAAATTAACAAATTATTTTGCTCTCTAAGCTTGGGCTCATGTCTAAATATTGTTTCTGGCTTTTGATACAAAAGACATCTGTCAGTATTTCCAATGATGGACTATTTTCATCTAATATTAGGTGGAATTTAACAAAAACCCTTTTGGCTTCCGTCAAGGAGAAATTAAGAACGGGATTTGCCAAACCTGCAATAGAACCATAGTTTCTGGTTTAAAAATACTCCTGGAAGTTCACAACATTAAATAGAAGAGCCAGTTCACGGTCAAGAGAAAGCGCCACAATGTTGCCAGCCAACATCTTGGGTCCCTCAATGGCCTCACTACATAAGCCAGGCTTTCCTCTGCCAAAACTTAAAACAGATGACATGAGGCAAAATGGGGGTGTCCTAGAACAGTACTTCATGCAACCATCTTAATAAAAAGGATCAACTTAAAAGAAGTATGGGAAAGGGCTTATGAGATTTCCTATTGCTGGCCCTGAATAACAGGCGTGTTCCCAGAAGCGCTGGGGAGGTGAGCGTTCTGATGGAATTCACACACACACACCTGCCCAGCACCTTTGACAAAACAGGTCACTGAGTAAAGCTCTACATTTGGACCTGGAAACCTACTTTCAAATTCTCATCTATTTGTCTTCATACTTTTGATTCTGCTTATAAAGCATATTTATTACTTTCTAAGACAACTGTCTTAAAAAATAAGATCAGTTTTAATGCCATGACTGGGGATTTTCCAAGCAACTTACTTTTTTTTTTTTTGCTAGAGACATTTTAATACAATATTGATTACTTCAATTTGCATCTATATCTATTATATATACATAATGGGTTTTATTTAATCTGTAAACACTCAAAACTAAAATAAGAAAATAAAAGAATGTCATAAATCATATGACATTCTAATCAGAAGAGTTTCCCATACACACAGGTATCAGAGATGCATGTCGCTATACTGCAACATGCAGCTTCAGTATCTTAGTCATAGTTCCAGACCTGTATTCTATTGGAATTTTTTCTTTTAAAATACTCTTCAGAATGTCAGTGAATCAATAAATTTGCAACGATTCCTCATGAATCCTAATTTTCCAAATATGTTCAAAAGAAATAGTTCTGAATAGTGAAAAAATATTTTGAGTACTTTTTAAAATAAAGTACTTCAAGACTATTGAGATTAAATATTTGACAAACTTTTTTATTATTTGAAAAAAAAGGAACCACCCATTGTTGTGAATTTTATAGTTGAGAACTTAAGCATATATCAGTGGTATTTGGCCACTGGCTGCACTTGCTGCAGGAGCAACTGTACTTCAGTGGCCCATGAAGAGACTGCTGGACACAGCATTGTGCTCTGTTCAAACACCCTGTACTAAATGTCAAGTGCACATTGCTTATCTTGGGTTCACAACATCCTGTAAATACAGTTTGGGGAACCAACAAATAACCAACAAATAACTTCATACCTCCCTGTTTGCATCAGTAGAGAGTGTATCATCAAAGAATGGAGTTTCTGTTTCATTGCACTCAGAAAGAATAAAGTTCATCTAATTGACAATTTGCAAAATGAAACTTCTCAAGGAATTTTTCCAAGGACAGCTTTACTACATTTTTGGGACTCCAATACTGCACGCTCTTTGTTATACAAATATGTTTATAATCCACATAAATAATTTCCCTGTCAACAGTGGCACCAGTTATGAGAGCAAGGATTCTTCATGAGGGCACAGTCCTGCATAATCAGACTCTTAACATTTTAAGACATGTTCATCCTCTCCTAAGTCAGTCTTCTCAATGCTACAGATTCCAAGCACAGATAGGGATTAAGGTGAAAAGGGTTCTTCTATCAAAAAAATTTCATCTAATACTTCTAGCTCCCATTGTGATTTACTGGTTTATTGCAGGCCATGTCAGAGATGAGATTTAAAATTTAAAATACTTCTCTTCAGACATGGAAACTCAGGTAACAGCCGGTGGAAGTATTTATAGATACAGCATATGTTACATGCACTCACCTCTGAAGACCTCACTAGCAAAGCAAATGTCTTGAGCAAAAACAAAAACAAACAAAAAAAAAAAGTAAGTTTGCTTGGAAAATCCCCAGTCATGGTATTAAAAACTGATCTTATTTTTTAAGACAGTTTTCTTAGAAAGTAATAAATATGCTTCATAAGCAGAATCAAAAGTATGAAGACCCCACTTCTCATCTTATATGGGTATAACATAAACAGGCATTAAAATAGCAATAAAAATTACCCTATCTCAGCAACACTGTAACATAATTTCTGAGAGAAATGTAAGCCAGTTGGCTTTATTTCAAATATTAGAGTGAAGCAAGTATTTTTGAGAGTCTCATCACTGGAGTGTAATTTTAGCAGTGCTACTAGAGTAGAAGTAACTGTGTCAGTAGACCAGCAGGACTGTACCAAAAGGCGTAACCAAAAATTATTTTAGAAACACTGCAACATCACACTGCTCAGAATTTTTAATCTATTGTAAAAGCCAGTGAAATACCCAATGCAAGGACAATAAAGTGTTACCCTTTCCAGGGCATTGTACCAAATTTAAATTTCATTAATCCCTATGAGACAACACAGAAGTAACCCTCAGGGGGTTTGTGCAGAAATTGAACTGTATGGGTAATGAGGTCATGATCCAACAACACTCACACATCCTTAAATTTCAGTGAGTAGATTGAACTATATGTTCAATATTAAGCACAAATTGAAAGGCTGGTCAAGTGACAAATTAGCCCAACCTCTCTAAAATGTAGCAGCCATAACATCAGGCTTAGTCCTTGAAAATCCTCTTGATTTAGGTTCATTCATCAACCCCTGTAGTAAAAAATGGTTGGTGGCATCAGCTGCAAAAAGTCCTTAATATTAGCACTTGTTTCCATTATGCATCCTCATCAGTTTTTAATGATATTGATAAATCACTCTTAATTCATGACTCTCCTCACTACCTAAATAAGGAATTTTGCTCTCTATAGTCAGGCATCAGTCTGAGGAGCTAGAGCAGGACAGTTTTGCTCTCAAGGTGCAGGGCACGTCATGGCATGAATGTCCAGGAAAACGAGTGCTGCTTCCAGGTATAGCCAGGAATGCAAGTGCTATTCCCACCAATTGTTAGGCCCGGCATTTAGGAAAGCTGCAAAAAGCTCAAACGGCGGGGAGAGTTAACACTGTCAGAAACACGGAGAGGCCACATACACACAGCTGGTAGTGCCCTTTCCTCGAGTAAAATACGAACTAGAAATTACTGACAGATTGCCAGTAAAAACAATATAATAAAAAAGCACAGCCAGCCAAGCTCTTGTTTTGCATTACACACAGCACTGTTACCAACCAGGTAAATCCTTCGTGTTTATCCCTTTCCCACAAAAGACCCGGGGGAACACAAGAGACATGCAAAAGACAACAGCTAACAAAACCCACCTGTAAAGGATTCCTCCTTGGGAGCTAACGCGCTGCCGCGGGAGCCTCGGCAGGGCCTGGGCATGGTCTGTTCTTGCAGGTGAGCGGCTTGGTGCAGAGCCCAGGGACCACCGGGCCAGTCTCTTCTTTTGGGGAGGTCGGGCGCCTTCGCACCCCGCCGGGGTCTGTCACAGCCAGCACAGGAGCATCGTGTGCCTGCACATAAAGCATTCCCTTTGCAAGCAGGAATTGGCTCGTTTCTCATTATGAGGTCAGCAAAAGTACCCTTTTATACACATCCCTCTCTATATATGTAATCATATATGTTATGTAGGCCGGAGCTGGCTCTGGAAGCCTGGCACCCTTGGGAGCGCTCAGCGGGGCCCCGGGACTCGCGGCGCGGGCGGGCGGCGCTGCCCAGGGCGAGGCAGGCACGGAGCGGCGGCGGCGGCCGGCGGGGACAGCCCGGGGCCGGGGCCGGCTCCTGCCCCGCGGGGCGGGCCGTGGGAGGGCACTCCCACGGAAAGCCGGGCTCGGGAACGCGGGGAGGGAGGGAGCGAGCGAGGCACAGAGGGCGGGCCGGGAGCTGCGGCCGGCGCCGGGCTGCGCTCACGGGTGCGCTCCCGTGAGTACTGCGCCTGCTGCGGGGCTTCTTTGGCCTTTTTGTTCTCAAGGAGAAGGTGAAATAGCAAGCAAGGTAGCTGGACACCGCGATTGTTCCCAGGCTGACGTGAACCAAGTGCAGCCTCAGCACAAATAGGTGCTGCCGTCCCTCCTTCCAGACGCGCTCTGCTGTAAATTCTAAAGCCTCGCCTATGCGTCCTGCTGCTCTCTTAAATGGCAACAGCCCCAAATGTATTCAAGTGGGAGCGATTTCAGGCCATTATGGATGGCAAGCCTGGTGTCAAACTGCCTGTAATCATAACAGTTCAAGACAAAAAGGCAGGAATTCAATGCAAGTTCATCAGAATCACGTCTAATCTCGTGTCTTTACACAGCCAGTATTAGATGTTCTACAGCAAAAAAAGATGCAAGAAGTCCAAGAGCACAGAGATGCGCTGTGATTTTTCCCTCATTAGAGACTCAGTGTGTGTTGGCATAACTTTTGAAATGTGCCAGTTAACCCTTCTGCAGTAGAATCAGAGAAACTTTTAGACTGGAAAAAATCTGTAAGATAGAAGTCCAGCCTTAACCCAGCATTGCCGAGTACCTCATTAAACCATGTTCCAAAGTATCACATCTAACATTTTTTAATACCTTCAGGGATGATGACTCTACCACTTCCTTTGGCAGCCTGTTCCAGTACCTGACAACCCTTTGGTGAAGGAAATTTTCCTAATACACAATCTAAATCTCTCCTGGCACAACTTGAGACCATTTCCTCTTGTTCTGTTACTTGTTGTCTGGAAGGAAAGGCCGAGTTGTAGCCACCTGGCTACAACTTCCTTCTCTGGACATCCTCCAGCACCTCATTGTCCTGTAGTGAGGGTCCCAAAACTGAACATAGCACTTGGGTGCAGAAACTTGAGCCTTAACTGTTAGAACCTGTTATTTTTGTGACCTCCAATTGTATGTGCAACCTCTGTATAAACCTTACTAAGTCCATGATTTGTGGTGTGCACTTCACTGTCACGTTCCACAGCAGTCACATTATTGCATGAAGTTTGTAATTTTTGTTTTGCAAGTTTTCAGTTTAAGTTGAATACTGCATAGTTACTATTATGTCCAACAGTCCTTTTCTGGCTTCTGAATAACATTTAATTATTTTATAGATTTGTCATGTATGCTAGTTATCTTCTGAGATGCACTGTTCAAAATTTTTCAGTCATTATTTCTTTTGAATTCACAAAAACCCTGCTCCAGATGCAGGTGGCCTATTGGCGGTTGCAGAAAAGGTAATGGCACAGAGCTATGTCTAGTTTGTCCAGTGAAACCAGCTGCACTGTCTGCCAACAGATATAGATATTTGAAATTAATGCCTTTAACTTCCTGTAATAGACTTTATAGAGTTATGTGGGATCAACAGATATCCATAAAGACAGCTTCTGGAGAAGAAGAAAGTATTCTGTGGACACATCACATTATCCTGTCCTGTTATCAGCCTCAGCATCCATTGCTAGCCACTGCTCAAGAAAGGATTCTGTGCCACTCAGCATCACCATTCTTATATTCTTTCTTAATACTATATTCATTTTCCTTGTCAAACTCCTTTAAATAATAAAATCTTTAATACACTGTGACAGCCAAGTGGGTACAATGTGAATCATCTGAAACTGGCTACTAAAAGTAAAAAGAAAGGTGAAATAATTCAGAAATTGTAAAGCACATGCATTTATTTTTTGACATTTCAACTATGAATATGGAAATTAACCTAAAGTTAACTTCTCCTTAAGTAGTTTTTCATCATGTCATGATGAAATTAACTTAGTATTAAGAGAGAGAAAAGTAAAAAGCAGAGTAGTTATCTGGGTCTACTCTTAGCTAGGCCACAATGTAAATTCCTTATTAGTTCAAGCTCAAAATGGTGCAATGTTCTTAGATAGGCAAAGTAACTGAATCTTAGATCAAAGTAATTATAATTTAATTATTAGTCTAACACTTTTGTGAACACTCAATTAAAATAAACAAAACCAAGTGTTTGTAACTAGTGTTCAGACAAAATCCTGAAAATGCCTGCATATGTCCTCCTGTCATTGACATCTCTGTCACTCTTCTCTGCAGTCCTGTTTCTATCAACAGAACTTCCAAGGACAACACAGGGTCTGGGAATGCCAACATGATGCAATCACATCACTCCTACTTATCCAAAGGTAACATTTGAGAATTCCTTATTTAATGTGAATAAAGTAAGACAAATATATTAATATTACAGATACATTAATCACTCAACCAAACCCTTATTCTCTACTTATTAAAATTTTAGGAGGGAGTATAATTCATATCAAACATGGTAACAGTGCTATTGAGGTTTAACCCCAGCAAGCAGTCAAGCTCCAGGCAGCCACTTTCTCTGTCCTCCATTTCCCAGGATCAGGGAGAGAATTAGAAGGGTAGAAGCTAGAAAACTCGTGGGTTCAGATAAAAAGAATATAAGAGGGAAAACAAAAGCAAAGGAAAACAAGGAATTAAATCACTGCTTCCCATGAGCAGGCAGGTGTTCAGTCATCTCCAGAGGACCTGGGTCCTATCAAATGTAAAATAACTTGGGAAGACAAAAGCCATCAATTCCTATGTTCCCCTCTCCTTCTTCTTCCCTCCACTTTATATCCTGAGCATGATGTCACATGATCTGGAATATCCATTTGGTCAGTTTGGGTCACCTGTTCTGGCTTTATCTCCTCCCGACCTCCCAGGCACTCACAGCTTCCCTGACAGCATCACAGTTCAAAAGCAGAAAAGACCTTGGCTCTGTGTAAACTCTGCTCAGCAGTAACAAAAACATCTTTGTAGTATCAGCCCTGTGTTCAGAAGAAATCCAAAATATAGCCCTGTACTAGCCACTTTGAAGAAAATTAGCTGTACCTCAGCTGAAACCAGGTGCATTCACCTCCTGCATCCAGAACATTGATAAGTACATGGAGCAGAACTGACCCTAGACTGGATCTCTGAGGAACACACTCCTAAATGGTCACCAGTCAGTGTAGTCCCGTTTGAGCCCTGCCATCCAATCTGTTCTTCACCCAGCACACCGTGAGCCTGCTCATTCCACTGCTGGACAACTTTCCTATGAAGGACAAAAATATCAAAAGCTGTACTAAAACCCAGGGAAACGTCCACTCCCTTCCCTTCACCCACTACACCGGTGACCTTCTTGTAGAAAGATACTAGATTAAATGAACATAAATTTCTCTCCATGAACTAATGTTGCTTGAGCCTGATGGTTATAAACGCCTTTCTTCACACTCTTTACCCCCTTTTTTTTGATGGCGTGGACATCTAAGCAGATACAACCTGTATTTGCCCCCAGCACATTCTCTGAATGTGCGTGGCAGGAGAGCAGGGCTGCTGTAACACAGCACACGAATGCACACATAGTCCTCCCAGAGCTGGGGCTGTTCCCAATGCATTTCTCCACTCTCAGCAGAACAACACACTCCCAGTGCTAGACTTTTAGCATTGTGCTTTTTCCTTATTAAAGCATTAATTCTTTAAATAAAGAGTCACAAAGCCAGCTAGACAACCCACTCCTAAATCATTATGCCATCCATAGACTGTTGATGTAAGTGTAGAACAGCTGCAGGCTTCCATTCTCTAGAAAACCCACACATATTCACTGGTGATTTCCCCAAAGACAGCTACTTATTTGAGCAACACCAGACAATTTTTTATTCATTCTACATGAACTCTATATTGTAGAGTATACAAATTTTTCATCAGGACTTGACGCAGTACTAAATCAAAAGACTAGCAAAACTTTATCTGAAAATAAGGGCAGTTTCATTAATCCAAACACACATACTCCAGAGACTAATTTTATTATTAAATTTGAAATATTTGGACCATGGTTTTAAATCACTCATAGTATTTAGCAATACAATAATACTTCATTTGATCCAGCACTTTGAAGTCCATCATGACTGAGCATTCAACACAGTAAAAACCAAGCAAAATATTTCTGACATTTCTCGATTTCAGACAGGAATCAAGAAAAGAATTGTTAACAAATGCTGTAAGAGATGTTAAGGCCTCCAGGAAAACACATTCCTGTTTTTTGTATCCAAATCCCTGTTTTCTTAAATTACACCTTTCTAATTTCAGGCACTCAAGTAACACATCTAGATTGCTCTGCTTCCACTCTGTACCTCAGAGACGGCAGTTGCTGGGATCTGCCCCTGAGGCAGGGCAACCAGGTTCCTTGTTAACAGATCCTTTTTTTTACTGGATTAAAGCAAAACAGTGCTAAATAACTTATATAACAATAAACAACTCCATTGAAACAATAACTGGAAAAAAAAATGAAAAGGGGTATATAGCTGTTCTGGAGGATGTGATCACCCTAAGAGAAGAAAATTGGGTAGAGAAAAACAGAAAAAGAGAGAAAGATTAAGCTAAGATAAGCTAAGCTAAACGAAGCTAAGATATGATACGATACGATACTATATGATACGATACGGTAAGATAAGATGATAAGATATAGAAATATATCACCACCCATGGTTCCAGCCATGTGTAGGTGATTGTGGTCTTCAGTTGTGATATGGAGCCCTGGTCTGTTGCAGGTGGGGACCCACATATGCATCAGGAATTGGAGTTTTATAACCCTGGTTCTCCTCATAAATGCTCCAGAACCTCCACTAGGAGTCCTGGCCATGGACAGTCTGATTTCTGGAAGATCCTGGAAGTGTGGTGGCATCGAAAGGAGGCAAAGTGAGTATCTGTGTATCTGTCTGTGCCAGGACAAAGTTCCTGAGTAAACTTCCAGACTTTGCACAGTGGTGGATTGCAGTATGAAAAAGAGACCAGCAGAGAAAAAACCTCTACCCTGCCTCTGCAGAATCTATTGCTTAATGATAATCTCTTAACTCAAAACCAGCTTTTTTTAAGGCAAAACTCACCTGCAAGGTGCAACTGTTACGCTACTGTGATTTATTCCAGTGATCTGAGCTGCCTTTGGACAGACACTGTCCCTTTAGTAACTGCAGAGGAGCATGGAGTCTCAAGGATTCTCTTCAGACATCTTCCAAGTGAGAGAGATTAATAATTTCTTTATAGTCTACACTGAGGCAACTGTCCTTCTGAACTCCGTGGAATACTTTACAATATCTTATGCATAAAAAATAAATACTTTAAAAGTCAAAATGTTTAAGTATTTGTAGAATCATACCTACTTTTTGTATGCATTAAAATGCTTTCAGCCACTTGTTATAAAATAAAATAGACAGGCATTCTTCTTAGGCTTTTTTTTTTAATTGTAGTAATATGTTTTTGTTCAAATGTAAGGTATAAATTATATTTTCTTGTTATTCTTTCTCTACCTTTCTCATCCACCTGATGTATTTCAAACGATGTTATCAGCAACATGGCATTGCAAAATGTAAAACCTGATACCGTGATGCATTGTTGCTATGAAAATACTGCATGTAAGTGACTCAGTAAATTAACTCCATGCAATGTCCTGACAACTTTCCAGTGATTCTGTAATAGATATGCCCGGATATCATTGGTATCATTTAATGCCATGTACAAAAGGCTTGGCTTTAATTAACCTGCCTCCAGTAATTATTGAAAGAAAATTGAAGGAGGACTAGGACATAAAACTCCTGCTGTGCTCAGCCTGACAGGATCAGAGCATGCACTGTCTTATTTGCTCTTCAAGAGGAGAGGACTGGAAAAGGTTCTTTGTCTGCTCTATCAGCTGACCTCAAGTCATGTCAACAGCCACCTCAATGACTTCTCTTAAGAGCTAGTCCAGAAATGGAACTGAAAGAATGAGAAGGAATGAAGAATAGACATCTGAGAAAGCAAGATAATACTGATTAAAACAAAAGTTAAATGAATATGCCACTAGGTCTAGTGGTGCACATACACCTTGAAAGTTATAGTGAAAACCTCCTTTTGCTTGGGAATAATTGGAGATTTTGCCTTGCTGTTAACAAGCACTGTATTCTCTTTTGGTGTCTGAGTTTCAATACATGCTTTTTTTCACTGAGTTTCCATTCTTTTCTCTGTTGGCATTGAACTCACATTCCTCCTGAGATAGGAAATGGACTCATTACCATCAGACCTGTAATCAAATACAGAAGCACAATAAGCTACAAGACTTACATATGAATCTCATTTTTATGCTGTAATTTATACACGTATAATATGTCAAATATCTGTAAAGTTTTGATTGTACTGCAGAGCTGTATTTGAGTAGCAGAAAATCCACTGATTAACAGACTACTGATGTTTAATAATGCATATGATAAAGAATGTGTCTTAAATTGAAACCATTACACTCTTTGCGATAGGTTTGCATCTTCTTTAGCAGTGGTTTTGTTTTCCCTTCATCTACCAGCACTGCTTAACATCTTTGTTAGCAGCATGAACAGTGGTGTTGAGGGCACCCTCAGCAAGTTTTCTGAGGACATCAAGCTGTGTGTAGCTGTCCTAGGGTACAGTAGCATTTGAGTAAACACTAAATGGCAAGAAAGTTTAGTTTAGCATCACAAAAAATAATGCTGATTAATAATAGATAATGTTATGCTACTAGTGTAATTATGCCTTCAAAGTGCATATATTTTAAGGACAAGAATGTAGAGAAAATAATTGCTATTGTTTCAGTCATCTGTCAGGACAAGATCAAATGGATGAATATGATAGAAAAATTGTTTTCTACTTCACTATTTTGTAATGTCGGAGGAGCAATTTCCCCAAAGATTCCCACCCATCCGAGGAAGACAATAACACTGTTCATATTTGTTGAATAAAAAATAGGCTCAAGCCCTTTGTGCTCCTGCAAGGATTTCCATTTGATGACTCAGTTACCAAGAGACATCAGCAGATTATTGTGCAGTAGACCAGACACTTTTGATGATTACTTCAGACTTCAAGCAAAATTAAATTTCATTACCCATTGGATTATCTTTCAACCATTTGCAAATTAGATGACTGAATTGTAAGAATCAATTCAGTTCCTTATGGTCCCATAGTACTACATTTTTATGTGTCTTCATTTGGTTCCTTGCAAGTACAAAGTGACTTCCTAGAGGACAGAGCAGAATAAATGAAATTCTTTGCATGACAGGAGGTCATGAAATGTTCAGAATTACCCCTTTTAACAATAATTTTTATTAATCTGTAGATCAAAGAGTAGCAAAAGCTGCTTCAGCTGTTAGGACTTATTAGTGTCTTAGCACATGCAGAACAATCCTTCTCACTTCTTTTGCTTCTTGAGATATGCAGAGGAAATTCTTTAATCATTTTCTGAGTGCAAAAGTTTTATCACTATAACTAATCAGATTGCTAAAAGTAGGGGTTTTTTTTCCCTGGTGGGGAAAGAAATTACAGTCTTCAATTCATTTGTATTTACCTAAGAATTGGGAGATGAATAAAACCATAAAGTCCCTTTCTACTGCTGTGATTAATTCAAACTTGGATATGATCAATCCAAAAATATATAGTGCCCCTGGCCAAATCTGATGTTATATTACAAAACCTGGGTAAAAAAACCCAAAGCCTTAATTATCCAATACAACTAAATGAAACAGTATTTCTCTAAGAGTTTTGGCAAAGCAACATAAAATATCCCCACTTCAAAGGTGATAAATTAGTAATTTTTTAAAGTACAAGAATTGTCTGTCAGTAACAGTACTTGAAATTAGTTAGATAGCCATGGTCAACATGTTTCACAGAACTTTTTACTAGAACCTGAGGCATCTAAAGGCCAGAATGACATGAAATTTGTGAAAGTCTGGGAAATACTTTTTATTTCAACAAGAGACTGTTCAAACCCTTAATAAATCCTATTAAATTTACTAAGCTCTAATTCCTTTAAGCAGGCATCCAGACAGATTTGTGATAAGAAACATGAAATATTATTTATGTCACTCACCTCGCTTAAATAGAGATTAATTGTCAAGTCCTTTTTGTATAAAACACACACACACAATGCAGTCACTGGGTTTTTTTCCTATTACTTCCTGTGTCATTAAATTACCTAGGCTTATCCTGCGGACTAGATGTCCTTATATAGAATTCATATTTTAATGGTTTTGGATTCTGAATCCTTTGAAGTTTATTTGAAGCTGATACTTAAAGCAAACTTTGGGTTGTTAAAGCCTACATTAAGTGAAATTGTAAAAAAAGCCTGAAAAAGCCCTGTGGATGCAAGTGTCATATTTCACACATCTCTGATAAACACTGAAATCTCCCTCATTTGCTCCTGTTTAGGCTCAGTTTCAAGAGTTTGGTACTGCAGTTTGTACAGTAAGCAAATGGGGAGGTCCCAGTGGAAAAAAATGGAATTGCAGCCACTGCCATACCACACTGGCAGGCACCAGGTACAAGAAGGCTTCCTTCCTTGGCAGACCCTAACATGCAGCTGCCAGGGGTACTGCAGGACTGCCAGGTTTTAGGCCCAGCTCTTCTACCTTTTTGTGACTCTCAGTGTTTGGCACAAAGAAGAAAAAGAAGGTCAGTTCCCACATCCTAAAGTGGGTGTTGGACCTTGCTGACACAGACATGGCAAGGCTGCATTTTGCCCTGAACGTCCTCTTAATGAACTAACTAATAAACTTCTTCAAGCCTCCTGAAAGCTACTGTGCTGATATCATCTCCCTATAAGTGAATAATTTGTTTTGGTTTTGTTTTCAGTGTCAATATCTTTATATTACTTTGCTTTTGTGTGTGCATCTATATTGTTGATCAAGTGACTAACTACTCACAGCTGGCAGATCATGGTATTTTAGAGTAAACAAGAACTAAATGAATAATTTCTGCATGAATAGGTTTTTATGTGATAGTTGTGATACAGTATATTAAAATTACTATAATTAATATTGCTACTGTGGGAACTATTATTATACTATCAGCTGAGTTTTTCATCATTAGACAAACATAAACAGGAACAAAGCTACACATGCTGTATTTTTGTTATTCTTTATTCCAATAAAATCAGAGCAGCAAGCAGGCTAATATACAAAGTTAGCTGCAATCAAAAGCTATTGCTCAACCTTAGAGTCAAAAGCCTGATTTGAGTCACTGGTACTATGGCAAATGTGGGGATTGACAGACTGGGCTTTTGTGTAAGAGATCAGCAAGTGAAAAGAAAATCAAGGAGAAAGAGAAGTGCTTATGCTCTTTTAAGAGAAAACTAGACAAAGAAAATCAGGAGGTAAACTCAAGTCGTTTTGTCTCTCCAAATCACAGATGCTTTATCAGTTTCCTCTTTAATTACGTGGAGATTATCATAACAAGAATAGTGGATAATGGCAGATTTCAATATAATTCAGAAAAGCTTTCATTTTTTAATAGTGTTCACAGAGTTCCTTGGTATGACTGGATATAAATTGCCAGGGAATAAAAAGATAAAACACACAGCTACTGAGGTTAAGTAAAATAAGTTAAAATGCACCATTGAAAAAATACATTATTGTGGGTTTTTCCTGAGGAAGTACGATGACAGATATCTCCCTTTGTGTTTTTCCTATAAAATAAAATGTTTCTGTACTCTTAAAATATAAGTACTTACCTTTGTTTCTCCATAACTGTATTTAACTTCCTTGAAAATGAAGTTTGAGATACTTCACATGTGTAAAACTAGTGAGAAATGAGAGCTAACCAGTGTTATATACTACTGCACAACTCTATTAAACCATTCAACAAACCAATTTACTGCTCAACACATGTCCTGAGAATAACTACATCTGTGTAAAATAGCTGAGTGTTCCAAGTGAACCAATCCCCAGATCAGATAACAGCTGCTTATCCCAAAACTGCCCAATAAAACTCCTAAAACTGAGCAAAAATGCTATTAACACAATGGATAAAGAGAACTTGGAACACTGCTACAAGACAAACTTTCAGTAAGACAGGAGTAAGTGTGTAAAAATACTATATGTAGGAATAGCAATTATATAGTCATAAATGAGTAAGGGATGAATTCTTATGATCCAAGGCATAAACCACCAACACATTTTCAAGAGGTAGGTAGAAATATCCAATTGAAGTATTATGGAATTGCACATTCCTCTGAAGTTCACTCAAGCTACTTTCATGAACAGAAAGACAAACCATTTATCTCATATGTAGACTAAAACTAACAGTCTTAAAACAGGATCTGTCTTTTTTTTAAGTCCTGCATTAGATTTGTGTGAAACCTTTTGAGATGTGTTGGACTTCTTTTGATTTGGAAAGCTTCCCTACATGATAAGAAATGTAATATATTAATCACACAATATCTTTCTACAGGGAAACTGTTTCTGCTTCATATTGAAACATAAGTTTTCTGATTCTGTGACTTTGCTAATACATATTTGGTGACTTCATTTATCAGGATACTTTTGCTAAAGACCTTAGCATAGTCTGGTAAAAGAATAAAGTAACAAGGTAGATTGGGAAGAGATGGAGGAAGCCAAACAATGGAGGAAATCATCTGCACGAACTTTCCTCCTCAAATTGATTTGCTTGTAAGGTTATGGGAAAAGGAAGAAGGTACTGAAGTAAATAAAAGATATGGAGGAAGAGGAGAACCAACAATTCAAAACACAACAAGTTAATGAAAACTAGAGGCTTACAATGAAAAGGATCCAGGTCAAGGGCAAGGGTTAGAAATCCTGTCACTAGGGACCACTTCTACTTTGTTGCACTGTAGAACAGTGCCCCATAAGTAAAAGCCCTGAATTAGTACTCTGTCAACTGGCAAGGCTTCCCCAGGAATAAAAGAGACTTTATGGTTTCCAAAAGTTTATCTGTCAGTCTAGCCCCTCAAAAAGAGTATATAGAGAGCCCTAATAAGGACCCAGGCAGGTACTTTCTTCTCCTCCATAGTTCAAATAAATCATATTCTTTTACTATTTCTCTTTAGGTGTGTATCTTCTTCCCCTTTTGAGGCTACAACTCTGATTCCTCTCTGGGACTAGGATACGAACTTGTTCTTGCCTGTGTCCTTCTCTGACATTTTTCACCTCTCCTCTGAGGCAGAAGTAGACCTGTACTCAGTAGACCCGTAGTCAGAACTCAAAGACTTACTGCTTCTAAGAGACTTAACTTGACCATCAATGTCACATCTGGACATGAGATTGCAAACTCAAGTTATACAAAGAGCTTAATCTATAGTGCTGCATCTGCTCTAAATATCTGTTCACAGGATACATTATGGAAAAGCCACAGTCTGAAAGACTGTTCATATCCGATGCCACACACACTCTGCAGCAGTCAGGTGTACAAGGGTGATCCCATGAAAATATTCATTTGCAGCAGACTAAAGTTAGCAGTGTAATGAAATCTAAGAAAAACAGTGACTTGGTATGTCCCCATCTGTCATGGTATTAGTCAAAAGCTGGCCAGCCCCTGAAGGCAATCCAAGGGAACGCTGACCAAAGACAACTTGTGCAAAGTCACAGGTACTGAGGCAGAGCCAGCTCTGTGACGGAAAGTACAGTGGCTGATAGTACGTACAGGCATGGAATCCTTCCAGCCAGTTTCTTTAGGATATTAAGAACACTAATTATATTTACATTCCAATTAGTTTTAAGGCACTTGTGTTCCAGAAGTCTCTTTTTCACTCTTTTTTACGCACCATTATTGACTATATTTTCAACATCAGAATTTGTGTTTTAGGATTACTGGAATAGGAAAAAAAAAAAGGTAACTACTGTTACTGTTCCAGGAATCTTCATTACCTTGTGACAGTCAGTGCAAAATTCAGCGTCTTGGCTTTGTGAGGCTTCTGTAAGAGTCTCTACTTTAAACCCTTTTAACATGCATTAGGTGATGAGTACTAAACTTGGTTAGGCTCCTTTGAAATCCTAGCCTTTCATTCTGAAGGTCTGACTGAAACTGCTCTTTGCAGAAATAATTAACCATCTACTGCCCAGCCTTGAAATTTACAGCGAGCTGTAAGGACATGATCTTCTGGCAAAAGTCCAGCAGATTTGTTTTGGGAGTTTACCTCAGAGAAGACAAAAGATAAATTAAAACAGGGCAGAAACTTAATAGATTTGCAAAGGATTTGTTTTCCTAGACAACAGACTGTGGATGCAGTTAAAACAAAACAAAACAAAACAAAACAAAACAAAAAACCAAAACAACAACAAAAAAAAAAAAACTAGAAAACCCAACAAAAACAACACAAAAAAAACAAAAAAGAAAAAACAACCAAAAAAGGAAAAGCAAAAATAACCCACAAACAAGTGAAAAAACCCAATCCAAAAAACCAAAAATATCCAAGAAGTATGAGGCTAAGTATGTAGAAATACACTTAAAAGTCTCAGAGATCCTGAGCTGAATGTGTTTTATATCTCTATTACATTTGTATTAGATCGCTTCCAACGATTGACTCAGATATTAGAATCTATTCAGATGATTTTCTGATTATTTATATAAATATATAAACATCAAATATTTATCTATATACATAAAGAAACATGAAATATGAAAAGCTATACACATTCATGGTAAAGTAGGATTTATATTAATGACATTTATAATTTTGCATTATAATAAATGGCAATTATTTGTATTTGATAGACCAATCATATTTATGCCTACATTAGATAGAATGAAGGAATATTATTAGGAAGAGCAGCAAAAAAGATAAAGAAGTAAGAAAAGCAAATATAAGAGGAATAAAGGTAATAAAGAGATGAGATAAGAAGCAGGCTGTGAGCAGGAGTGTAAAACCTCTTTCATGTTTTTTCAAACACCTCTGGGTGAAAGTATCCACTGTCCTCCAGGCTGACCTGGGAATAGCCATGTCCATTGTGACAGGGAGGGATAATAAACTTGAGCAGGAGATGCTCTGTGAGAGCCCTTTGATGGTCCTGTTCATACAGCAAGCCAGGTCACTGGTCCTCTTTGGGGGCTTTCAGAGGCAACACTTCACCTTGCATTCAGTGGTTCCACAGTCTGCGGTCTCATAACAGATGCCTCCCTCCACAGGTACTTACAAGATGGAGCAAAGCTCCATGGCAAGTCTTCCTTACCCATCCAATGTAACCAGAGCCATCCCAATCATTTTGAAACACATTAGAACAGCTTTAACCCTTGCTGCTTGATTTCTTGCCAGTATTTGACTTTTAAATTGCAATAAAAAACTCCAGAATAATACCTTGAGTCATTCATGCTGTTTTGCTTGCCTGAAGTTAGTTAACATCTTCTGCTCCTCAACGAAGTGCTATTTCAAACCTACTGTAGCCAGAATGGTGCATCATTGCTGTAGAATGCCAGCAGGGGATATTGTGTATCTCTCAAACACCCATGGCTGTGGAGCCAACCAAAGTTATGCGGTAACAGACAAGGATTGGTGGTAAAAACAAAGAATTTCTGGTAAGAACATGCTGTGAGAAAGAACAGGATGTGGCTGCAGAAGGGAACATGCATGGCAAGGGCAGCACTTTTGGGGACAAATGTGCTTGATCTGGCTCTTGGAAATAAGCACAGCACAACACAGCAGGATTGAGGCTGAGAAGTGGGCATGGGCTGTAGGGGGATCAAGACCACCCAAGACCCCCAAAGCCTCCAACTCATTTCCAGGAAGGTCTGAAAGAATGAACAGCACCTGAGAACTGATTTGCATAGAAAGGAGCATCTCCAGGGCAGGGAAACTTTTCTATGTAAAGGTACCCCTGTGAAGCCCAGGTGTGTGCCCCAGGATCTTGGACATCCCAGTAGCTCACCTGATGCTGGAACCAGGACTGGTGATCTCTCTTTCTCCCTTCTTCTTTCTTTCTACTCTGCTGTAGGAATGACACAAGGAGAATAGTATTAC
The DNA here is from genome assembly GCA_003676055.1 of Chloebia gouldiae. NCBI lineage: Eukaryota > Metazoa > Chordata > Aves > Passeriformes > Passeridae > Chloebia > Chloebia gouldiae. Next base: position 2,149,173 of record QUSF01000044.1, on the reverse strand, counting down.
TGCACCTGCTTGAATCCCTGAGGTACAGGTGAAGATAGCAGTTTAGTTGATCCTCTGCATGGACCAAGCCCCAAGTGGTGCCTCTGTCCCCTCGTGTGTGCCTCTTCCTGAGTGCTGCATCAGGCATCTCCTGGCTGCTGAGGTAACAAAATTAAATTTACTCTTCACATTTCACCTGTGGTTTTGTGGCTGTTCCTGAGTCTTGCCTGTGCCAGCTCACACACTCAGGTTATAAATGTTATCTGTCCATTTAGGTTCTTCAGTAGCACCTATCACAGATATACCAAATCACCCTTCTCTTTCTCTCTCATGCTTCCTTTCTAAGGGAAGTAAATATTACCTGTCAGTATTGCTCAAGTTTAACTAAAATGCTGAATATAAATTATCATTCTCAATCATAAATTCATCAAGAATATTGCACTTTTTTGACTGAACAGATTTCAGTTCTGAAGTATTTAATAATTGTGAATAATAATATATCTTAATGCTTTCAGTGATTCCAGAGAATGCCAGTCATAAAGAAGGGCAAAGTTGTCCAATGTTTTTCTGTTTTATTCTGGGATACTGCTCATTTTTCAAACATAAATGTTTGAGTGACAGAGAGAAACTGATGCCAGATTTACTTTCTTCTACTTCTTGCAAGTCTTGTTTGAATTCAGGATGATCCACTGTTTCACAATAAGATTATTGCCTAAATGTAATATATGATCTCCCCATGTATTTAAGTCAAAAGCATATATTTTTGATGTTCTTTTACTAGTGTTCTGTTGCAAATAATTGGGACTTGTCAGCCTCAGATCTCTTTTTAGCTTCTACTGGTTTAATGTACTGATTTGTGTCCTACCACTGCCCAAAGTTCTGGCTATTTGTAACACCAGATTTTCCTTTAATAAATTATGTACTCAAAGGAGCAAAGACATAAGACACTTGATACACTTATATTGTGACACAATATACATTACTAGTAAAAATGGGTTATTTATGCTGCCTCAGATACTGAAGAATCTGGATTTCTGTGATTAAATATAAGAAGGCACACATAAATTACATTCAGTGCTGACTCATTCAAAGTAAAAATTCCTTTGTTCCTTATGTTTAAAAACATAAACAAAGCTAATCCGTTAAGAAAAAAATTAAAAATAAATATTGGTTTGTAGTAGATCATGTGATTGTCTTGCAGAGAGTCTCTACTTAGAAGTGTGCAGGAAAACCTGACTGAGAATTACTAAGCAGATCAGAAAAGCAGTATGCAATTTATATTAGTAGATGAGTGGATTATCTGTTTTCCTGACTATGAAGGTCAGAAGGAGCCAACTATTTCCTTATTCAAGCTTGTTGGTGAAGTGAGCATATATACATATATATCTATATATATATATATAGTGGCTGACAGATGTTGCTACAGCAACTTAATGAATTTGCAGTTGCAAATCAGGAATTTGATTTGCAATCAAAAAAAAAAAGGTAATATTAGTGCTAAATAAATTATTAAAATTTTGCTAACTCCACCTATTTTATCTGGCCTGACCTGTTTCATGCCTTTGTAATATAATTACGGTTGTCTCACCTGCATGCCATGCTGAAGACTTCATGGTAGATTGTGTGGGTTTGGCAGTCCCATGGGAAATTCTACCATCTTGAAACTATTCAATGTTATGCTCTCTGTGAACTTCTTGTCATTTGGTTTCATTTAAAAAATTATATGTGCTTCAGCACGTTACCTGACGTCTTCATCTCTCTTCAGACTAAGGGGCAGCACTGAGTGAAAATAGAGTTTTTTAATGCTATTTACAGTTACAAACAAAGTTTCAATGGAATTATTGCTAAGGAGAAATAAACTGAGAGGGCATGTATTATGCAAATGCAAAATAAATCACAACATACATTTGTAAAATACCAAAATGTGACTTAAAGTACCATCTTTGCTGCTGTATCTCCTTTATATAATTTTACAGTAAAACTGCCATTTTAAGAAAGGGTAGAAAGTCTTTGTTAACTTCCTGGAATCAAAATGCTTACAGTATTATTAGAAAAATATAGACAGCCATGCTGTATAATGGCCATAAAAATTATTCTGGCACTTGCCAATATCTGCACCAAAATTTAAACATTTGCTTAAAGTACGAAAGAGGCATAGAAATGTGCCCAGTTCAGACTAGAAGTTAGAAGAAATTTTTTAAATCTATTATTAATTCTGTAACAATTTTATTATGTATACATGCTTCTCATGTGCAGTGGCTACTTTATTGTTCAACGTGCCTTAAACATTCTTTCCATACCAGCAGTGTTTATTAGTGAATAACAGGACTTCCAGGGGACATACATAGTTCAAATGCATGCCATTCTACTGTGTACTGCTAAACTGAGGAAATATTTCTAAGGCTTCTCTTTTTTTCTGTATAACTCCTGTATAGCATTTTTTTTTTTTTTTAATGTGGGACCACTTTGTGGGTGTTGCCTGAGAAACATGGGAAATTTTTGCTTGATAGACATACTGCATAAGAAGCAGAAGAAAGTGAAGAGGTGTGACACTTCTCTTATGCCATTAACTAATTAAATGGCCCTAACTACCCATAAGGCTGTGTTGACTGGCAGGCTGGGAAGCTGGGGAGGAAATATTATATGGTAAACCACTTGCAAATGTTTTTGTAAACGTTATCAGCAACAAGTCAGGCGTACTGATAGCTCTCTTTTCTTCTTTTTTTTTTTTTCCCCATAATGCACCTGTGTAACAAGTAATGGGGACAGGTTCAGCTGAAAAGCTCAGTGACAACTTAATTACTTTGATTTTCCAATAGCTTTATTGTAACTACTCATGTGTATGCAAAACTTGAAATGCCACCAGGGGAAATCCAGTAGTTCTTTAGCTCTTCCATCATCTCCAGCACTGCAAACAGGTCTACAAATCTGTGCAGCTAAAAGGGGCCTTGGAAAGTTCAATCACAGACACAATCACTATGTCTGTCTTTTTGAGGGGGATTAAAAGAGTGAGATCATCTTCTCATCTTAACTCATCTACCTTGGGCCCCAAATTAATGAAAAAAGACAGCTGACATCTTCACTTTGGCCCATTCCTCATACAGTGCTGGCTGAGCTGTTTCAGGAACAGCCTGGCTTGATGTCAGTACAGTGCTGTACAACAAATTAAAATAAATGGTGGGTTTACATCAGGTGTGCTGCAGACAGCAGCAGAGGGATTTTCCAGTTATGCTTAACAACCCCTTCTAGCAACCCAGTTCTTATGCAGGAAGCCCCCAACTGGTATTTGAACATGGCAACTATGGTCTAGAGATCTCATATTAATGCAGCAGTGAGTCAGTGATAGCTGGTTTTAATGCAGTGGCCCATGGACCGAGGCAGCTAAGAAACAAATAAAACAGTTTCATTCAGCAACAAACAAAACTCCTGCTACCAAGAAGGTGACTTCTGGGGTTCAGCAGAGCGGTAGACTTGTAATTCCAATCACTTGAGATGAGTTGCCAGATCTGAGTTTGGCTGTGACTGTTGTCAGAACCCTTGTGTTGGTACTACCATGCTGTAGGGTTTACCCTCCTAGAAACTACCCCCTGAGCTTTTGGCACCATAAAATCACCCACCACAACTCTACCTAGAGAGCCATGGAGGATGTCTGGTGTCTTAATTGATTAAGACCTAGCAGTGCTCAGTTGAAGGAGTAACTCTTCCTCAGAAAAGCTGTGTTAGCTGCTGGTGGGTTATGCTGGTTTGAGCCATAGATCAGTTCACTGCAAAGAGCCTTCCTGAGCTGAAAGAAGAGCTGGGGATTCTGAGTGAATAGATTTAAAGCAGGAAAAACACTCACATTATGAGTCAAATGAACTCTGTTATAAAAATAAACTGAGTGAGGCAAAATGTCACTCAAGAGAAAACATATTGGAATTCAGTACTGGAAGGAATGGAGACCTTAATATGAAAAGATTTCTCTCCAGGATCCCCTTTTGTTTGCTGTTACCATTATTTTAGTAGAACATAGACACTAACAGACCATTGGGAACAGGGCACAGGGAGCTATATTCAAGAGCTATATTGAGTATTCAAGTGTTTATGCTACATTGTCTCAGTAATGCACCTCAGATATCAGCCATGCCCTGACCTTACCCTGTGATGTTTTTCCAAAAATCTTTCTTTCTGTCTCAGCTATTTCAAAGGGTCCAAATGCTCCATCAGAGAGGGGAATGAAAGGTGAACACACAGTAACATCATCGTTCCCCTGCTTGCATCAAACTTAAGAAACCTTGTTAGTTGAGGGTTATAGTGTAGTTGTGCTCTAACAATGTGTTTTTAATGAGAAAAACAGTCTCATTTCTAATCTATTTAATGTATTTCTGATCCTTCTCCACACTTGAGCCCTGTAATTGGGGGTTGGAATACCTGGAAAGCTGGTCCTGGTTACAGGCACGCATAATGACAAGTAAATGATTACATTTTCTCTATCCCCACCTCTGAGCTGGGGATTTTCCACTACAGTGTCTTTGCTAAGGGAAAGTTTGAGAATGGCAGCAGAGTCTCGAGCTGTCTGATTTTAGTGCTGATATAATGGTACTTGATTTACTTGACTAAGGACGCTGCTGGCAAAAACATATTACAATTGGCAATTTACTTGTCTCCATGCATATTTTGCCTCCATATCAAGTTTCTAAGTGTTTTCCAGACAAATGCAGAATAATCCACACATCTGCCATGCAGGCAAATGTAAAGTTGATGAAAATATTTTATTTATAGAAGCTAATGCCAAAATGTAATTTGATGTCTTACAAATATCAATTCTAATACTCCTAATTAGAGCTATAATCTCATTGGGGAATTAAAAGATTTTTCTCATTTACTGAGACTGCATTTGCTTTCTTAAAATTCAAGTTTAGAGTTTACAGCATTAGAAACCTTTCTCACACGTATAAAACTAAACACAGGATATCCTATAATTGTAAATATTTCAGATTTAATCCCTCTCTCATGGTAAAATATGTAAGTTTACATAAAATGCCTTCTGAATGCAGATCACAAAATGAAAGATGGAAGCAGTCTGCATTACTAAATTACTGAAGATGATTTGCCATATATTTACACTTTTACAAGCATTCCTATTTTTTTCTAATGGACAATATATATTCTTACTCTGCATGCAACAGGTTTATACCACATGCCATTTTTCACAGGCTATACAGTGTTGGTTTGTTTGGGTTTTTTTTGAAAGTCAGTCATACAATTAATTTGGCTGAATATACAGCAATCTTAAATAATACCAAAATATTTATAGTCTAGCCCTGACTCTTAATTTTTCATCTTAAATACATAAAATAAATAACACTGGTAAGATACTATTCAATAAAGATACAAGATTGTAATTGCCAGCAGACTGCCCATCCTAAATATAATTTGTAAAATCCAAGTAAAAGAAATTAATTTAAATGACACTTGGAAAACATAAGAAAAGAATGTTGATTTAGTTCTGGTTTAACAAATCACTCCTATGTAACAAATCTTTTCAGTGCATATATATCTATATACATAGCATAAGTTCAGACTTAAGTCCCATTTATTTCAACAGGACCTAAGCATATGCTCAAGCTCTTTGCTGAATTACAGCTCCAGTATAGCTGGTGTGTAAAGCCGAAATATGGTATTATATACAGTAACTGACCTTATGATTTCAGTATTCCTCATCAATTTAACTTCCAAAGGTCATCCTTAAAAGGGTTGAGGAGTCATTTAATTTTCTGCTGACATTCGTGACAAAGTTGTAACGGGGTTGTTGTTAACAGCAATTTAAAGCATAATGATATATGGAGAGGAGGTTAGTCATTCTAACTAATTAAGCATAAAATAACAAACCATGAGATCACTCCTCCTGAGTGACTGGATAGAAATCTAATTTCTTTATGTCAAATCCCCAATATTAGTTGAGAATTTTCAATCAGAGTTTCTTTGGAGTACTTCTTATATTCTGCCACAGTGACCAAGATAGTTTGCAGCAATAGTTTGCAAGCTTTTTTGGGCCAGCTTTATTATTAAGTTGTCATACCTAACGTATTCTGCATATTGCTAGGAGAATTCTTCCACAAATTACTGAGGTCACATCCGTTTAACCATCTAAAAACTGAGCTTCTCATTTATTATAATAGCCAGATAAATTCCCAGATATAGAAAGTTCAAAAGTCATAATACATGTGCATACTTATTCTCTATGTGTAAATTTTATGTGCATTTTTTTCGACTTTGATTCTTCAGAATTGCGATTTTACTTCAAAACTTTTATAGGCTTTTTATTCCTTCAATTTACCCAAGTTCTTTTTGGGGGGGGGGATGAAAGTAAAAGATACAAAGAAGCAAGGACATAGTATTACATACCCTTAAACAGGAAAGAATTTTAAACTGACGAAAATTTAAATTTAACATAGAATTAATGTAGGAAATCTAATTTTTAAAATTTTTAAAATTCAGCTTGCTCAAAATCTAATGCTACAATATGGTCAACTTGCTTATTTTGGTCTTCTACAGCCTCTTCTATTTGACATTTAAAATACAGAAGTTGTATTTATTAGCTTGAATAGTTCCTTCTGGTCTTTAATTAGATTATTTTAAATGAAATTTTTAAAAAATTCATATGAATATTCTGGCTGCCACTGTGAAGTACTCACTGCTGAAGACAGTGTTTACTGTGCAGGAGCATGCTGCCTGTGGTTCAGTCCTGTTTAGCTGTACCATTCCTTAAGATCACAAGTAATGGGTTAAAACCTGCCTGAGAATCTCAGGCCCTAGTGGATTCCAGTCTTAAGGGCTCTCTTCCAGACTAGATGATGTTTCTGGGACAACATGACTCCTGGTCCCTGTCTCTTATATGCATAACGTAGCCAATTGTACACATGTAATGCTTCCACAAGGTTTCAAATGCATTAACTGCAGAGTCTACAACAGTTTTGAGAGATTCATTTTAATTCTTTGCTGTGTTTCATGCACATTTTTAGCATTTTGGTTTAGTATTCTTGACTCAGGTTAAAGTAATGTTATGTCTAATTGTTCAAGGCCAAAATGTACATATCAAAACATAAAGGAAAATCTATTATCAAAACCACTTTTCCAGTAATCAGTTTTAGTCCATATGAAAAAACCTAACTACCCAGACTTTGACTGTTAGTGAATTGTTTCCTTTATATGCTCACTGTTTTCAATCTTGCAATTGAAAGTTTGAATTGAATATAGGTTTGTCCACTTCCAATACGCTGTTAGAACTTTCAACTTCAGCTCTGCCTGCTGTCAAAAATATTCACATTAGGATTTCTTTTTGTACAGTGTGTTTTTTCCCCAAATCTCACAACACCCTAATGGCTCCAATGATAGCTGTGGAGTTTTGTCTACACAATTTAAAACAGCAGCTCTATAGTAAGTTGTTATTGAAGATTTGACTAAAGGTCCCACTGTGACTGAAAGAACATTTAATCAGTTTGTTCTCTGCTTAGATTAAAGTCAGCTTCTTCATTCCCAGACCTGTGTGAGGAATACACAATTTAGCTGCTTGGAGAGATAACAGCTGTACTTACTTACATACACAAATGAGTAGAAGGTCAGCTTTGAGACTAAAACACAGCTTATTTCAGCTGAAGTTGGATGGAAAACAAACCGTGCACCAACACCAGGAAAAGTGAAGGACTTAACACTCTAAATGGGGGGAAAAGTAGTTTTAGTTGACTGAAAGTGTGAAAAGGAGTGAAATAAATGTAAATAAATTAAACTCTCAGTCACTAAGGATCAGGCAAGAGAGCAACTGTAGGGGCAACAAAAGATTTCAAGATGCAATTGTGGGTCCTAGAACTCCTGAATGGAAGGTACAACTGAGCAGACACCCATGGGGAAATTATCCCAGAAGCAAGAAGAACCTGGCAAACATCAATTACACATTTATTGAGATGGGGACATCCCTCTAGAGTGATAACAGAGAAGCCTCAGAACAGCTTAATATAAAAACCAATTCTTTGGTGCCTTTTTCCTTTAAAGCTCAGAAAAGAGAATAGCAGGTAACATGTGGCCAATATTCACAAGACAAATTTTGCTTGTATCTAGTTTTAATAAACATGTTGAGAAGGGCCTTTTAAAATCCCTGTGCAAAAAGGAAATTTTACTTTATTGAATGTCATCATATCTATTTATAAATTATATTTATATTTCTGCCACTTTTGCAGCTTCTTTCAGTCTCTCCATATAATGATGCCATGAATTCTATACAATTTTAATATATCCATTTAAATACAGTGACATCCATCTGTGGCAACTCACCCGTAAGAGGAAGGGGAGAATCAGTGCTCATGGTAGAAAGGAAGAGAAGTCAGAGGTTCTGCAAAAGCTTCCAAAGTTTTATTAGTAAATTACATACTGGGCATGGGCATTGGTATAAATCTTGTCCTGATCTTGTCCAAGGACACAGAGATGGGTTTTGCAAAAAAGGGTGGGGTGAAAGGGAAGAGAGATGGAGAGAATGGATTAAAGAGGGGAAGAGAGACAGATGGGTTAAAAAGAGAAGGCAGAATGGGACATTGTCAATCCTGGCTCCAGAGCTGATCCAGTTGATGGAGTGTCCTGTGACATGGACTGGTGGGGTACCATTTTACAGAGAAGTTTTTCCCAAGAGATAAATTTGTCTCTTTGTATGCAAATCAGTTCTCAGGTGCTGTTCATTCTTTCAGACCTTTCTGGAAATGGGTCAGAGGCTTTGGGGAACTTGGGTGGTATTTATCCCCTCTGTGGTCCACATCTACTTCCTGCTGTGCTGCATATCTCCAGGAGCCAGGAAAGGACATTTGTCCCCCCAAAAATGCTGCCCTTGGTGTGTATAGCCCCTTCTGCAGCCACATCCTCTTCTTTCTTACAGCTGCTTTTCAGTACGCAGAGGGGGCCTCTAGGAAAGATGGAGAGGGACTTTTTACAGTGGGAAGGTAGTGATACGAGAAGGGAGAATGGCCTTGAACTGAAATAGGACAAGTTTAACTTTGATATTAGGAAGAAGTTCTTGAGTGTGAGGATGGTGAAGCTCTGAACAGGATGCTCAGGGAAGTTGGGGATGCCTCATCCCTGAGAGTGTTCAAGGCCAGGTGGATGGGGCTTTGAGCAACCTGGTGTACTAGAAGGTGTTCCTGCCCATGGCATGGGATTGGAAAAGGGTAATCTTTAAAGTACACTCCAAACCAAGCCATTCTATGATTCTATGACTATGCTCTCACTGAAACAAATTTTGTCTGTAACACCAGCTGGAGCTGGCAGAGTAGGAATTCTAGATTGCTTCTACACCGGTCATTATAAAGGTGATAATAATTATATTCTAGCATTCTGAACCACACAGCTCTTTTAAGGTTCTGGTTTGCTAAGCCCTAAGAAGCCTGGCTCAATAAAATGTGTTTTAGTATGTGTAGAAAGAAGCTGTATACAGTATGTACCTCCACGTTTCCACTTCTTTCTGTTTCTATCAGATACAAATTTGTGTTTGAGAATGTGAGAAAGCACATGAAAAAGAGCCCTGTACTGCTCTAAGAACTGACAAAAAGCTTAAATTAATTTTGTTGGTGAGATTGCTGAATTTAGTGATCAATGCTCCACACTCACTACAATGAATGAAACTCTCTGGACTGAAATCAGAAGAGATAGTTCAATTTTACCTCTTTGCCAGTTTAAAGCTCTTGTACTGAGTTAGAGCAAGCTGGTGTTTCTTTCTTTATCCCTTTTCAAAGTCAGATGAATGTACTTCTAGAGTGACTTAATGTTGTGATTTTTTTCCTACAGATCAAGCTAAGAGCTGATATGAGATGGAAGAATCTCCATAATTGTATTACAAGGGTGATCAGGGAATCCCAGTTTTCAGAGAAAATCACAACAATATTTTCAGAACTGTGAATTTTTCTATATTAATACAATTCAGTAGAATTGATCTGTTTTTCATACAACTTGAATTTTGGTCTTACATCTGTGACAGGGAAAATGCAACTCTAAGCTTTCCAATAAACCCAGACCTAAGTATGAGTAACTTTTATACCATAATTAGATTTTTAGTGACAATCATCAAAATTATTTGCTATTAGGTTTTTATCAAAACCATGATACTATTAGGTGAGTTTACTCTTACATTTTTGTTTGAATTCTCATTGTATGCAAACCTTATTCAAACTGTAGCCAGACCAAAATCAGAACCCTTGCCAGCAAAAACTGCTGAGTTTCACACAGCTTTAAATATTTTACAAGGTCTGAAGCTTTGTTTGCTGTCATTTGAAAGACCTGTTAAGATACTGCTCACAGTTTGCCTGACCTCAGCCAGTAATTTGGAAGGTTTACTTTCAGGCATACCTGTAACTTTCCACTTCACACTTAGTCTCAACTACTTGGGAAGAACAGAGTGGGCAATATGTGAAAGGAGAGTCTCAGTTTACATCAAAAATGACATTGCTTTTTCACAAGGCACTGGGAAATTAGAAATAGAGCTCTTGAATGCTCACAAATCAATGTCCTAAAAGAAAAAAAAAGCAGCATAATGTGTGGGGCTGGGTACCTATCACACTAGAGAGCATGAGATGACACTGTAAGAACCAGGTTTTCATGTGCAGGCTAGAAAGCTGTGTTATCACAAGCCACTCAGTACGAGAAACAAACAAGTAAGGGCACAAAATGTAAATGCAGGTAACGGACTATTCCCACTCCTAGTGTGAACAGATTTGTAAGTATCACTAATGGAATAGCAGCAACAGTAATTAGCAATTAAAGATTTGTAACTTCAAAGACTACTGCACTGCTTAAGTGGCAAGGAGCTCTAATTTGAGCAGATTATGAAGTCAAACAGAAGAAAACTGACATTACAAATATGCATATCTGTCGGGTTTTTTTTAAATCTAATTTTATATTGACAAAAATCAGCAAATCAGGGTCCTGGAACAAAAGTATAAGTGGTAATAGAAAGCATTTTAAGGATAGCATGAAAAATTTGGAAAAAAACCTCCTATTTTCTGATAAATGTGGCAGCAGCAATGATCTGTACATCTGTATTTATATACAAAAAATATATACTCAAATGGAAGGAGCAGGAAACTGTCAGCAAGAAAAATAAACTAAAATCTGGAAACTTTTGATAATTGATAAAGAAATCAACATTCCAACAGAGACATATATGGTCTGTAGGGATAGGGATAATAATGAGATTTTTCATACATTAGGATCATTTAATAGATTCTTAATCTTATATAAAGGCCACATCTACACATATATAGTAAAATGTTATTAAAAGGCAGTATTTGTTATTATTTCTGAACTGTATCTGCAGAAGAAAAAAAAAACATGGATTATTAATTTATTACAGAGAGATAATTGCAAAAATTCCATGCAAATACTAAGAAAGGATATCATACAAATGAAGCAGGGGAGAATTCTGCAGGTCAATGTAATTTGCATTTAAAGTTTTAACAAGCTTTAGAAAGTTCAGCATTATGTGAACCTTAACTGTTGATTTTCAGTAACTGTTGGAGCACTGGAAAAGTTCCAGAATACTGGAAAGAAAACTAATGCTTTACATGCATTTAAAATGTGAAATGCAGGCAGGTCAGCTAATTGCTACTTTATCCACTTGAAACTGACTCTTATAAAATCTATCATAATATGTATTAATTAGCACAGAACTTTTAGATGGTACTGAAAATATTTGTCAATATAAACATAATGAAAACAAAGCCTGATAACACAAATTACTTTTTTTGACTGTGATGCCAAGATCAGGGTACCCTTTCTCACCCTTGTGTATGACAACTGACCCTGTACTCAGAGTTATTTCAGCCAGTTACCTGGAAGAAAGGTAAAATTATCATTGCTAAAGCCTGTAGATGACACAATTTGGAAGACTGGTAAGCAATGGGAGCAAGATTTGAGATTTAAATATTCAGTCAATTCCTTGTTCCTTAAAGTTGTTCCTGACATGGGAGAATATGAAAATCCCTTCATGTTAGGGAAAAAAAAATAGGAAAGAAGAATTGTAAGAAACTGTGGGCAAGAAACGTTAATCTGATGAGATGGCAGGTGCAAAGCTTGCCCATATGGGAAGACCATGGTCAAATAGAGGGACTGGAACATGGCTTTCCATGTCAGCATCATTAAGGGATCTTCAAGCAAATTATGTTGCAGTAGGTAATGAGGCTTGATATCAAGATATACAACTGAGAAAGTTAAGAAAAATGGGTGTTAAATAAGTATAAATAGCAATAAACAGCTTAAATACATGAAACAAGGCAGGAGAAATATAGATCTCCCAGTCTGCACAAAGATGAAAAATCTGAAGTGAAGAAGGCTTACAAAGGTCTGAGATCACATTTCAAGAAAAAGCAGATCTTTTCAACTAAAAAGCACTGGATTCATAACAGTGGGCAGAGATATAATGCTACCGCAAGTGTTCAGATAAAATGAAGATGTCAGAGGAGTGGACAGCTTGCAAATCTTTGCTAAGTTTTCAAACTTCAGATCTGAACAAAATTAATCCTGCTACCTAAGACTGCCAGGAAAAAGGTCTCATGTCTGGGAGCATTAAGGCCCTGCATGACCATCCTTGCCACTTTCTCCTTCCTACCATACTGTTTTGTGTTTGTTCAGCACAGTGGAAGAAGGCAGCAAAAGAATCATAGCCAGAAGTAACAGTCAAAACCATTCCATGAAAACCTTTCAGGATGGTGTGGACGTGTGTATAGCTTGTCCAGGAATTGTCATAGAAGAATGGGGAAAAAACACAAAGGTGAAGGAATCTTGGAAAATGTTAACATGTCTCCATTGTATCTTGAAAACAAGCAGTCTTTCCTTTTCCCTTGTCTCATATGCCCAAGCCATATATCATTTTTTCTTCATGCTTAGCTCCAAGACATTGTTGTTTTTCTTGCCATTTCTAGATCTTTTGTTATCTTATTTCTCAAAATTTTGCCTTAGAAAACATTTTCCTGGAAATGCTTCCTGCCCTTTTATTGGTTATTTCTCCTTGCCACTTCTCTGCCCCTCTCCTACATTCTTTTAATTCTATCTGCTTTAAATGCTAATCCTTTTAGTATAAGAACATGACCTTATTGAGTGGTTCACAAATGCAAATTTAGGCTTATGGTCATATATTTAGGGTGGCAATACTGAGCTGTACAGATTAAAAACCTCGGCCCATCAAACAGCAAAGGAAATGTCTTCTGATCACAAAGCATCCTGCTAATCAGTATGGTCAGGATAAAAACAATTTGCTGTGAATAAAACAAAGAATTTGTTAGATATTAACAACTATGTACTATTAAAACAAAAATGCTGATATTTGACAAACACATAACTACTGATTTAATCTACAAATAGGCTGACCTATACGAAATTATTTCAATTCAAAACAAATATCTATGATTTTGGTAACATGTCTGCTTATAATTTAATTATTACATCCTCATATTTCTCACTAGAACTGTATAAATGCATTTGTTTAATTAAACAAGAAAGATTAGATTAGGTTAGGTTAGAAAAAAAGCAGATTGGTTATCTTTAGTGAAGTAAAGGTTGTACATTTCAACTACCATAAAGAATTGCAAAACTTCAATGTGAGTAGGGTTAAAGGGTGGAAATGTGCTGTAACTTGCAGTGGAAATTTCCACTGCGTGCTTTATTGGCAGAGGTATGAGCCTTACCCATGGTAAGGGGGGCTGGGAGTGTGGTCTCTTCATAAACACTTTGGAATGCTGTGTCACGATATTTTCCCATCCAGTTTTCTGACCAGTTTTTGGTTTTGGTCCTCCTGAGTGTTTTGGGGTCACAATGCACACTGGTCCACTAAAATCTGTAGGACATTCTCCTGAGGAAAAACTGCAGGGTCATATCAGCCTCCTCTACTGTTTTCTCATACTGACACATTGCACTCACTGCAGTATTCTCCAATCTTTGTCACCCATTCTCTCAGTCACCATTTTTATTTTTGAATGTAACACTGTGTTTTCTAAAATTCTGTAAAGACAAGACATAATAATTGGTATGGGGGTGAGTGTAATGACAAAACCTGTTCTTCTGTCTGTAAAAGAGTAGTTCCTGCACTTCTAAACTAGTACTTGGTTAGAGGAAACAAGAGGGAAGTTAAGAATACTTGGAGAGAAGTTACCTAGAAAGTCAAAAGAAGCTCAGTACTGGAGCCCAAGGTGTTCAGTTCATTGGTCAATGATTTGGAAAAGGCCTTGTATAGTGAAGTGGCAGAATGTGGGGCATTGTTATTTTTAACAATTAAAGATTAAACCTGGCTGCAAAGGAACTGCAAAAATATTCAGTGTTTGTGCATTGAAAGGACAAACGCAAGATAGGAAAGGGTTAGCAGAATAAAAAAAGTCACTATGTAAATGTACAAATATGGACTTCATTAAGTTTTTGACATAAGTAATAAAACTTCAGTCAGGGTGAATAGTTATCTGCAAGTGGGAATCACAACCCTGTGAATTATGATGAAAGGAAAAAAGAAAAATAGATGGTTAAGCTTTCTTATAAATCCATCTGATTAATCCTTACTTCTGATCACAGTTCTTTCTCAGTGCCAAATTGAATATGCTGGGAACTGAAAAGGTATAAAGAAATTAATGACAAAGAGATATGGTTTTCACATGTAAAGAACCTGATCAAAGAAGGACTTTTCATCTTAAAAGAAAGAAATATGTCAGAGGTGACTCAAAATCATTATTTGACTGAGAGTAAATAGAAAACACAAAATCACAAAACACAAAATCACAAAATCATAGAATGGTTTGTGTTGGAAGGGACCTTAGTGGATACCCTGGAAGTGTTCAAGGCCAGATTGGATGGAGATTTGAACAATCTGATCTCGGGAAATATGTCCCTGCCCATGTCAGGGTGGCTGGATATAGATGATCTTTAAAGATCCCTTCCAGCCTAAACCATTCTATGATTCTGTGATCTTGTGACTAGATGAAAATTTAGATCTCGTGAGGAACCCCTATCACTTGGAATCACCCCCTTCAGTTGGAACAAATATTTAACCATATACCTTTTTAAAAAAAATCTACCTCCAAATAATAATTAAAATATTTTGTCTATAGCAAATGACAAGTGATCAGAAATATAGATTTCTTTGGGTTTGATCTGAAAATCTTGAGGATGGGTGTGTTTATGTCCAGCCAATGACTTGGTGGACAATGGGGAGGAGTTTTCTGTAGGTCACACTGAGCTAATACATGACCTAATGAGCACAGACATCTTCAGTTAGATCAGAGCCCTGTCCAACTTGGCTTTGAATGTTTCCAAGGATGGGGCATCCACCATGTTTTCAGGAAACCTATTCCAGTGTCCCCTCCACCCTCACTGTAAAAAAATTCTTCCTTACATCTAGTCTCAATCTACATTATTTTAGGGTAATGTCTTTACCCTAAAGACATTACTCTTTGTCCTATTGCAACAAACACTGCCAGGAGATCTGTCCCCATCTTTCTTGTAGGCCCATTTAAAAAACTGAAAAGCCACAATAGGGTGTGCCTGTAGCCGTCTCCTGTTAAGGCTAATCAACCCCAACTCTTTTAGCCTTTCCTCATAGGAGAGGTGCTCTGATCATCTTGGTGGCCTCCTCTGGGCTCACTACAGCAGGTGCCTGTCCCTCTGTGCTGGGAGCCCAGGGCTGGGTGCAGTGCTCCAGGTGGGTCTCAGCAGAGCAGAGCAGAGGGGCAGAATCCCCTCCCTCCCCTGCTGCCCACGGGGCTCTGGATGCAGCCCAGGACACGTTTGGCTCTCTGGGCTGTGAGTGCCATGGCCGGGCCATGTGCAGCCTCTCACCCACAGCACCCCCAAGCCCTTCTGGGCAGGGCTGCTCTGGGTCTGTTCATGCCCAGCCTGGGCTGGTACCAGGGGTTGTCCCAGCCCAGGTGCAGCACCAGCACCTGGCCTTGTTAAACGTTGTGAGATTCCCATAGGCCCATTCCTCCAGCTTGTCCAGGTATCTCTGGATGGCATCCTGTCCTTCAGGTGTGTCAAACCACCTCAGCTTGGTGCAAACTTGCTGAGGGTGCACTCAGTACTTCATCTATGTCATTAAGGTTAATATTAAATGACTCTGGCCCCAATACAGGGAGGGGCACTACTTGACACAGATATGCTCTGAGCCATTCACCACTAACCTCTGGATATGGCCATCCAACTAATTCCTAGTCCACTGAACAGTCCACCCGTCACACCCACATCTCTCCAATTTAGAGAGAAGGATGTTGTGGGTGATCATGTCAAAGGCTTTACAGAAGTCCAGATAAATGACATCTGTATCCTGCCCTTGTCTGCTGATGTGGTCATTCTATCAGAGAAGGTCACTGGGCTGGTCAGGCAGGACTTATCCTTGGTGAAGCTCTGCTGGTTGTCCCAAATCATCTCCTCCAAGTGCCTCAGCACAGTCTCCAGGAGAGTCTTGTTTGATGATCTTCCCAAGCACAAAGATGAGGCTAGGTAATTTCCAGGAGCCCTCCTTTCTTCCCTTTTTAAAGATGGGTATGCTTCATCTTTCCCAGTCACCTGGAACTTTATCTGACTGCCATGACTTTTCAAAAACAGTGGAGAACACCATGGGAACTACATCAATTGATACACTCTGGGATGCATGTCAGGTCCTGTTGACTCACATATGTTAAAATTCTTTAGGAGCCTTGAACCTAACCTTCTCTTACAGTGGGAGGGATTTTGCTCTCCCAGTTCCTGGATGGAGCTCCATCCAGCCAAGAGGTGTGGGAAGAGAGGTTGCCAGTGAAGACTTAGGAAGAACATTGCTGATTTGCCTCAGCCTTCTCCTTATCCACTGTTACCAATTTCCAGTTGTTAGGTACATTTTCTTCTACCTTTCCTTTGATTCTTTGTGTCTTTTGCAAAGTTCGGGTACAGTCAATTCTTGTCCATACTGAGCCCATTCCTACACAACTGGGTAGTGTCCCCATACTCTTCCCCTTCCCAGGATACCCACCCCTGTTTCCACTGCCTGTGCATTTCCTTCTGGCCCTTTAGTTTAAATAGCCAATCAGCCTTTTCCTGATTTCTTACTCATGGGGAACAAGAGCCCTGGTGCTCCATGGAACACATCCTCAAAGATCTGCCAGCTCTGTTCCACCCACCTTGTCTCTAAAGGCAATTTCCCAGGGGGCATCACTGGCAAAGTCCTTGAACAGCTTGAAGTTTGCTTTCTTAAAATTTAGTGTCTTCACTTCAATCTTCTCCTGACTCTTGTCCTTCAGGACTGTGAACTTCACCAGTGCATGATCACTGTAGCCCACACCACCTCTGATCACACCACTGCTTAACTTCCAGGGGTTGGTGACTGACAGGTCCAGTAAGACACCCTCTCTGGCAGGGCTGTCTGTATTACCTATTTCAAGAAAATGCTTATCAAATATTTATCTCACTTTGAACACCGGAGGGCATCAATGAAATTACCCATCAGAAGAACTGATACTCTTTAGGTAAAATAGTTTTTAAACATAACACAGACATTTCTTGCCACTAGGTGTTGTGGTAGTCAGTATTTTAAGGAATTCAAGAAAAAAAGAGGCAAAATTCAGTTAATCCCATGAGCAGTGATGAAGCTCTGCAGCTACTCACTCAGGAAATACTTGGGCAAAGGATGCTCAAGCAGAGTGTTAGCTTTCTGTCACTGAGTCCTCCATAAGTACCTGCACTAGAACAATAGTAGAAGGAAAACTCTGAGACGAGACAAAACTTAGGGATGTCCTAGCATGACAAATATGTGTTTCTGACATTAGACACACAACACCACATTTAACAATAACCTGACACCAACATGTAAAATCTGTGAAACTAAGACATTTGTAACAAAAGTGAATGGACAGCAGGGCTCCAAGTGCTGTAGTGAATGGGGCTACATCTGGCTGGTGGCTGTTCACCCTGCAGAGAGGGAGGTGGGGTGGGCTGGTGCTGGGCTCAGGGTGGGTCAGCAGTGCCCAGGCAGCCCCAAGGACAAATCCCATCCCAACAAACCCCATCTCAGAGCACCGAGCACAGCCCAGAGAGGGGATGGACCTGCTGGGCTCAGCCTTGGGGCAGCCTCACCTGGCGCCCTGTGTGAACTGTTGATGTGAAACTCCTTGAATGCATCCTGAGGAGGACAACAAAGCTGTAGAGAGAGCCTGAAAGGAATGTCCTGTGAGGAGCAGGTGAGGACTTTGGCTTGCCAGGTTGAAGAAAAGGAGGCTGAGAAGTGACCTCATTGCTCTCTGCAGCTTCCAGAGGGAGGGGACAGGGACATGCTGAGCTCTTCTTATTATCAGTGACAGAATGCTTGGGAATGATTCAGAGCTTTGCCAGGGATGGTTCAGACAGGACTGTATTCCACACAGCAAATAAATAAATTATGAAACTTTCACAGGGTTCTCTGAATATAAATATTATAAATGTAAACTAAAAATCAATTAGGCAAAATAATACAATAAAATACCTGCAAGTAAAAGCTTCTAAACAAAATTCCCACATTTATCAATTCCATTCACAAGTCACATATTGTCTCAGGCTAGAAGGGGCAGATCAAGGAAAACACCCATATATTCATGTATTGCTTGCAAACTCTTCCCCTGAGGAGCTGGTTTTGGCCATTGGCAAGGACAGGATTCTGGGCTAGATGGACATTTGGACTGACCTAGGATAATATGAAGGTAATTATTTCAGTACACTTTACTATGCACTGTTTGAATTATTCATTCCTTTTTATTCTGATCAAGCATTTTTTAGGTGAAGATGCAAAGAAAAATGTAAAGTTTCATTTTTGTTTCAGCCACTTCCTACCTTGATTTTTTTGCTGTTTTGTGACGTTTTCATCTTTCTGGAATGTACTGGTCATCCTTTTGAAGCCACACAGAGCTCAGAAACTGTTTCATAGGAACTTTTGAATCTGGCCCAAATGTATTGTAACTAATTTTACATATACCTTTAAAAACATTAATAAGGCAAAAATATTCCAAATAGACATTTTCAAAATCAAAATTCACCCTGTATCCTTACACACAGATGAAGTAAGCAGTCAAACTTGTCAGATTAATGTTTCCAATTGCCAGTAGTCAGGCTAAGAATACCAGATCTTCCAGACACCTTTTTAATGGAAAAAGTAATTGCAGGTATAAGTATACTTTACAACAGCTGGTAGACATAGAATATTGAATTGAGAGAGGATTCACAGATTTCAAACCTACTTTGCCACAGAACTTTCATCTTCCAGCACAATTCCACCTGGGCTGGAGTGAGGCGGAGAACACAGGCCCAACCATGACTACAGTTGCAAACTATAGAGAATCCATTATTCTGCAAAAATTCAGAGAAGCCAAGTCTACAGATACATAATATCCTCTTGACAAAAATCCAGTTTGGTCATAGAAGATAGCGTGGGCTGTGATAACTAAATCTATAATTCAGGATGTCACGTAATACTGAGTGGATAATATCCCAAGCATGTGTTTGGGGGGGTGATGTCATTCCTCTGTGGAACATACTTGTAGGCAGTAATGATTCCCTGTGTTGCACAAAGGTGCTTAACACATTAAAAGGAGCTATACATTTCATTTGGAATCAAATCTAGTGGAATGGTGAGAAATGTTTTAAACTAGATTTGTGAGAGTAGCAACAACTTACAAAGTTTTCATCGACACACCAGAATTAAAAGCCAAGCTAAGAAGAAACACACAGTCTAGTGCTAAAAGACCCAGCTGCTTGGATCAAGGCAAGTCTAGAGTGGATTGAAAGAATGTTCAAAGTATTATGCACAGATTCTAAGCAAATAGCAGCAAAAGAAGACACATACTTTTGATAGATACCTTATACTCTGTATCTGACAAAGGTCCATGGGTATGAATTTTAACAACTTCTACTAAATTCAGTCCAAAAGACTTTCAGTTTCCTTGAAGTGGACATATTGAAGCCACTGATGGCTACTGAAAACAATGTTAAAAATTACAAATAAACTATTCACTGAGGATGAACGCCTGACCCTTATTTATTGTTAATACTGTTAAATCAGGGACAGCACTAAGGAAATCTCACAGTTTAAAGGAAGGCTAAAAAATAGAAAACTTACTACAGCTGAAGTGGGGTTTAAAATAAAAAGTATAAAAAATTCCAACATAATATGGAATTATGAAGCTGCCATGAACAAAGGATCATACTTCTGGGGTTGAAATCAAAACGGTCACAATGATGCAGTCATATTTCTTATTTGGGATCATGTGTCCCTAATATGACTTGTCTTTCCAAATTACTCTCATCCATATGTGCAGAAGAGTATTTAAGACACAGGATGCCTATAATTTAGCCTGTGAGAAATTGAAAATATGCAACAATCACACCCAAGACACACAGTCAAACATATGGATAAAAACAGACCAAATGATCTCTCTGCTACAAGCAAATTTCCAAGGAAATTAGCCAGAATGTCTAAATTGGAAAGGAGGTCAATCTGCTTGGCCTGATTTCTTTTAATGGGATAAAATAGGCGATCATATTTCTCTAACAGAATTGGTAGCAATCTTTGTTAGCCATATGGCAAGGACTAAATTGTCACAGTGAAGAAATACAGCAGGAGTTAAAGGGATGCTCCCAAGTGCTGCTACTCTATGACTCATGCAAGTGGCTTCCATTGGAAGTGCTGCATCCTTCTACTGAGATTTCAACCTCTCTTGTTGTCATTTAAGTATTAGATTAAGAAAATTATGGCAGAGATGCAGCAAAAAGTAAGAAATATGTTTTAATGGTGAATGCTACTAGTAAATTATAAAAACTTTTCTGAACTGATGACTGGTCAGAGGACAACAGTAGATTTCACATATTTCTGATGTCAGAAGAAAAGATGTGAAATTGTGAAATTATTTTGAAAAGCACCATTGTTTATATCAGTTACATTTAACTAAAATGACATTTCAGGGTTCTGGAAATTGAGACAAGTACAAAGAATTTGTTATGACTTGCTGGTGTCTGGAAACTTCAGACACATTGCTCTTTTCACCTCGATTGTGAGACATTAAATTCTTTACAGTGTCTTCTTCCAAACCGAGGTTTTTTAAAACCATCTCCTACTATAACAAATACAACAGATACAAGATAATGGAAAATACTTGTAAGAAAATATGCAGTTGACAATCAGAAAAAAAAATCTGCCTCTCAGAAGCAAAATTTTAAATTAATTTTAAAATGCAGATCTTAATAAATGTGTGGTTAAAGATTCTAGTTCATGCTGACCTGTTTATGAAAAGGTGAGAAGCAACAGAATATCTGAAGCTAGGGCATATTATAAGCACTACACTACTTGTGGTGTTGAGAAAGACTAATACCCAGTGGATATATTTGAAGATAACAAATACAACTACTTTGGATTAGATTTTAGATTACTTTAAATTACTAGATTACTTTTACATCTTTTAGAGAATTAAAATCAGTTATTACAAAAATGCCGTTAAATCTTACACCTCAGACTCACCAGTTTTTAAAAGGATGCACGAACCTATCTGGTTGACCAGAAACAATTACAAAAGGTGCTTAAATCCCTTTAGAATCTGACCATGTCTTCACTATGGTGACTATTCAAGGTTTGTTTCAGTAGCACTGATGTTCTCAATTTCTGATATGATCCCACATCCTCAAATTACATGTTTTACACCTTTCTAGAAAAGAATGGCAGTCACACAGTATAAAATCAATGTATGCTGTGACTATGACCACCCCTCATAGGTTTGCATATTTTGCATGTTTCTCTGTTCACTAAACAGCTGGATGGCTTGGTAACAGCAAGAAAGTAGTGGATGGTGTTTATATTAATATCAGTACTGCCTTTGACACAACTTCTTGAGACACCCTTATAGACAAACAGATGAAGTACAGACCAGGTAAGCGGACAGAGAGGTGGATGGAAAGCTGGCTGGACTTCAGCTTCAAAATAATGTCTTAAGTGTCATAAATCCAGCTGGAAGCCAGTCACTTGATCTCAGGGCTCAGTATTGGCATCAACGCTGGAGTGAGTCCACTGAAAGGCCATGAAGACAGTTGGATTGGATTGCCTGAATACAAGGAGGAGCTGAAAGAGCTGGAACTGTCCAGCCTGGAGTGGAGAAAACTCAGTGTTGTTATCACTGTGTATAAATATCAGGGGCATGGGGCTGGCAGACTAAAGAAGATGGAGGCAGGCTCTGCTCAGTGGTACCCAGTGACAGGACAAGAGGCAATGGGAAGAAACCAAAATAGAGGAAACACTGTCTAAACAGCAGAAGTTTTTTCTAAATGCATCAGTGATTGAACACAAAACCAGGTTGCCTAGGATAAGTTACAGGGTCTCCATTCCTGGCAATACATGGAAGGACCCAGTCCTGGGCTGCCTGCCCTTGCTGACCCTGCTCTGAGCTGGCAGGTTGGACTGGGCAATCTCTGGAGGTTGCTTCCAACTGCCACTCTTCAACAGTTCTACCATTGAATTCATCCCACAAATTCCTCTAAACAGCAACCCTCCTATCTTGTATGTTAATAAAGCATAACATGACAATCTACAGAGAATTCCAGTGACTGATTCAATTACACTCTGAATTGATATAGAGGCTTCCTCCCATGTTTTCCTAGTGGGACACTTGGAAAAGTAGAGTTTTCTACTTTTTCTGATATGCTGGTTTTCAAAGTCTGAAGAAGTGTTACCACCTGCAAAATATCAACAGAATAAACAGCACCAAATAATTTAAAACATCTGATTTTTTGTGAGCAAGTTTATAAAAACAAACAAAAGGCTTTGTAATAAAAAAGCTGTCTAACAATATAATCTTGAAGCAGTCTGACAAGTTGCCCAATTCTTTCATGGCTGTTGCCTTTAAAAACTACTCCCTGTTGTGTAGTTCTTTGCTGAAGTTCCTGAAGTCTGTTTTGTCTTGCCAGTGTTTCTCTCCTTGCTCATAGTTCAAAGACACACCATGCAAAGCACAGCAATTTTATGACATTAGTGATTAATATTTTTTATTATTTTATCTTGCCCTGGGTTAGCCAGATACTTCTCAGGAAGTGTATCCCAGAAACACATGGGCCTGCCTTTATTGCACTGATAGTTCTCATGTCTAATATGGCCCATTTCATTTTTGATCTGCTGGATATTTGGCAGCACAGAAAGAGCATTAAAACACTTCCCTTCTCAACTAGAAAACTCAGGATCAGTGCAGCTTTCTGCCATAAGAAATTTCCATCTGCACACAGAGCTACAGAGGGAGCAAAATTACAACCACTTTCCCCACTTCCTGTGATGGAACAACAAAAGGGGTTGAAAAGCCCATTCATTCCTTCCCCTCTACCCCTGGATAGTAGCAAGTTTAGAGCACCAGAATTATTATGTAACCTGGGCATTGCCCTGAAATCACACTTTGTCTAAGGTTTCAGAGAGGCTGTGCTTGACTGCCACTGGTATATTTTTTTTTCTGAGATGTTGAGATCACTTTTCAATTGCACAGGAAAACCCTCTGAGCTTTATTTTCATATTTCTATTAGGGCTTTTCTGCCTTAGACAGATGACATGTTCTTCTCCTCACATGTATGAAGAAAACCTTTTCCAACTTGTTATTTTGTTCCTTGTGCAATATTCCAGGCAGTTTTTCACTGACAGTACATTCTTACCATCTAGAAAATAAAAGCCACTGTCCTCTTTCCCCATTTCAAAGACTTTTGGGCCCACAGCCCCATGTACTATTTCTCATTTTTACTGAGATACCAAATTCTCAGTAGTTGGTTGGTTTCCATCAACTACCCTCTCCTGAAATATCCTGATTGCTTATAAACAGCTTATAAACTCTAAATGACTCTTCAGTAGACTGCCAATAGGAGGATAATAATTGAGTTTGTGGTTTGCTTATCATAAAGACCAGTGGTATCTTAACATCCCCTTGGGCTTAGCTGATGATACCCAAAGTCACTTGTTTTCTACTATTAGATTATTGACCTAAAAAATCATTCTGTGAACTTCTGGCCTATGAATTAGATTTATTGGCATTAAAGTAATGCTATTATTATTCTATGAGGTAATGTAACTAACAATAGTAACAACAGTAAAAATTATTACTGGGTAAGCATAGTAATTATGAAGATTATTATTAACAATAGCAATAAATTTATTTAAATCAATACATTTATTTTTGTATTGCTATAGTGCAAAAACTGACAATATCGCTGAGCTATAAAGGTTCGTATACATCCTTTCAGTAGTAAAAAATGGGATCTGCTCTATTCCTATAAACCATTGGGAAATACTGGCTTTCCCCAGAAGGTGGTGCTTATGTGCCACTAAATGAAAAACACAACACAGTCCTGCAATTTCAGGCAAGTTTCTCATATGATAGAACATAAAATAAACAATCGTCCCTGACTTCAGTGCTTCATTTTTAAAAGACTGACTGAATTGTCAAGATAATAAACCGGTATTTTTCTTCCACAGAAATTACTTTTCCAAGTTTTCTAAAACACGCTCTCATCTCATTTTACTTGTACAAACAGTAACATAAGTTTTTGCTGGTAGTGAGTATTATTCCATGCCCAAAACAATGAGATATAATTCATAATTTTTTGTTACAAGACAAAAACATGTAAATTGTTTTAAATATGAATTATGTAATTTTGTACTAATATATACCTGGCAAGAAGCTGCAGTTTTGATAGTTTTTGCAGATATTTACTATCTTGCTGCAGTTTTAATGATTGATTTTTACTACTTCAAATTAAGAAAATGTTATTTAAAGCCATAAAGTGAAGGTAAAAATATATTCACAACAATAAGCTCAAAAGGGTTTCTTTGAAATTAAAATCTGAAGTATCTGGATGTCAAAACAATCCATAAATCCCCTATTTTATTTTTTAAAAACAATGTTTTCATTTATTCTCTATTTTTCACACAACAGGAACATAGAGATTATTTTAGAGCCTTTGGTGTATAATACCTAGAATTTCAGAAGTTCTATTTAAAAAGCTAATTTGGAGAGGTGAGGATCATATCCTCTACTTCAGTTATCAGCTGTTTGTAAGTACTTGAAATTTGTCTGTTCCAGTCTGAAACTCAGCTTAGACTACACAGATGGCCTCATTCTCTGATTTCTAACAGGGACTGAAGGCACAGGAGACCAGGAGCTGCTCTTTCCAGGTGTTATGTCTGTGTCGCTATAGATTCAGTGCTAACCCAGAGCACAGCATCTCCCCAGAAAACACAAACTATTCTGATATCTAAAATTCTGAAGTGCTACAGTCACCACAGTTTTTCCTGGTTGTATGACCTGATTATTGCTAATAAACATGCAGCCATCATTGCAGGCCTGTGTCTTGCCCAGTCTCCCTACTGGATAAAGCCATTTAGATGAGTTTGTAGGTTGACTGGTAATTGTATTGAATCAGGCAGATACCTGATTGGAGAATCTTGGTAGGGTTGTTTCCGTCTGTGTTTTTAGCTCTATTATGACAAGTCTTCTGTGAACCTGAATTAATCTAATGGTTAAAAACAACAAAATACAACACCCAAAACCACAAAAACACAACCAAAACCAAAACCAAAACAAAAACAAAAACCAGATCAGAACTGCAATCAAAGGGAAATGGCTGATTAATTTAAGTATGCAAATTTAGAAGTTCATTACACTATCTGCTTTCTTGACAGAGCCTGCCAACTTCATACCACTATGTATTCACACTTCTGAGTTAAAAATCCGCTAAAGTTTAGGGCCCTGACAAATTATCTCCGTTGGAATCAGGAATGGGGAATTTGAGTCAGACATCTCCAGACTTACTTCCAAAAAACACCAGACTGCATTTCTATTTTCTTGAAGATACTTTAACCAGCTATAGGTAGATTCTTCATTTAAAAACTTCCCAATCCATTACCCTGCTAAGTATTGTTTCCAGAAACCTCTAGCCCTCTTCTCAGATTCACATATCTAATTATTTTGCCTCCCATTTAAGTACATTCTATGACTTTTTGGAATTGTAACCACAGGAGGCTACTTTGACTTGCTGCTGAAGGTGACAGGTTTAGAAACACTAAACCCTACCCTAGGCCAAGGAAAAACAGATGTCACCTCCATTTGGTCCTTTACCAGAAAAAATAAGAAAAGGAAAATGTCCTCAAGCAACTTGAATGTCCTCTCATAATCTGTGGCAGGAAAGCAGACAACAGCAGCCAGCAGCCGTTGTTCTGCTTCTGACCCCCACTGCTTGGTGGCCAGCTGAGTAGGCATTGATCCCTACTTTTTGTACATGTATGAGCAGTTAAAGAAGTTATTTTCAAACCTGGCTTAATAGGAGGTTGAAGAACACAAGGAATATGCTGCTGAGGAAGGAAAATTCCATTTACCAGAGCTGTCCTCATTTTGTTTGTTTATTGTAACTATCTCTTTTGGTAGAGTTTAAATGACTTAAAGCCTGAATTTCATCTATATGGACCTTTTTAGAATGTTCTTTTCCCTCTCTTTCACCTCTTCCCTGTGGAGCTCAGAAACATGGTATCTTGCACAGTTTAAATTGCAGTGTTTTGCTCTCCTCAGAAGAATGCGATGAGGCTTCCTATAGAAGGACTCTGGCTACAGCTGCTCCAAACCTTTTTGCTCAATCTCAGAGCAAACAAGGCTCTGATGAGATTTCTTTTTACATGTTTCTGTGACCCAAGGGTTTTCTTCTTTGGTTCTCTAGAGCCCCACAAAATATGAATTTCAGTTGAGCCGTGTCCCACAGAACAGACATTCCTGGTATTTTTCTCTCATGTTTCAGAGCTGTGATAAGGGCTGGGCTGCAATCACCACCTCAGCATTTTTTGGTTAAACAGTTCTACTCAACAAGTGCATACAGGAAACCAGGCTTCACTTATCCCAGCATTCACAGAACCACTTCCTATTCTGAGGAGTCAGTCCAGTATCTCTGACAAGGATGTAACTCTGCCTCTCCTCCCACACTTCCCCCTGGTACCTGAAAATCATTCAATAACCAGACTGTAGGTATTTCTTTCCCAGTTTCCCCTGAAGTGTGGCCTGTGTGGTTATTGCCCTCACAGCTGCTTGATCTATCAACAATAAGATTGAAGTATTTGTTCCTCTTTTAAAACTTGAGCTGGCAGAAGTACAGTTTTTATTCCAAGTTTCCAAGAGGAATTTCTACTAAGCACACCTCAGCCAGCAGAGCCAAAACCTCTGTCCTAAAGGATGGTGTAAGACACTGCAGGACAGTTTCTGCAGAACTGTTCCACACCAGAAGAGCACAGGCATGTCTACACTGGGTGCGGAGTTACTCAGGCCACACAGAGATGAGGCTTTCTGCCTCATATGAGGCAAATGGGGTCTTTTCTAAAGAAAGGTCTGAACCACAGATCATGGTTTTCACAAGATTATGCACAGGCTATTCACCAAACCCAAAATCACAACCTTCCCCTTAAATAAAATGCAGCATTTTACAAAGTAAGGACTTTTCCATCCTAATGTACCCTCATTAGAAAAATTAGATTAAAACACTTTTTTTTTTTAACCTGTAAATTTTTTTTTAGGATTATTTCACCAATAGTTACAAGAGGTATGATAGTGCTATACATCCATGACATTACAGGACTATCGTATGTTGGACAATCCCAGTTTATCAAACATCCACTTACTATGTTTTCATTATGTTTTATATATTTTTTACTGATTTCAAATATCTAGTAATATTATTTTTGCTCAGTACTATTAAATTTCCTCTTCATCTCTAGGCATTCTGAATAATTTAACATAGGTCTCTTGATTAATCACTTAACTATTTATTATTGTTATAGAACAAGTTGAAGAGTTGCTGCTAAAATGCTAAGTTCATGTCTTAAAGAAATCCGCACCAACTTCCCTGACATGTGTGTGAAACGCTTGATTCTATTACAGTGGAACTTTACAGTACACTGAAAAGAAATTTGATCAGGCCTTTTTTCCTGCATGCAAACTAATAAAAGGGTTTTTGAGAAGAGGTTGTCATTGCAAAGGGACTAGAGGATTTAGGAAATTAATCTCTAAGAAAAAGACTAAGACTTATGCAACTCTGGTGACATATGTCATGTATGTCAAAGGTTTATTTTAAAAGATCACTGTTGTATGTGCAACCTCTTGTACAAAATACTTAGTATTTAAAAGCACTGCATATTAAAGAAATAGGTTAATTCTTTCACCTAATACATATGGTGTTTTTTTCAGAGGAAAGAAAGATTAATGTGGAGTTAAAAGAGGTTATCCAAGTTAACCAGGATAGATACAATCAAAAGTATTTCTGAAATTATAATTTGAGCTCAGAAAATATGGATTAACTTTTGAAAAAACAGATGGCTTGAGGAGGAGACTTCTTTGAGGAGGAAACGATTTTCAGAGAATTCACATGCTTGAGAAGAAAATGAAACAAAGCTAATTCGAAGAAAAGTTTGAAAGCTGAGAAAAAAACCCTGCCTATTCTCATAACATTAAGTGCTCAGTGGGAATGTCAATTTTCTTTTGGCTATAAAACTTGGATTAGACTGGAAAATGAAGTGCTTGAATTTTAAGGACTGAGTCAATCTTTGAATACTCTCTGCAATTATGGGCTCCCTGTAATTCTTTCTTGAACTTTATCCTGAGTAATCTTCACATGCATGCTTTGCATTCTAAATCATTAAGGGTTTTTTTTCTGTGTTGTTTTGCATGGACCAAGGACCTGCTCCAATAGAGCAACTCCTGCACTCTAAATCAGTAGTTTTTAAACTATTGTTTGCAGTCATCCACGGAGAGCTGGCTTGTCACACGGTGCTGGCTGTAACCTTGTAAACAGAAATAAAAGACACTACAAAGATGTATTAAAAACTTTCCCACTCCACGGTCTCAGCAGATAAAACTGAAGGGACTGTGTAGAGTTGTAAGAGCATGGGGAGGGTTCTTGGATAAATTTTGGATTCTGAATGTGATTTTTGTGTACTTCTAAAGCTTCAGAACCCTTCCACTGCTACCTTGGAGTATCAGGACTACTACCACAGAGAAATCCATCATGAGAATAGCAGTGAAGAGTGGTGAAATCAAGGAGAGGAAGGCAAAATAAAAACAATAAAGTTCAGGAAGGTAGATTCCAGTAAACTTAGGGAGACATTAGTTAAGAATTTATGGCAGGCAAGTTCATGGGGGAAAGGATTTAAAGAGACCTGGCAATTCCTCAAAGAAATGGTATTGAGGCACAAGTACAAACTGGCCCAATGGAGAGGAAGGATGGAAGCATAGAAAGAGAACGGCCTGGCTAAGTCATGAGCTTGTTATTAGCCCCAAACACAGGAAGAGAGCACAGAGAAAGTGGAAATTAGGTTAGACTGCTGGGGACAAGTATTTTTCAGAAGACACAAAACTCAGGCTGGGCACAAAGAGCTGTAATTAGCAAGGAAGACAAGGAGGAACAAGAAAGAAATACATAAGTAATAATTACATTACTAGCAATAAGCAAAGCAAGAATAATACAACAAGGATAATACAACAAGAATAATAGGAGAGAGGCAAAGCTCCAGGGCTTCAGAAACCACTAAAGAGATCACTTGAGAACGCTAAGCCTACACACTTCATTGAGTGCTAAAATATACAGGTTGAATTTATAAAGGAAGAACAAGCTAGGCATTTTAAAATATGTTATATATGAAAACAACTCAAAGTAACTTTCAGCAAAATTTTCTTAGCATAATGCATGATACAACTTCAGGGCATAAGCAGTCCTCTGAGTACTTGTGAAAGAAAACAGACATAAGAAGCCTTTTCAGAGGGAAAATAAAATGCATAACTTTATTTGGAGAGATGGAAAGAAGGATGAAGTGTTCAATGACTGAGAAAATCCCACTAACAACAACCCTTATGGATCCCCTCCAACTCAAGACATTCTATGATTCAGTGAGATCATGTCAAGGTTTTTCTATAAAGTAATAGGACTTGCAGCTGAGGATACAGCAGGTAATTCAACGTTTTCAGACACAACAGAGGCTTTTGACAACTGTGCCACAAGACATCCTCATCAACAGCTTATGGAAGCTTTTTTTGACTCTCTTAACATAGAAAGGGTGTATAATTTGTTGGAAGTCCATATCCATAGTGGTCTTATTTATATTTAGCTGTCAAAAAGGAGGGCAGTACTGAGTGATGCCATGACCTGAATGAAGCTCAGCAAGCATGCATGAAAGTACCATAGAAAACAGGGGTAATCTACCAACTATACAAATACCATAGACAGAAGAGCTGGCTAAGGAGGAACTGGGGGTAAATCACACACTGAATGTGAGCCAAGCCAGGCTTGCCCTTACACAGGAAGCAAAGACGCAGACTAGGTTATATAAACAGAAAGTATACCGCAGAACAAGTGACGTAATCTGTCTAGTCGGATCAGCACTGATAAAACTGCAGGGTTTGCAGGATAAGGCAACCAGTCTGAGGCACTGCCCTTCAAGGAAGACTTAGATCCGCTCTAATGGAAAGTCTAATGGAACTACAAGATTTTCAGACATCTTGAAACCATAACCTAGATAGACTATTAACAAAAGAAATTCCTTAAAATAAATGTGATAATAGTCAAGAACATAAAGAGATTGGTTTTTTCTGCAAGAGACTGCTATCTGCTGATAGAATTATTTTTCTATTCACTAGAATTCCCAAATCTTAGGCACATTTCTGTGGTACTAATTAGTTATTTTAGAAAAACATTGTAGAAGGCAAATTGTGTTTAAACTTTCATTGCTGCAATGAATATATCATGCTATATACCATTCATACCTTCATAATCAACTTTAACTCAGAACTGTCACATTCTTCAGCACAAGAAAAATGCCGTATACATATACAAAGTGTTCCCAAATTGTCTTTAATTAATATTTCTTCAGTAGCCTTTAAAGGAAGTACATGACCCAAAACAAAAAATATTGTTCTTTCTAGCTTCCTTTCCTTTATATTCTGCTCTCCTATGCAATAATGACCAAAAATTCCATCTTAAATAATGTCTCTCACACAAAAAGCACTCCTGAAATATCCCTGAAAAAATAAGACCGCTGCTTTCGTGATGACTGTATACTTTATTTCACAATTAAGTCTGAGCAACTAATACCGAAGTGAAAAACTGGAACAATTCACAGTATTAAAACAACCACAACAAAACAGCTAGTCACCTGTGCAAAGCAGAACACATGTTAAGGTTAAAAGCCCTATTGTATCTCAGAGTGCAAATCACACTGCATTTCTCTTTACAAATAATTATTAGTGTTAGCTACTGTTTTTTTTCACAAGGAAGTGAGAGTGAAATCTTTATCATGAGAGCTGAATTACTTCGATTTACTAAATTGCTGGACTGACAGTAACACAGGCATTGATTGATACATTACGCATGGGATACATGGAAAGAATTAGTGAAAAGAAACAGATTAATTACTGCTTTGAAATACTATTGTCAGAACTGCTTTGTATTTCATAAAGTCAGCAAGGAAATTAGTACAGAATTTAAACTGGGTTTTGCCCACTCAGATTAAATTCTTTCCTCTTTAAAATGCCAATCCTGGAAACTGAGATGGATTTGCAAACTGTTTTGATGGAGTTTTCATTATTTTTAAACTGTTACTCATTTATTGTCCTGATAAGAAATCAAGGTTCTCTAATTTCCACCAATTTTGAAAGTTGGTTAACAGACATCCAACCTGGTGCTATGGAAGAATTTGAGATTTCATATGCTATATGAACTGCTACTCTTTCTGCTGTCACCAGCAGATAGTAAAAATTTAACCTCTCACATAATGAAAGTGCAAAAGCACATGTAAGGTCAGGTATATGAGTGCAATTCTGCAGGTACAAGACCATGAAAGAGCCCTGTTTATTACTTGAGAACATATTCTGTATTCTTGAGGACAAGAGGCTTTAAATACTTAGAGAAAATACTTAAACAACAAACTAATTGGTCAGATAGTTTTGTATATAAGAAAACAGCTGTAAAACCTTCACTGAGGTTGCAAAATTCAAGCATTGAAAAATTAGGAAATCCCCTCTGCAACCTTGGCTTTCACAAGTTCACAGTATTTTTCACACTGAATATCCTGCTCCAACAGGTATGTTCCTGACCCAAAAAGTTTTTGAGTTTTTGTAATGCAAATAGCTGCTTCTAGTGTCATTTTAGCAGCAGCCAATCTGATACTCCTACAAAAAAATTCCAACCCAAGTCAATTAGAGTGGTGAAAAGGTCTAACCATTGAAAAACAAGATTTCATAAAGTTTTAACAGAAATGGGAGGTAAGTTTATTAATAACAGATATGTAACATACACACAGTTGCAGGCAGAGATATATACACACAACTGGTCAAGACTGGCAAAAAAAAGCATAGGAAGTTTGTGCCACTCTAGCAGTTACAATACTATGAAATATGCAAAGGTATAATTTGCAAGATAAAAAAAAATATTATGAAGCATACATAACATAAACTGTAGGTAACATCCAGACAACTGGATTTTAATGATGACACTTAAATTATTTTTGGATAGGGTATAATGCTTTTTTTTCAATTTAGACCAGTGAGACTTTGGTCATGCACCAATCTGCACAATGCAGTGTTCACATTTTTTTGTGAGGGATTGTACTGTCTTTTCTTCTTCATTTCAAAGTGCTTCCTTTCTCAGGGTAGTGCTTTCTCTTTCATGGTGAGTCACTCGGAAGTACTCTAGAAATGCTGCATCTTGTAAATAACTGAAGACTTATGCTTTCTCCTTTATTTTGGTGGTCTCTAATTTGGGTGGTCTCTGATTTGCATTTGCTTTAAACGTGAAAGCAGTTACTGTATGCTCAACTGATTTTTTTAAGGATACATTTAGTGATTACCAAAGAAAGGGTAAAATCACATATCTGCTATCAAGCAAGTCCTGATAAAAAAAGATCATGTTCTCCTTCAGACATGAGAACAAGCAGTAGTTATTTCTAGTCAACAGTAGTTAAAGAGAATAGCAGGGCTCATTTGAAGTTTAATTCAGGGGATCACAGTAGCAGCACTAGTTCCAGTGCATTGGTCATGTTTCTGTCCTCAGAGTGACCCTGCAGGGCTCCTGTTCCCCCGTCTCAGCATAAATGCAGGCAGTCCCTGGAGGATGGACACTCCCTAATCCACCTTCAGGAAGCTGGAAGGATTAAATTATAGATGTAAGATTTATTTACAGGTAACTGGGATGCTGCAGTGTTACATTTCTATGCCACATGGTTCAAAAGGTCCTGCAAAACAGCAGATGATAAGGCTGGCAATGAAAGGAGGCAGTTTATGCAATTTATCTACAAAGGAAGGAAATAGCTTTCTTGAGGATGAATCACAGTTCCTGTGAAATCAATTGATTCAGTGAGACCAGCTATTCACTCTGGTAAGGTAATTTTAGTTGTTTGTAAACGTAGCTTTAGTGTACATTTACTGATTGAGTAAGTATAATTGAAGTTCCTATTTTATTATTTAGAATTTTTTCCCTCTATTGGTGAATGAACACACATGATATCCCTTTAGGCCACAGGTCTTACTTTACACATTGGACACATTTCTGTGGAAAAACCCCACTTTTTTATCAATACAATACATCAAGTCTGAGGTGAAAAGAACTGAGTGACAGAACAGGTAACCTTTGCCTGCTCTTTCATTCTCCTGGCTTTCATTTATGGCCACTACTAAGGAAAGAGTTTCACAGACACTTTTGGTGTGGCATAGACTGGCAAATGGAAAGAGAGAAAGAGAGGGATGAATTAGTCAGTGAGAAAGAGAGAAAAAGGAAGAGTGAAAAAGAGATCACAGTCCTAGTTCCAGCATCAATCCACCTGATGGGGGGTGTCCAGTGTCCAAATGCACCCAGAGTGGTGGGGGTACCTTTTTACAGTTAAGTTTTCCCCACTTTGGAGATAAATTTCTCTATTTCTATGCAAATCAGTTCTCAGGGGCTGTTCATTCTTTCAGACCTTTCTGGAAATGAGTTGGAGGCTTTGGGGGTCTTGGGTGGTATTGATCCCCCTATAGCCCATGCCCACTTCTTGGCCTCATTCCTGTGCTGTGCTGTGCTTATTCCCAGGAGCCAGAACAAGGACATTTGCTCCAAAGAATGCTGTCCTTGCTGTGTATATCCCCTTCTGCAGCCACATCCTGTTCTTTCTCACAGCATGTTCTTACCAACAATCCTTGCTTGGAATTACCAACAAACCTTATCTGGCTCTACAGCTATGTGGCTATCAGTGTTCACACTACCTCCCTTAACTTCTGGGTGCTTATAAACTGAGCATAAAATAGAAGAACATATATAATTAAAGAGAAAGAATTTTAAGTTATTTCTAAGTAAAAAGGTTTGAATAGCCCCCAAACTCATGGCTTACATTCTGACATTTTTCTGCAGAAACTTCTGAAATACTTGCTTTCTTCATCTACATAGTCATTGGAATAAAGTTGAG
Source organism: Chloebia gouldiae (assembly GCA_003676055.1). Classification (NCBI taxonomy): domain Eukaryota; kingdom Metazoa; phylum Chordata; class Aves; order Passeriformes; family Passeridae; genus Chloebia; species Chloebia gouldiae. The sequence continues at coordinate 2,114,726 of QUSF01000044.1, read as the reverse complement.
ATGATAATGCAGTAATGATAAACAGTGTCCAAATCAGAGATGTTTAATAAAAGTAACTTAAAGACCATAGTGGTTGGAAACAGATTATGGGAAGTTTTAGAAAGGTAAGTATTGTAAAAAAGAATAGTCACAAGGCCTGGTAGGTACAGAAAACTATTTTCCATTGCAAGGGGATCATAATGTTCCATGTCCTGACTAATATCCCTAAAATTTCCAGGCCACATCCAACAAGAGGAAACATCTGAAGGATCCTACAGCAGCACAGACCCTCAGTCTTTGTCTTGTATCACATAGTGTGAGACTTCTACCATTTGTTTGAATGATGTATTTGAATTGCTCCTACTGCAAATATTTGCTGCCCCCAAAGACTCCATAGCTCAGTTCCCATGGTTCTGTGTACTTTGAAAGATGTGTCACATCTACAGTATCATGTTTCTGTGGCTGCTATGGTAATGAAAGTACTTGTCTTTAACAACATTGGAAAATGAAAAACAGGATATAAAACATGAAGATTAAATAGCAGAGTTTGAAGTGAAGAACTGAGGGAGGTTTGTCTAAATATGTAAATATGTAATACCAGTGAATTTACCTTCTTTCTGTGTAATATTAATATGAAACTGAACTAATCTAATCAAAATAACCCCTCTACCTAAACAGTTCTGCGTATTTGATTTGTGCATCAGTTGCACAAACGTGTACATTTGTTAAGAAAGGGTCAATGACTGACTAGTATCTCATTATTTCTGCATTTTCCTCTGCAATGTAATTGTTCCATTACTTTCTAAAGCATATCTTTATTAGTGTTTTTAATGAACAATGACAATTTGATTCCAAAGCTAGAGTAGAAAGCAATCCTTGTGCTTATAAAATTAATAGTTTGATGTTCAAATTCCCCATCCAGTCTGTTAAGAGCAAAGTGCCCCACACCAAACTTTAGTACTTCCTACAGAGAAAGTTAACCAAGTGGGGTACTGTATTTTGCAATAAACTAAAATATGAAAGCTGTCAAGCAAACAAAGAACAGGGACACTGAGAAAACATAAGTATAAACCTGAAACAGTAAAACAGGATCTGCTTGTAGAAAGTGAAATCTAATCCACTATGGAAGTGAATTAGCATCTCACACATATACATTGCTTCTACAGAACCACACAGAAGCACACATACCTTCTATAGAAACACACAGAAACATATGCAAACATAGTTCTATACATGCAAATGCAGTATAAACTTGAAGAGGAATGAGTGGAAATACTGAAAAATGTGCCAATAACATTTTGGCATCACAGCCAGCAGCACATAAGAAATAACTTGTAAGTGTGCAAAGAGCTATGGCTGAAACCCAATACATTTTGCATTGCATATACACAAACAAGCTGACATTAAGCAAAAAAGCCTGTCTGCATTTTGTACAGTTCTATTGTAATCATGCCTGTAATTCTGAACTCACCACATCTGTTAGAGTAGCACATCAAATTCTTTTTCATCTGCTTTTCAAACTGTGAAGCTCCTAGGAATGTTTCCAATTACCTTACACTTCATACTATCATTCTGTTACTCCAGTATTAAGACCATTCCAATCTTTCTCTATGACCACAGGTGACTCCCAATCCTATGGCAGTGTATACAGCCATCATAGTAATTCTTGTCTTGAGTTTACGGTCTGAAATTATTATGTTAAAAAAAAAGAGAGAGAAATTAGTTAGGAACTAAGGCCAATGAGTCTATGAAAGTTATCTATAGTCCCATTCAACACTTGTAACTTAAGCAAGACATGATCTCAAATCACCAGGATCTCAGCTAATGCCTGAACTGCAAAACAAAGCTTTTTGGGTGGGAATAATGCTAAAGCAATGGGTCCTCAACACCATCACTCATACAACAGCTTGGGCATTTTTTCTTCCTCTTAATGATATCAATTGTAACAATTTTATTTGCTATAAACATTTGTCACATACAAACATGATATTGCATTGTTTACATATCAAATTTTATGCTCATTCAAATTATAATGGCAGTGTTCCTCCCTTAGAATTAGTTGTAGAAAATTACTACATATTATAAAACTCCTGTCTGAAAAGGCGTTTTTGCTTTCCTTGCTTTTCCCTAACATTTATTAGTACAATATCTGAGTTGTTAGTTCTTGTTAACTTAAGTTTTATGACACTCATATGGAATGAAGGGGACATGCCACCTTACAGATACAATAGAGTTGTTGAGTACAACCTTACATATTCTAGGCAATTTCTCTGAAGTTTGCCTTATTTTCTAGGCTTTCCCTGAAAAGCAAATGAGAAACAGCAACCAATGAATCAAAACAAAGCCCCTAGGTTTCATCTTGAGGTCTGCCCTTTTAATTGTCTCCATTCTTCCTTTTTTTCAATTAAGTTATGTTTTTTAAAATTAATTCTTTTTTTTTTAACCAAGATTAGAAGAATTTAAAGCTAACAGCACAGCAACTATGCTAAAGGAGTAAGCCACCAGTGACAGTTACTGTCCTTATTAAGGCCTTGAGAGGCACCAGGATAAATTGCTACTTGGCCAGATACAGAGATACTAGCTCACAGAAAGCGGTGGAATGCAGAGAACTGGGACAAAAGTGCCCTTTTATGTACTCTTTTTCACATCTCCTCCTCCTTTCTCTATACTTTGTTGTGCTAAGTGTTGTGCAGCATGTGCCATGTATTGACACTCACAGGTGTTCCAAACATCAATCTGTATTGCATCCACCCTTCCTGGGGGTCTACAGTTCTAAAGACCTATGCTATCTTAATTTCAGTCCCATTCCCCTTACCTACCCAGTCTACTATAGAATAAATGGGGTTATCTTTTGTTCTCCCCTTTCCATTTTATCCATGTTTAGACTTGCAGACCCTAAGCATACAGAGATAAAAACTAAAAGGAAATAAATTCACCCTCCCTGTTTACCATTCACTTCACCATTACCAGCAACATTCCTTTGTATAAGTCAAACCCACTTTCAGATCTTATAACTACTCTTTTGTTCCATTAAAATCCATCTTGCTTCCATAATGGATCTTGTCAGATTTCCCTTCCTCGACTTTCATCCATGGCCCCACTATTACCTGCCATTTTATACATCCATAGATTCCCTCTCGGAACTTGGTTCCACAAATCAAACTAAACAAAGTGCCTCGAAAAGGGAGATTTTCTCAGTGATGGCACTTTATCCTACTCTCTTCTGTGCTGTGGGCTGCATTGTCCTCCAAAGCACTCTGTGATGGAATTGGCACCTGTTGGAGCCCTTGAATGGTCACTTTAGTCTCCTAATGTTGCTTAAGACAAACTGAGTGTAAAAGGCTGGATAATTTCTGCTGGGTATGGTGCACGGGGGCTGCTAAGTGTCACTTATCAGTGTCACAGCAAGGAACAGGACAAGGTACAGAATGCAAAAAGGGGGAGGGGGGCAAGCATGAAGGGCATGGGGATTAAGGGACAAGGCACATCTTGGTTTCCTAACTTTCATAAGGAACTGCAGCCTAAATCTTCCCTTTATCTGTCTTGCTAAGTATTTTCCATCTACATTTCCCTGTCCATGACCTGTGTGTCTATATCCCAAGCCCCATTCCCCTGCCCATCCGCCCCCTTCAAGTCAACATTCTAGTCCCCAGTACTTTCCCTGGGTCAGTCCTTGTCTCCACTGCCTTCCTACCAGGTTCCTCCTGCCCCAGCACTGTCTGCACAGCTGGGGTGCAGGACAGACCCTCTGCTCCCCGCAGCTGCTTGCCTGGAGCAGAGCTGGCCAGTGAGCCGCTGGCAGTGACTGCACTGAGGGAGGTTTTGTGCCTTGGCTACTGCACAGCGTGCACAGCTGTGTTTTCAGAGTGATGTGTACAGGCTGGCCAGCGTGAAAGGCCATCTCCATCAGACTCTAGATTAAGGTGCTGAACTCTTCTGAAGTTGCAGCATATTCCAAGTGAAGTAATTCAAAGCGTAACTTGGCTATGTGTGGGTGGAGCTCCATGGGAATAGCAATAAGGTCTTTGCCAAGCTGAAAATACCATAGTAAAGAAATGGCAGGGCTGTTCAAAGAAGAGCTGATGGATATCTTTCTTAATTTGAAAGAGAAAAGTTTTCTTCTATCTGAATGGAAGAATAACATACAAAAACGCGACTCCAAATGCTCACTTAAGGCACACATTCAGTCTGAAATGTGATTAAAGCCTGAAAAAAGTTATAAGCAACCAATGATAGATTCTTAACAAAAAATGTCAGTTAGCTTTCATAAAAGATTGCTACCAGCCCAACCTATAATTACTGTTGCATACATTACAGCTACAGATCTATGTGTTCTCCTCCTAGTTCATACAAGTTACAGCTTATTTCTTGCAAGTTCAAGGAAGTGCATCTTATGGAATTATCTGATAAGAGAAAATAATTTCACAAGAGTTAGTTTAGGCAGACTATTACTTATTCAAACAAATTAGAAAAAAGCAACAGCAACAAAAACAATAAATAAACAAACAAAAACCACTAAAAAAACACCCAACAGCATCAATATGTTTTTTTAAATTATCAAATTCACAGTGGAAGTCAAATTATCAGCACTTTTAATGGGACAATATGATGTAAGTATGTGGACAAACAGGAGGTTTTTGAGATTATAAAATTATCAAAGCCTTAAAATGCCAGGATAAGAACTGTAGATCATGGACAGAAGTTAATTTATTACATTATTCCACAAGGCAATAATGCAGTCAGATGGCAGAAATATTTGATTAATTGCTTTGTAAACTGTAAGGCACCATAGTGTATTTACTCAAGTCTCATTTTCTGTTAAAGTAATCTAGCTTAACGCAGTTTATAGTTTACATTGTAACATACACTAGAGCTAATATATAGCATTCAGACTTCCTTAAAATCAGGTCTTCTTCCAATTTTTAATTTTTTCTAATAGAAGTGTTGCCTCACTTTTGAAACTCTTAATGTAAGTTTGTTTATCCTTAAAGATTGAATTAACTGAAACTAAACACCAATGACAATATTTTTATATAGATAAACAAAAGGAAACTCCTTTAGAGATAGATTTCTAAAGGCTTGGATGGCACAACTGAAAGCAAACTAACTTTTGAAATCTTTACCATATTGTTTTGATTTCTGATGGATTTTTTTCTTGCCATTGTGGCAGAGCTGTACACCAGCATGGTATGAAGTCAGTCTACAGGACTGAGTGAACAACTCATCCTTCAGTTTACCTAATAAAGAGCTAGATAATATTTTGCCTAAAATAAGATGCTATCACTTGCTTTCATGTGTTTTGCCTCTTTTCTGTTAAATGTAGTAAAGTGATTTCAAAATAATAACAAAATATGAAATACTCTTACAAAAATCTCTAATTTGTTTTCAAAACCTCTGAAATTATTTGCTGAGTTGGACAAGTTTCCACTGAGATTAATTTTTCACTGGACACTTAATTTTCTAATTTTTCCCACCTCTATCCATTTGTTTATATATTTTTCCAGTTTGATTAAATGATTGATTGTGGTTATTTGAAATTATTTAAATTAACCTTATTTTGGAAAATGCTAAAGAGTAACTTCTTTTGCAGTTTTATGAATTCTGTTCATCTGTGATAAAAGTAGCAGATGCAGTCCAAAACAGCAAAAGAAAACAAGAAAATTCCCAAATATACCAAATTACCATAAAACTTTTATTATATTGATCACCAGAGTTCTGCATATCTCTCTCAAAAAAAATTATGAATTAAGAAAGCTAGCAAAGATCAATAGTAATAGGCATTCATTCTGAAATGTAAACAGCACTATATGGCTGAACTAAATTTTTTTATTATAAAACCAAAAGCCATATTCTTGTAATACAATTTGTCAAGAATTTGATCAGAAAAAAAAACATTTCTAAGCTAGTCCAACCCTTTTCCTATGAAAATTATAGGTGTATTCATGGATACTACACTTCATTAACAGACAAAAATGCTATTATCCATTGTGGCCACCAGAATATAAACACAGCACAGATTCTCTTAAATTCCAATTAAAAAAAAAATATATATAGAATGCTGCTAGTTTGTTTGCTTTTTAAGTATTTTTTAAACAGAATTGATAAGAGCTCCCTTTTCATTGACTGCATTAAGATCAGATTGGTTCAATGAATTCCTTGCTCACAAGCCCTAAGTTATCTTTCCAGACAGTACAAAGGAAATGTCTCTTACCCTCTGTTTGCTTGTGTCACAGTATGTGAATGTTTCCACCATCCCTCTGCTCATTAGATATTTTTAATATATACACACACCTATGTTCTCATTTTCCATTTTATAGATATTCTACAAGACAGAGCAAGAACCCAAAATTTCAGACAGTGATCTACAAACAGCTGAGTCTTTAGATACTGAAAAGATAGTCTGTCATTGTCCTTCATGCTCACATTGCACAGCTTGAGATCACTCAGAAACAGTGAGGGAAGCTGGAGTCGGTATCATATGTTAGCAGCATTTGTGCTTCAAAAATTTCTGGCAAACGTTTCTTTCCTAATTGGGGAAACCAGAGTGGCCTTGTTTACAGATGAATCCAAATCATTCTCCAGGTTTTCTGTTTGGATGCTGTGTCACTGTTTCAGCCATCAGTCAAAGAACAATAAGTGCACTTGTTTCCACATTTTGACTGAGTGGGCAGCAGCTAACATACCTATCAGATTGAGTGCAGTCTGAAGACTTCTTAGATCAAAAATGCATTCACCAGCAGTCATTCAGTATCTAGCATAACATGCCATATTTTGTCACTAATGAGCTACAAACAAAATCTAATCTATGTATTTGGCTGTACTGGAAAAGGTAAGAGTCACAGGAAATACCTGACAGAAGTGCAGATTCAAGCTGATGTCAGTAATTTAAGTGCTGGCTAAAAGAACTTGTTGTGAGAGAGAGAGAGATCCAGAGGAGCACAAAATATCTGGGAAGAAAATGAGTGACCATTTAAAAAGAAGGACCAGTCTGAGTCAGTCTGAGACCAAAGTGACATTTGAGACTGAAGTGGCTTGATGGAGACTAAATGGTCTCAGAAACCACAGCACACTCAGCCATGCATGTGTTGTTGAATGTTAACAAGTGTGCCCTGTGCAGAAGCCATGGCAAAGTCCAGGAGAGAACCTGGGCTGGCCAGCATGATTTCTCATGTTTTCTCCTATGACTTCCCTGTCCTTCATCAGGGCACTATTTGATTCAGAAGAAAAGTCACAGACTCAGAAATTACAGAATGGTTTGTGTTGAAAGGGACCTCAAGGATTATCTATTTCCAACCCTCTGCTGTAAAGCCCGGTCAGATGAGCACAGAGATCCCAGGGGGGCAGTGTGGTGATCATGGGGGCACTTATATTTGTGATTCTGCTCACAGGCTTAATTTAATGGGGACCCTCTAAGATATGGATGACACCTTCATGTTTTTGGGTTACCTTAACAAATTCGTGCCTATTGTGTGACCCATGGTGACTGACTCCTGAACTTCCAGCAGGTTTATAACCGGCTTAGCAATATTTTTAAAAATTTAAAAAGCAGAATTACTTCATTAAGGCATGAATATATTATGCATTATGAATGTAGTGGCTTGAGACTCACCTGAACATTTTTTTTTCCATATTTGTCATGTCAAGAGAAAATACTCGGTTTCTTACAAATATTATAAACAGCCTTATTTATAGCTGTAAAAACCACAACATACAAACAATCTGAACTGTAATAATTGTTGTTAATTGCTAAATCACTGTATAACATATGGAAATTTTTCAAAGCAAGCTACGAAGTAGCAGGTAATAAATTGCAATTCCTGCCATAGGAAGATGAACAGAAATCTCTTGAACCAAGACTCAAAGCCAGACACTGTACTTCCTCTCTTTTAGATCTTCTAACATGTAAATTGACCGTTACAAAGAGGATTAACCACTAGAAGTGTTCGACTGAGCCCAACATTCAGCCCTGCTCTTTATTCACCGCCAGAGCAGACCAGGTGTCCAGAATCCTAATGCTGGCCTCTGCAGTTGGGGTTTGTATGATCTGCATACTAAACACAAGTCACCATTGTATTCTGGCTTTAATTTATTGGTGGCCTTAACAACTGGCTATTTTACTGCTAATTGTACTTTAAATTGCTTGTACAAAATCAAACAGTACTTGGGACTCTAAACACGCACTTTCATGAAGTACAGTTATTTTTAAAACTGTTTATTTTATCAAAGAATTACATTTATGCTCAGAGAAGTAAGGCTTTCTGACAGAAAAATACCTTTTGGCATTTTAGTTATGTTAATGGTTTAAGCTATTTTTTTAAGCTTTATAATATGTACTGTAAATGGGATTATAGTATAAGAAATCATCTTCAAAAGCTGCCAGAATCTAATCACAGGTATATCTCTGTCATTGCCCTCAGCATTTGAAAATCTTCCCTTTTAGCATTTCTTGTAAAAAAAATAATACTAGGTATTCTGAAAAATTTAATATTGGAAAATCTGTCTTATTTACCAAAAGTCGCCACCTGGCTTCAGTTTGTATTTTGAAGTACATCTTGTTATGATGTCTGTGAAACAGAGCTAAGGGCTGGCAGGGAATATGGTGTTCACCTTGCCTGACTGCAGATGTATATGTTCCTCTGGTACAGTCTAGCCTGTATCTTCTAAGTAATTTCCTCTTGGAGAAAACTAATTTAAACTACATGGCCTGCTAACTATTTTGAGCTCTGTCTTGCTGAAATGCACTGTGAAATAATAATAACTAGCTTCTGTTCCTGAATCTCAGAGCATTTTATAAACCTAGAAAAGCTAGAGCTCTCTAGTTTAGACCATATTTGTAGATGAAGAGACACTTTGGTTGAAAGGATTTAGGTCACACTAAGCCCCCCCTTGCAAAACTGGTACCAGTCACTGTAGCTGTCACTTCCACTCCATGGTTAAATAACAAAATAATAATTTTTCAGTAAAAATTGAGGGTCATCCTGATCTACACAAAATACAGAAAATTGTCACATAACTCAGAAACAAGATCCACTCTACAGACCGCAGGATTGCATGCTTACTCTTCCAGAACCAGGCTTCATTTTTCCACTTCAAAATACTGTCCAGGCAGAGTTGATAGAATACTTCTATTTCAATATTTACTAGATGTGCAGTTGCCCATGATAAAAGTAAAATTTCTAATGCTATGGGACTGCGAGATCAGAAAAATATAGTGATGGCAGCTATACAGCAAACTTGAGGTTATGTGTGAGAAGTTATTTGGTCTGCTCTGTATTCAATACTGCCAAGGAAGCTTAAGCCCTTCTGCTCTCAGAATATTAAACTATTGTGTTTCCATTCCATGGAGTACAGTCCTCATGTTGTCAGCCATGGAATACCCTGTGATACTTCCAACAGCAATGAAGTAGTTTAAAGTGCTTGGAATGAATGAATGAACAAAATAAAAACAAAGACATAAAGTATAATGCTCAGGGAAAAGCCAAAACAAAAAAAAAATCCACAAAATCCCCAAACTGACACCAAATTTTTTATCAAATTCAGATCATAAAAGTAAAATCCTGGTTGCAAGTGATGCTTTTAAATTTAAAAATTCACTACAAAATATTTTAGAAGGATATTTTAATTAAATTCTTTAAAGCCATCTGCAAACATCTGGGTTTTAATATAAGATAAGCAGTAGACTTAAAATTTCTGTGGAAGATGTAGAAAGCAGAAGTGCACTCTTTTTAACTCCCATAACACACTGAAATCTTTGTAGCTTTCTTGAATGATTGCTGCTACTGCAGAAGTGTAGACCTGACCCTCAGCCCCATGACCTGTGAAGAGGGCACAGTCACTTTATGATGTGCAGCAACTTGGTGAAGAGTGTAAAAATGGTAACCAGGCTGGACAGTCTTTTCATTCTTTTCCTTTTTAACCTGGTCAAAGACATAGAGGTAATAATCCTACTTTAAGAATAGTGCTGTAAATATTTTCACTATTCAGATGAGGGCAAGGGCTTGATGTCATATTTCGTTCAAGTAGAATCACTGAGATCATGTGTGAGATTAGCTCAGAAAAACTACTATGAGCTGAAATGCCAATGTGGCAGCAGCAAACACTTTTTCCAGGCTATGACACACAACTGCTGAACCTACCAGAATAATTTGAGGGGCCTGTTTAGATTGCAGACCAACATAGGATGTGGTTAGTCTATCAACACCTATAGCATTTTCTCAGATTAGAAAGGTCTGAGCAGCTGCAAGATGACACTTTAACCTGTGTTACTGGAAAATCAGTGTCAGGCTTGAAAAACATTATTAATCCTGTTTTTTGCTACTCTGCACAAACAATTAAACCATCATTATTTATAAACTGACCAATGTAAAAAAAGTACTGAAACTTTACTGGACTTTTAAGATTCTTGATTATTTGTTGTTAGAAATATGATGCTGTCTTGTGACAGAGGCTTGGCAGAGGTCTACTTTGTGCACATATCTAGAGTTAAATTGAGTCGTAAATAATGACCTATGATTATTTCCCTTATGTTTAATGTATATTGTGTGAAACTAAAAATTAGGAAAAAAACCTGGAACAGGGATAGAGTTATTCAACTTGACTGAAATATAGTGAGCTGAAAGATTGAAAGACTGTGAGTGCTTAATTTTAAAGGTTATTTTTAGGTATCTTACGTCAAGACTTTTGCCCATTGTCAGCCTGTTCAACAGATTTGAGAAAAAAAGGTTGGATTATGACTCTGGCATATTGACATATAAGTATTTATGTTTTGATGGTGTTGTCAATTTTCCTGTTCAGTGTTCCTAAGCTTCAGTCTACAAACCTTTGAGGAAGCTCAGATGGTGTGTTTGGATTACCTGCTAATGGTTCAAGCATCTAAGTCATGTGAAAGAGATTTCTGTCTTTTTATTCCAAAATGATACACATTTATCTGTCACTTCTCATTGAATGAGAACTAAGAGCTGTTCAAAGAATTGTGAGCAAAGGTGAAGAAGAAATTTCGCTTCTATTTTGTTAAATAACAAGGCACGGAAAGACTGTGTTGTTGAAACATTCTTAAATAGCTGTGAATAGTTCATTTTTCAAAAAAAAATCACCTTAAAAAAACCCATCGCTATAAGTATACACACCCTCTTAATCTCTATTTACTGAAGTCAGTACTGGAAGAGGAATGCCTTTATTCCATAATTCTTCCCTCTGTATAAATACTATTTTTGATATGTTATTTGATAACTTGAAACTTGCTCTTCTACCTACAGAGCAAAAACAATACTTACGATACTTAACAGTACTTACTTGTGACATTATCCTCCTTTGATTTGGTTAATAATAAATTTATTTCATATCTCTAAGTTGGCCTGTTTTGCCTGTGATGGTATTTGGTGAGTGATCTGTCCTGGTCCTAATCTCAACCCATGGACCCTTCCTTACATTTTCTATCCCCTGTTCATCTGTGGAGAGGAGTCAGTGAGCAGCTTGGATGGGGGCCTGGCGTCTGGCCAGCATCAACCCAAAACATTATGTCTTTTCCTTTGTGCAAATACCAAAATTCTTTATTTAGTTCAGCCTAGATTTTATTAGAAGTAATCTCTGTTTTCATGTCTGACCCACAGCATAAAATAATGCTTTGTTGAAGTGAGTAATATTAATCTCTACAGAAGAGTGTAAAACACTGCTTTGTGTCTTTGTATGAATGCTAATTTATGAATATTTATTAATTTTAACATATCATTCTTCAGGTTGTGAACATCATGAATAACAGATTTTCTTAAGGGGATAGGTATTTTTCTTTGGTATCTTGATTTTACCTATTTGGACAAAAGAAATGAAGCATCACTTGGGTTGTAGGTAATTTACAGTTCATTCTTTTGCCTAATTCTTTCCTCTAGATTGACACTAATCCATGGATAGTGCCACAAGAAAGTGGCCTACAAAAAAAGAAAGTGACTTACAAAATCAGTGAATAAACCAGAAGAATCCATACCCTTTACTGGGACTGGAAGCTATAAATGCCATGAAGACTCAGCTGTGGGTTTGTTGCAGGTTTCAAGTAGTTGGCTATTGTGCAGGTGTGCTCCCTCAGGATCATATCTGAAGCAAAAATGTAAATCAAAACATTTAAATTCATTCACAAGGTTTCATCCATTACATCTCTTTAAAGGTATCAAAACCTTTCCTTTTTTTTTGCCATTCTATAAATTTACTGAACATACTTTTGTCTGAATTTGCATAAACTATTTTCTCTAAATCAAATGAGAAACTATATGTAACCTTAAACCTCATCTGAGATCCAGATTCAATTGCAGATTCAGATTACAGTTAAATTTAGATTAATGAAATGCATTTGATTAACATGATTCATACTGTGTTATTTCTGAAAAATCAAGACTTTTTTCCATTTAAGAAGGCAATATTTCTGACTATATAGGTGAAGAACCAACAGCAAACACCACAATGAAGCTCAAGCATTTCCTGCAAGAATTACCTGTGAATGAGAAGATAGTTACAGACTTCTTTGTGGTTTCTGATATTGACTGCTAGGTTGTTTATAAAATTACAGATTTTGCTGTTATTCTACATCTTTCTAATATTTCTTCACTAGAATAATTTCTATGACCAGTTGCTAGATAAAATACTGACTCATTTCTGGATAGATATCTCTTCTACAAAAATGCTTTTAAGAAGCTTCATTAATGTCCTGGGTCATATATAATGAGGGAAAATTAGACTGATGTTAATCTTCTTATTACTGGGATTTTTTCAAATTTTTTTGATGAACAAAGAAAAAATATATTTCATTGTTCCTGTTCAAGCAAACAGTACTCCATGACAAATATAAAAACTACCTTTTATGTATTATCAGCTGTATATTTGCTGGTATTTGTTTCATGCAAGCCTGGTTATAAATACACTTCCCTGCCATCTATTTTACTAGTGTATTGTGCTAGTAAAGCTTGGGAACAAATGTAAACAAAGAACAGCAACATGATGTCCAAAGCTGCCCTATGGCAGACCAACACCTATTATATAAAATTACTGCAGGAATTCAGCCAATGGAGCTAGATTGCCTGCAGCTTCTAAACATGACTGAAAAACTATAAAAGGCAGGTAGAATTAAAGAGGAAAATGAGAAAGGTATGCATCTTCCTTTTATGCTCTGAAGTACAATAAATACCAACAGAAGGGTGGGAGTGTCCTCCAGTAAATTTTGCTGCACTGACATTTTAGTAAATGAACACAGTGACAAGAGTTAGCAGAATTTGTGTCCTCCAGCAGCACAAAATAAATAATTTACACCTACTGCCTGTTAGTCGCCTAAATAGTCAATGATTATATTAAAGGTGTTACATTAAGTGTAAGTCACACCTGTCAGTTTTTGGAACCTCCCTGATGGAGAAGTTTTACAGAATTCTATAGTACTGTAGAAGGCCTTGATACCTTGGATACAAATGGATGAAGCAATGGGCAAGTAAGGTTTATAGAAAGGGGAAATAGGTCTTTTTTAGACCAACTAATAAAGTTGGAAAAAACAGGCAAGTGTTGTCCTTGCATTAACTTATTTTGAATTTTTTTATAGAACTGTATCTCTTTCAGACTACTAAATTTTATTATTTTCTCCTTGTAGTTTCCCTTTTAAATATCTGATCTTTTTGTGAGATCTTAGTTTCAAAATTAAATTCATTAAGGTTGCAAAAGTCTTTCAGATAGAACTAGCTGTGGAAAGTTTTGCTTGTGTTCAAATTCTCCAAATTTCCCTTTATAAAAGTATTAGTACTGGCAAGTCAGAGCATGTCTCCCATTTATTGCCTGACTTTTTTGACTGTAACTTCATTGCAGCATTCTTCAAATTTCCGTGCAACATCAACTTTATATCTGATTTCTTTAATAATTTCATATTTGGCATTTTAATTTCAATAGCAAGAGTAAAAACTGACACTGGGGCAATCTCCATATGCAGCATATATATATGAAATAATATTCAGGTCAGTGGAAAAGATAGGATCACTTTTCCTTTTATCAATGGTATTTACTTCTGAGAGTCATAGCTCTTGTTCCTGGCATACTACAATGATTTGTGGTTTCTTTTAAAATACACTTCCATGCAGACATACTTTGCATTTTTGCTGGTAAAGCAAGCACAAGAATCCACAAAGAGGAATTAAGGTGCCTGGTTCACAAATCTCTTCCATTCCACATAGGCCATCCAAGCAGTTTCACAGCTCCCTTCCAGCCCCAGCAAGTCAGAAAGCTGAGAGAGGATGCATTGTGTCTGATTTTCTTTTCATTTTTCTTTTTTTTTTTTCTTAATTCAGCTGAACCCTTTTTGTTTCATACTGAGTGTTATTATACCATGTTACATCTTTGATGTTATAGAACCCTGGGCATAAAGTCCAGCTAAATTACCAAGAAAATGCTAGACCTTATAGCTGCTTTTTGTATGGATAAGAATTGCAACTTCTGAATGTGATCTTCAGAATTCTCAGGGAAAGGAAAAAAAATGGAAAAATCATTCATGGTAAGATACAAATTTATGCTACCCTGTCGCACAGCAGAAATGATGAATAAGATCATGAACCAGCTTTGAATAACTATTATTTTCTTCTGTGTAGTGGTGCATTACAAACAGGCCTGAATGTAATTCCAGGGAAAGGCAACAGCAGAAAGTGAGGGGGGTTTGTAAAATTACTGCAGTTTTGACTGCAATAAAGTGAGATCCATCACTTGTAACTGAATCCTGGTCAATGGAAACCTCTATTTATTTTTATGTGCCACTTATGGATGGTGGGTACTCATGGTTTTTGTTTCTTTTTAAATGCTCGCTTCACTCTCTGGTAGTTGACAGGAACTGCCCACAGGGCTGCTGTTTATGTGCTCTACCTCTTCCAACTTTTGGTCATATAATTCACTTGTTTACAATTACTATGGCAACACTGACTGCTATGGCAACACTTAAGTAAACTGACACTAGAAAAGAAAAGTTAAAAGAAAAGAGACAAAGAATAAAAGAAAATAAATCTTGCACTAAATTGCAGGAAGATAAAACATTTTTACTTCAGCTCACTTGTTGCAGGACCAGATTCCATTCCCCTTTCTCACTCAGTGAGTTAAGGCTCAGGCCTGATTAAGGAGAAAACAGCTAACAAAATGAATCAGATATCCTAATTTACCCTATGAGGTTAAGTTTCCCACTTCTGCAGAGTTCTTTTTAATTCTCACTATACTGCTGATCTAGTAATATAAATAGATCTTAATTTAAAATCTGTTACCATTGCTGTTTTTACAAGTTACCTGGATCATTCAAGTCATAAGTACCAGATAATTCTTAGTGTATTCAGTTTCAAAAAACTTCTGTACAGACAGTCAAATGAGCTGAGCAAACATTTTGCAGAGGGAAGACTGAGATACAGGAGCTTAACTTAAGAGATGCAGACACTTAGTACATATAGTGTCATGAATTGCAGTTGACAGCATAGTTATGGTACCATCTTATGCTTGATCCTAGCCATGGCAAATGTGAAAAAAAAATCACTGCCTTATAGTTCAGAAATGTTCTATGATTGACATCAAGTTATCTTAAATCTTCAGTTAATAGACATGCAATCCAAATCTATTACAGGGATATCACATCACTACTGTGTTCAGTCTCAGAAGGCTCAAAATAACCTGAATATGTTTGGTTTGTACATATCATAAACACTTACCAGCATGGTCATATTTATAAATATTCTAAGTTTCAATTTAGACTTTAAGTTTCAAATTAAATTCCAGGTTACAGGGTGGAATACAGTATTCTACTAATTTAAAAAAATGATAGCTCTTAGCAAGTTGTGTTTGTTTCTTGGACTGAAGGCTTTTCAACCCAGGCATTTCTGTCTCTATGTTTTTTATAAATTATGTAGAAGTGATAAGCCTTCTCCGAAAGTGTCAATATCCTTATTAGGTTAGGTTAACAGAAATCCTAACTTTAGAAGACCGTTTGAGGACAGAGCACCACACAAAAAATGAAAGGTGTGACCCTTCTGAGAGCACACGTTATCTCTGTAAATATCTTAAGGCTGTCCATGAAGTAATGGGATACTTCAGCTGCCAGCATGGCCAAGTCTTTTGTAATGCTTAAAAGATAGTCTTTAAGACATGAAAGGCAGATCTTTAAGTAAGTAGGGTAGAGGTTCATAGACATCAGCGTGACTGAAGGGAAAGTATACAAACTCTAAAACCTCCCATAGAGATTTAGCAATACATGGTCTCTCTTGGATACAAAAAGAATGGGGTTTTTAACCTGCCAAACAAACAACCAAAATCTGCCAAAACAAAAACCAATAAATGGCAACTTTTTTTCTTCTCAAACTTTTTGCTTCATTTTCAAGAACTCTCTATGTGGCCTGCAGAATAACCAGGCCAGGAGTATCACAGGTAATTTTTATATTAGTATCTTTGTAAACAGAAGTCTAAACTTGGAACTTATGTCTAACACACAAGGAAGTAATTTATTCCATAGATTTATAATATACTCTTAACAGTCAAACAAGTAAATGAAAATCTAGTTGAGAAAGCAATATATCCAGCAAGGAAATCAGATAATCTTTTCTATACATCATATATGAAGACTGTATTGTATGAGAATGTATCACATTCTGGTATGAGCTAGCATTGTTCATATGGGCTTATTTCAAAAACTATTCTCTGAAAAACATCTTTAGCTGATGTCAGGTCTGAGCTGAAAAATTACCTGGACTTCTTTGCAGACAAAAGTAATCACACAGAAATATTTAATTCCTTTTCTCCAACCTGTCACCATAATAAAACAAGAAACTACAGCATTTAAATACTTTCTACAATCTTTTCCAAGGTGTTTGCTAATCTCATTCATCAGGTGAGATCCAAAAAATTAGTTTGGTATCTCAGTGCTTAATACTTCAGTGCCTGAAAGTAAGAATCCAAGGTGCTGATAAATTCTTTATACAGTCACTGAGAGGGAATTAGACAATTCTAAGTAGCAGTCAATCTAAAGAGTAAATACATCCAGGGAGCAGGAAATGCTAAGGAAAAAGAAATCCCAGAATTCTATGCCTTGACTGCCTTAAAGATGCAGTTATGAAACTTCAGAACTCAGAGCCCTAGGACACATGTGGTGCTGACACATTTACCTGGGGATACACTTCCTAGTCATGGAGATGACTGATCAGAAAATTTGCAGTTTTGTTATTGATGCCACAAGTTAATTCTCAGCCCTCAAACTGGCCAACTGTTTAGTTTGGCTAGAATTCATTCTGGCAAAAAAAGGCTTTGGACAGCAAGCTGAGCAAAGGCTCACAGGCATCAAGATACTGCAGATTAAGGATATATAATGATACAGCTAAGGGCAGCTAAAGCTGAGTGCTGCTAACAGGCAGAACAGCTCTGCTCTTGGCCTGTGAATATTTGCCCCTTCCCTTGCATTAGCAAAGGTTCTTCCTTGGTACTACAGTCACCCCATCAGGAAGCTGAACTGACTTAAAACCAACATTATAGGGGGAGAAAAACTGCATTCCCATTAGATCATCCCATTGTCTCTGCATCCACCTACATAATGTGCAAACCACTGAGGAGGGCAGGGGAGCCAGAGAAGGGAGACAAGGGCAGGACAATACAGGGAGCAAAGAGGAGACAGGCTGGATTTGCTGCTGGAATGTCAGAACTGTTTTAAGTATAGCTTAAATCACACCAGCTTTTCAACAGCAAAAACCAAAGCTGAGAATTTCAACAATGACACACAGATCATTGTTTTCTCCTAAAACTGTAAAATAATGTAAGTAAAGTAGTTTTATCTTTAGCACAGCAATCTAGGGATTCAAACATTTTCCATGTCATTCGAAAATGCTGGTTGCGTTCGATTTTCAGGGAGGGGGCTATTTCGGTGTTACATCACACAAGAAAGACAACTGTGAAACCTGTTTGGAGTACTTTGGTTTTTGTAGAGTTGATAAAGATGTCTACAGAAAGCATCCTGGTTTTCATCACAGGGTAAATGAGACAATTACAAAATCATGTGGGAAACAGAAATGAGATTTAAAAAAAGAAATATATGCAGATAATTCTGTAAATATAAGCCCTCTTTCTATAAAATTATTTCACTTTGTATTGCTGTCTGTAATGTTTTAATGCTTGTTCTGTCTATAAATACAACCTGTCCCAACACAAGAAGAGATACATTCAAACAGATTTTTTTTATACCCACTCCATGGAGTATAGCTATGACTTTATCTTCCTCTTCTTGGACTCTTACTTTAATCTGAATACATAAGTCTCTGAATAGTGAGTACTAAGTAGCATTTCTTTCTTTACTTTTCCTCAATTTCAGAACTTAATATGCAATATTAGTTAGCCCTAAAAAGTTTCTTAAAACCTGAATGCCAGGTTTTAAGGCATTCAGTCCATTGCCTACTTTTTGTTAAGAGCCTTTATAGACATCCCAAGTGCTAACAAACGCAAAATAAAAGAACTTGCTTTTCATGTTACCAGAGGAAAATGTCAGACCAAAGGAAAAGCATGAAAAGAAATATTTGTCCAAGATTCTCTAAATATCACTGAGGATATGATTTCTAGTAATTGAGTTCTAGGAATGGCATTTCCTGCATTTTCACACACACAACTCTCAGCTGAAACAATTTGTGTGTAAATAAAATGACAGTGTGTAGTCATTGGTACTGCTTTAATCATGTTATGCAGATACTGAAGTCACATATTCTACAGTTTCTTATTTTACCCTTTTCAGAAGAAGATGAAGCAGAAGAGAAATAAATTTCAAGCATTAATTAAATAAGCCCTGTTTTCTTTCTTGCATCTCTCATGTCTCTAAGTGTGGTTGCAGAACAAGAATCATACCCTTTCTAATATTTGGGAAGCCTAAAAAAAACTTATTAAAACCTCTTTTGTTTTTATTCCCCATCTTTGGGAAAACCAAAAGAATTTAGGCACTCAAAGTATAATTTTTACAGAACTTGAATGTTTACATTTGTTTTAAGCCACATCTGCAGTATCAAATGTTTTAAACCAAAATTATTTACCTGTCCAAACTTGCCATGCTCTGCATTCCAGATGCACTTTCAGCTTTGCGGCTCTCACCTGAGGGCACTTGGAGCCCACAGCAAGACATCCCTGTGCCTAAGTCCTTAGAAGAAAAGAAAGAAATAAAAAAGGGGAGAAAAGGGGGGGGGGGGGGGGGGGGGGAGAAGGTGTGCTCTGAAGTAGAGAAAGTGAAGCTAATATTTATTCAGAGATGGAAATTCTGAGTGAAGAAAAGAATTTCTCCTGAGGGTTTATGCAGCACAGAAGTGGGTGTAAATGATCTCATTCTTATCTTCTTCAAATTTGCCCAGTAATTTGAATTCCTTCTAGACCACTGAATTAGGATATCTTAATACCAAATTATTCCTGTAGCTGGCATGACTAGTTTCCTAGCCATTTTTATTCACGAGATCAGACTTTTCCTAAGTTGTTCCCTTATAAGGTATAAGTTTACACAGTTACAAAAACAGAACAGAACACTCTCTAATTCTGTCTCCTAAAGCTAAATTATCTACAGGAACCATAAGGAAATAAAGTGGCAAAAATCTTCTAATTAAATCCTGTTGAAATTGGTTGTGTTCAGAGCATCAATTTTGTATATACTAAATATCTGTCTCTATAAAAAGTTTTCATTATGCAAGCCCAATTCTGGTATTTATGAATTGCATGTACTACTCCAAGTCTGTTCTTTTGTGACTTCAAATCCAAATGGACTCATTGTTTTCCTTCATCAAATACTTCTGTTGCTTTAAATTTACTAACAGGGTGAAGAGATGCTTCTAATAGTGACTGAATTATGAAAATATTGATATCCGGAGTGCAAGAATTAATGCACCACTACCCTGCAAGGTCTGAGTATTTTTTTTCTCTGTGTCAGCAACATCTTTGCCTCAGTATTCTTTATATGTCACACTTTACACTTTCCAAAATAAAAGCCACTGTGTGGCTGTGTGAGAAATCCACTTCCAGCACTTCCAGATGGTCTACACCTTAATGCCCAAGTCTGCCCTGGTGGATTTCAAGAGAGCTATTGAGTTTACTCTGCAATGATGCACATCTCAGGCCATCTTTAAAGAACATTACATTAACTTCAGCAAAATGTAAGTAAGTTTGGTAGCTGAAGATAGTTTTGATCCCCCTTACTGTTGGCTGGCTTATGGTTTTTATCTGTAGTGTGCTGCTGCCCAAAGTACATCCTGTACATCCTGTTACGACTTTTGAGGTAATGCCCTCAACACAAGTCAAGCATATGTCAACACAATGATTAATCAGCATGATTTAAGACCTTGCTGCACAAGACCTTGTCCAGTGAAATTTTGAATATCTCACTGACAGGGGCTCCACAACTTCTCTGGTCCCAATTTCAAAGTCTATTACCATCTTATTTAAAAAAATCTCATTAAGTCCCCTGTGTCCATTGCCCTCTGTCCTTACACCGGGTACCTCTGGGAAGAGAATGCATCTACAGCCCCCCCCCCCCCCCCCCCCCCCCCCCACTTGGTGAAATATTTCAAGATAGCAGTAAGATCTGCCTCCTTGTTTTTTCTCTTTTGAAGACAGAACTACCACAGTTCTCTCCTCATATGTCACATGTGTTCCATCCCCCTGTTCAGCTTCACAGCTTTCTGTTGGACTTCTCCAGCGTGTCGATATCTTTCTCACACTTGAGAGTGCAAGGCTTGACACTGTAGTCTGACTGAGGTATAACTAGTACCAAATAAAGGGGAACAATGGTCTCCTTTGACCTACTGGTTACACTCCAAAAGTCATCTTGTTAATGTGGTTGGCCTTCTGCAAGGGCACACTAACATAATCTTGTGAAAATATGCTGCTCCTAATAGAGATAAAGCCAGCTATGATACTGACACTGAGTTACAAGACCAGCAACAGCAAAGCTTCTGTTTGGACTGTACACTTAAATTTTATCATCAGGCCTCTCTTACATTTTAAACAAAACAATTATAAATCTCTTATGCTTTACCATCCACCCTTAGGAGACATTCTCCTCTCAAGATAGCAACTCTGCTCTTACTCCCCAAGGGAAAAGTATTACAAATAGTATTTGATCCCAACGACTAAAGACTGTAATAGGAATTACTAGTTCAAGGGAAGAGATGTAATGAGAAGGAGTAAGGAGAAGTAATGACATGGGAAGAAAGAAAGAGGGACTAATGAAAGGGCAAAATGGGAAACGGTGGGGGAAAGGGCAAGAGAATTATTGTAGAGGTGAACACTGGGAAGAAATAGTCTTTAGACTTTCAAAGCATCTGGAAAGTCTGGCAATACTAGCAAAGGCCTCTTCTCAAGCCCCATAGCCTACTGCAAAAACAGACCCTGCTGACCTCCTCTGTCAAACCCTTTTAAAGTTCTGAACACTATAAAATCTATCCTAGTGTTTCAAATAAACTCAGTGACTGCTTGCAGTGCGTGAATCCTTGATCAGTCTTTTGGCTCTGCATAATCAACTTTCCACAGTACACTGAGACTTTGGCATTGCTTCTCAGTGGCCAGTGCCAGCAGCAACCTGAGTTGCAACCGTTTTAAATTTGGAACGATTAAGAATTTAAATCTAAATTCAGTGACTTGTTTAGTCTAAAGAGATATTCTATGCTTCAAATTTATTTTTTAACAAAATCACTCAAGAAGTCTAGTAGCTGTTCCTAAACCAGTTGAGTTTCTGCTAATTTTGCTTTTCAGCTTTTGAGCTTTATATTCAAACTATCTTCCCATTTTTTTAGCCATTTGCCCCAACAGGATCGAACAGGGCATTTTTGTGTAATGAACTCCTTTCTCCATGACCACAGCTTTCACTGTGGACAGCAAAAACGTTGCAAATTGGGCTTTATTTATTTATTGTATTTGTTATATAACACCCATCCCCATGTATCTGGCTGCTCTACAAAAGTTAAAGGCAAGAATAAATAAAATAAGGCCATACCAGTGGCCAGAGAGAAGCAGCTGTTCTGCCAAGAGAAGAGCCAAGAAAAAACAACTCTGAGAAAAAGAGCTGTTGAGAAAATCAAGATAAAATGATCAAAGATGCATCATTCAGAAAGGTCAGCAGAGTTTATTATTGAAGCTTTCACATGCCCAGTCTGCTTAATTGCCTTTTAAAAGCATTTACAGTGAGCCCTGGAGGCTAATGCAGGTGGAGATGGTGTACAAACCTATCAGTAGAACCAAAAATGCTCAGCAGCTGTCCCAAAGTCACAGCAGTGTGAAAAAAAAAAGAATTATGACAGTCAACTAAAACAGCTTAACAAAGATGAGGACACATCGCATTCATTTGCTAGAGTCACCCTCATAAAGAGTCATGTAAAAATCACTGTTGCATAGCAGCAACCAACCAAACCAAAATGAAATAAATTATCTTTACTGCTAAACAGGAAAAACAATATCACAAGTACAGAAGAAAAGTTCTTTTTTCCATGATATAACAAAGACATCAAAATTTCAAAAACAGAAAAAAAAAATTAGCACTCCCTCTATCTCCCACCATGAGTATCTTATAGAAATATTAGTTAACTGCACTTTAAATATGTCTCTCCAAACAGTAGGGAAGTGTTCTCTCTTCTATTTGTTTAACACAGCAGAATATAGAAAACATATAAATTTTGAACCCTAGCAGTACAGCCATATGATATTAAATTCCTGCACAATACAAATGCCAGCCAGATCTCCCTAGCTTTTTACTCAGTGTGACTATATGAAAATTTTGAGTCCTGTCTGGAAGACACACAGTTTACATCCGAGCCAAACTCATCTGTGCCACTGGGCACAGTGAGATTGTTCTGCTCCTCTGCTGTTGCTTTTTCCACATGTTCCCTACTGAGCTGGCATTCTCCACTAGAGATACCTGCTTGTACTAGAATATATTTTAGGGCACACAGTGGCTGCGTGTTCTTTCTGGCTGCAGCTGTGCCAGCTCACACTGATACACCTCCTATTCGTCCTTGGCTACTCTCTGGTGCACCCCTTGCAGTGTTTGCCATGCTTTCTGTCTTGCCAGCAGAGCTTTCCTGCAAGCACCTTTTAAAACATTTCAGGCAAACCGAGTCATATTCACAGGATTCAGTGGGAAACTTGCACGTATGCTAGTTCAAATAATAAAGCCTAACAGTTCAAAGCAGAAGTCCAGGCTAATTTACAGTAATTGAAGTTGATAAAGTAATGACACCATAAATAATACCTGTTGCTCTAAGAATCTTACATCTCTTCTTTTTTCCTTTTATCACCAAAATCCTAAACACAATTAAAACTTCCTCTACCATTATAGTTGTGGTTTGAAAAGCCTGCCTCTTAAAATTGCAATAAATAACCAGACATATTTTCATCTTCTACCAACCATAAGGCCTCAGCCTCAAATGTTACAACAGATCCAACAAATTGATTTGTTTGGTAGAACCTACTCTATTCCATGTCTTCAGACAGAAAGCCCTTCAGGGCACAGTCTGTCTCTTTTCTGTGGTTAAATGACACAAAAGGCCCAACCTACCCTGGGGACCTGGGTACTATCTGGATTCTCTGAGATGCTTTATCTCCTTTCATTATCAGGCCATCCCAACAAGATATCATGGGCTGGGCTTAGCCTGCTGAGGTTCTTCAACACTTGTCATCAGATGTTAAATACATGTAAAAATGAAGCACATTCCTTCTATTTCTTCTAAAAGACCTCCTTGTCCTTAGTCTCCCAGTATGTCATTCTCAGCACAAGGAAGCCATTGCCGAATCTGGGCGCAATTTAGCACACACAGGATCCTGTAGTTGTCTGCAGCCCAATATAAGCTGGCCTTATAGTCAGAAAACAAACCTGCCGATATACACAGTTAAATGTGGATTTTTGAACACACAGAATCTGCAGATGCCATGGTCATGGTGATAAGTACGTGGAACACAAATCCCTGTGAGTGCTCTGGCTCCACTGCTCGTATGGAGTTACGAAATCACCATGCAAATACAGAGTGTTTTCTAAACTGCTCATCACACCAGGACCAAACCAAACACACGCAGAGACTGAATTACCTCTTGTCCATGAAGAAAATATTGCTTTTGATTGCAGGATTGAGGTTTTTGGCAGGGTACCAGGGAGCTCCCAGTGTGGCTGCCTGTATGACCCAGGAGTGTATATGGCTAGAGGGCAAACACAAGATTCCTGCTGTGCCAACATATCAACCTTTGTAAGCACAAATATGGAATGAAAAATAAGAAGCAGCATGACCATATCATGCTATAGGTAAGTGCTGTATTTATTATTCTAATGCAAATGCTCTGAATAAAAAGATCTTTGTGGAGGTTCTATTGCCTTTTCTCTCAAAAATAAAGCATTTCTAAACCCACAAGAGCTGATGGAAATATTTTTTATCAACTTGATAAAAGATCCCAGAAGGAAAAATCTGATTTTAAGATGTATATTTTTTTTCTTAACACCTTTTCAGTCTCTATTTTTATACATTATGGTATACACCAGTCATCAAAGTGCATCTGAAGACTACCCTTGAAATGCAGTGTTCAAGGAAAACGGCTCAGTTGTTTTCAGATGACCCTTCAGTCATCAGCTCCCTGCCACTGAGCAGGCCACATTCTGCAGGAATAGTATTGTGTGGCAAATGAATTTCTAATAATTTGAATTTTCTATTTTATTGTTATAATTTAATTAGAACTTCAATTTGAAACTGATCTGAGGAAAACAGATATTTTTCTAAAGTAATTTTGATTGTCCTGTTTTTAAATTTTGAGAGAAGATATCATCATGATGAAAAATACCAGGATAGCTGTTTCAATCTATTTTCACTCTTTCAGCTAGCCTACACCCAAGTTTTATACACAATTTCTTCACAGTACACCTGGGAAGAAATTTATAGCTCTTACTGCAAGCTGTGTGAAATGTAATGTTTTTTTATCTGAGTTTGATCAGGGGATACACATTTTTCTTAAAACAAAACAGCAAATTTCTTTACTTCATCTGAATTGCAACTATCACATTTTCATGTGCTTAGAAACTCAACTTTTTACTCCTCATTCACAAAGAATCCACAGGCACCACCGGCATGAGAGCTGCGCCAGGGGTAAGGCAGCTTCAAGATCAAAGTGCAGATTTATCAAGAAAACAATGAAGAATAGGAAAACAAAACCACTTTAACTATGCAAAGTCATTGTAGATTCATACCAAGAAGATTTCACTCATTACCACATTTGTGAACAAAAGGGAGAGGCAGGCATAAAAAGGAAAGGCAGAATGACATTAATGAGGTTGCAAAAATGCAGCTGAAAGATTTCTCCCTCAAGTTTCACATGTGTGTAATATAATCAGTGATGGATTAACATGCTGGAAGTGAGAGGTTTGGAAGATTTTCTGAACTCTGGAGAATGTCTAGTTTAAAAGTGGTAGCTTTTAAATTGTAGCTATTCTGAACAGAGTCTCCAAAAATGTTATATGGCAAAAGCATATTAAACTTTTCTAATAACAATTTTGTTTCACTCCTCTTAGAATTTACAGAGTTAAAATGAAGGAGTACCTACAGGGAGAAGTTAATGTTTTCCTGTCTGCAAGACTCTTATTCAAATATACTACAGAATGCTATACTGAGAGCCTCAAATACTGCTAAAAAACATTTTCCAAATGTCATGGTCAAGTCAATTTAAGTAAATAAACCAGTGTCAGTAAAACCAGAGAAGTAGAATTTAAATGTGGTACTAGTGCATTTTTTCTTTGATGATCCCTTTTAAGATTTTTCTGCTGCAAAGCCATCAGTTCAGAACTTTTCTATTTGTGTAATCACTGACCAGTTTTGTGGTTTACACAGTGCTCCTGTGATTCAGAAATGAGGGCAAGTACTGACTTCTACACACTTGAGTATAGAAAAAAAAAGCCATGGAATGATCATACATATATTGTTAGGAAAGGAAAAAGTAGTGTTAGTAGGGACAATCTTTTTTGATTGTTTGTTTTGGAACAAATTCAGAAATAGAAGGATATTATTAGTATTGCAATGCTGGCAGGACATAACCTTTTCAGGTCTGGCAGCTGTCATTAATTCCAAGTAAAACTGTGTCTGCTTTCTCTGCCCTGTGTTAGAACAAACATTCCTGTCCAGAGAGTGAAAGGCTTCAAAGATGTTAGCATGAGAAGAATGGTTTCAAGATTCGCAC
Source organism: Chloebia gouldiae (assembly GCA_003676055.1). NCBI lineage: Eukaryota > Metazoa > Chordata > Aves > Passeriformes > Passeridae > Chloebia > Chloebia gouldiae. The sequence continues at coordinate 2,088,554 of QUSF01000044.1, read as the reverse complement.
ATATGAAGTTCTTTGAATATTGAAGTCAGGGTTTTGAATCACAGCATTGTGCTCATTCTATGGCACCATCCAAATTTTACTGATGTTTCATTCAAGATCTTTTTGATCTGTTGATAGCAGGAGGACGGGGCAACTAAACAGGCAGAGCCATCCTTTACTCCTTTGGAAATATTTCTATATCCTGTGCAATTAAGTTGAGGCGCTAGCTGAGACAGGCAGAGAACACAGATCTTCTAAAGGGTCATCTTCTCTCAGCTCTGACCATATTTCTACCACCAGCTGCACTTTCCTCTCTTTTATTGTAACCTGTCTCTGATGCTTGTTGGATTGTTTTGTGATTTGGTCCAAGTTACAAAGCATCAAAGAGTTTTGAAATATTTGTAGATGACCCTGCAGCCCAGGTTATATTCCAGTAGTTCACTAGTTGGTCAAAGATTCATTCAAAAGCCACATATAGCTCTTGAAACAAAATTGCAAATTTTTCAGACTCATAAAAGGCAAATACAGATGTCAGGAAAGTTCTCTTCTGTGGGCTTTTCCTGGCAAGTAATGTAATCAAATGGCCACCTACATAATATTCATGAGGGTAAAAGTTTTTGAAAGATCTTTTCTGAAGAAATGCCCAAAGCAATCAGTGAATACCTTAATATCTTTTGTCTGATTGAAGAACATCTTGTGAACAAGACCGAAATCAACTGTTTGGCAGAATTTTCCCAGGATCCTCCACAGTGATAGCTTCTCAAAACATCTTGCTTTCAACACAGTCACAGATGCTGACTTATACTAATGCCAAGTAAAATCATAAACTTTTATCTACAAGTGATCTTAACATTAGAGTGTAGAAATATGTTGATTCATCTCTACTAGAAGAGTGGACAACTTCTATTTTTTTACGATGATTAAAAATTACCTCAGAACCTTCTAACTCAGAGTTAATTTGGCAGCTGGTGGAATTCATAATTAAATACTTAAAAATAACTGAAATATTATGTTTATTTTACTATTAAAAAGAGAGAGAGAGAGAGAGAAAAAAGCAAAAGAAAAAAGAGAGGCAGAAATTATCTTGCTGCATGAAGATTGCTATTTATTCCTGGTGCTAAGACCTCATCTAGAAGTGATGTTATATTTTACTGTGATTATATTTTACTGTGTTAAAAGTACCAGAATGAACAGACAAGTTCTGAAGTGGTGAGTCTGGGAGGTAGTATTGTCATGACCTGATGCCCTTCAGCAGGAACTGAATACATTCTTTCTTCAGGACTCTCACGTGAAGGTATCAGAAAATGAATAGGACTGTAAATTCCTCTTAAAGTGCTTATGAATCCAGAGCTGAAACCTCCTTCTAAAAGGCAGCTTCATAGTAAATTTTTTAAAACTTTAGAATTCAAAAGGAAGCTAGAAGATTTCTTGTGCTCCTCTTCAGACAGTTTTTTACTCTAATCTACATAATCACAGTAGCAGAAGAGAGTAATTTAAGAGCTGCAACACAAAAATAACTCATGAAAAAAGGTGGGATAGGTCCTTTTACATGTACCAATGTGGCTTCAGAGGAAAAAGTTCAGAAAACAGTCTGACACAGTAGAAAAAAATTGAGTTTATTTTTACTTTTCAAACTCTATGGAAATTTCTGAGTTTAGTTTGTGTTTTCTTGAAGAAATTTGAGGAAATCCTTATTTGGGATGGGAAGAAAGCCTGTGATCATCAACCTGCATCAACTACAAGAGTCCAGTAGGGAAGGATTACATCTGATGTAAAAAAAAACTCAAAAAGCTGTTAAAAGCAAGTAAAAACCCTTAAATGAAAAGAGTCATCAGCAGAGAACTAATGAAGCAGGATGAAAAGTTGAATTCTTCTATATGAATACTATGTCCAAAGTGTTCTTACACAAGAATCCAAATGAAAGCAAGACTATTGGTGATGGAAATCAGGTACCTAGATGACATCCATCCTGGATTACTGGGCAAAATGGATTTTCAGGATTATCTAGATATTTCTATTTAATGCATTCTCTATTTCATCCATCTGAAACACAAAAGAAAAATGTGATTCATGACCCCTGAATTATGTTGTAATTTTTGAGGCTTTGAGGGGCCTTTACTAAATATCTGCTAAATATTTTTAATGTGAACGAAGAAAAGTTCTGTGATAGGCAGAGAGCTGCCTTTTCTGGATCACTGGTCCACACCTTACGGAGCAGAAGCTTGTCTGGAAGATGGGACTTAGATAGAGTTCCTGGAGTTTCTGCTAATGAAAATGAAATATATTAATGCCACATATCTATATTTCCCTTCTTAGTGGGAAGGGAAATCAGAAGCATTTTACACTTATTTTGCACCACATTAAGAAAGCCCTTAGGTATTGGGAAAGAAAGGAATGAAGCTCCTAGCACATCCCTGATAAAACAGGGGAAATAGAAAATTTAAAATTTTAACCTGAGACAAAGCATATTTGATTTTCATGGTATTCACATAGATCTATCAAAGTAAAATGTTATTCCTAGAATCAAACAGGATTCCAGCTGTTTATATTTTTTGTGCATAGAGGAGTTCTGAGTCTCATTTGTTAATGAACTACTGTAGACTTCAGTAGCTTGTGATTTTAAAAAGTTCTCATAACTTGTTTTAAACTGACAAAAAGCATGACAAAAGCTACAGAATGTGATCATCTCATTTCAGTCATCTCTCATTTTATTCTCCTTTTTTGTGTTATTGAATCGCTGGAACTCAGTCTTTAATAGTTTATCAGGTACCTGATCAAAGAATTAAATGCTCTTATATTCCTTGGCCTAGAGGAAGTCAGAGTAACAAATACTTTATAAGTATTCAGATTGCAGAAAAAAATACTGTTTTAATGATACTTCTCCCAAAATTCCCTCTTCTCATAGGTGATGTGTTTTTAACATTTAGTCTAAACAAAAATTATTGGGTAACTCTACAAAGACATTTATAATGATTTTACAGAATTAATGAATCATCAGGAAAATAATATCAAAGCACAGCTGACTGGGTTCCTATTCAGCACTTCTGAATCACTGCTCATTGAGCAAAGCAATCACTGGACAATAGGGGTTTTGCCTGAGCAAAATGTGAGTCAGGGGACCTGGACTCGCATTGTCTTCACTGGGAGTTTTGCCTGCATATGGAGAGAGCTGAGACTTGTGGTGAATGGGAACCATTCACAGTGTGGCTAAGCAAAGCACCCAATACATCACCATTCTGAAGTTAGCACTAGGTGGTAGACATAACTGGAAGAAATACAGACGTTTTTGGAGCCATGTGAAAGGCTTGTGTAAAGCAGCATTTTCAAACACATTGTCCCTTATTTCCCCTTATTTTCGCCTAAATGTTTTTGTTTTGAAAGGCATCTGGCTGTTTGCTCTGACATTCCCTTTGGTTTAACAAATTAATTAAAATAATTCCCTTTCTGCATGCAGTCTGTAGGCGGAAGAGACACCTCTGTTTGGAAGAGTTGACATCCTTGCTGTTTAAAAGGGAAATCTGTTCCACTGTCCATACCCTCTATCATTGTTTAGTTAGAGGAGGGAGAGATTTCTAACTAGCCAGTTTTCAGCATGCAGCTATGCAAGTGCATATCCACTGTGTAGAGACAGTGCTACATGTTTATAGTACAAATTTCTCTGGGAATCCACGACAGTATGAATGACACCTTCAAGATGCCCCCAAACCACTGAGAGCTGGTGTAAATGGAACACAAGTAAAAGCTAAAGGTGAAAAAGAAGATACAGTGAACTAAAGAAAAAGAACAAGATGGCAGGAGAAAAAGAAGGAAAAATAACATGAGTGAACAGAGGGAAAAGGAGTATTACGAACTATCCAAATAAAGCTCATAAAATTAGGAATGGTTTGGATCAGGCATCCAAGAATCAAACAGGGCCAAGGTCTAACTTTTCCTCAAAACTTGGATGTATTGATTCAAATTAAAACAAGACCCATTCAGAATAATTTTACTCTGACTCAAAGGAAACTAGTGGTGGGCTAAGGAGTAAAAATGGAGACAGAATGAATGGCAGTAAAGGGAGAAGGAAAGCAGTAAACTTGCAAAAATATGGGGAGTAGTTGTTTTACCAAGGAAAAGAGGGCAAGGGGAGACAAGGACATTAAATTAACTTGTCTTGGGGTAGAAGTTCAGAAAGGAGCAGAATAGATGGAGTAACTGACAACAAGAAAAAAAAATCTGATATGTAGTAGTTACTGAATCTGTAAATGAGGGACAGGATGCTATATTATTGGAGAGGTATTAGATTTACATATTTCTTTTAATGATTTCTGGTCCAAATGAAAAGACTACTGTTTGTTTTCTTTCTATAGATGCATTTATAATGTATGTCATAAAAGCTTTCATTGTATGTCACAGAAATCTCAATAAAAACAATGTGCAGTGTATCAATCCTTTGTCTTGTTACAGAAAGATGGCATTAAAATGTGGATTCAATGTATCTTTTTTGTGATTGTAATTAATATTTAATTACAATGATCTGAACCTATTTGTACAACAATAGTATTTATATCCTCCCAGAAGCTGAGTGAAGAAATGAGCGCTGACAGAAAAAAATTGAAGTAATATATCATACCAGTGACATGCCATCTTTCCTTTGAAATACACTTGTTCACATTATAATCCTTAATTTTTCTATATATCTGATGACAGACATTTGATCGCATTTCAAAAAGAACAATGAGTAATACATATTAAAGGCCAGTTCCTGTTTTAAACTAATAGCTGATTACCAATGAGTTCTGTGAACTCTGGATCCCAACAGAGAATGGAATTTCAGAATGAAAAGCACAGCAAGAAAATAAATGCTGATCACCACACAGCCTGAGTGTCTGGATGACAGGGATACTATGAAACAGATATTTTGAGATCTTCCACAGTATATTAAACAGAGATTCTCTAAAAGAACCCAATTACTTTAAATCATCCTAGCCTATGTGAACTAAAGACGTAGAAGCAAAACAGAATTTCTGCCACTCTGTTTTGCAAACCTGATGATGCTTTTTCCTTTGCAGAAAATTTGCATGTTTTCTCAGAGCCTGTTTCTTTCTCACAATAAACAATGCAAAGCCCTCCTGCCAAAAAAATGTCCAAATGCTAAACAGTTGCTATTATAGTCATTATTATAGCAGCAACTTTGAGCTGCGTGCTTTTAAATTATAATTATTTTTACAAAAGATTTTTGTGTGTCTTGATTGCAGTAATTATGATTCCATAGTAGTAAATGTCTATTTATAAAGTCACGTTAGCTTACAGCTCCAGTTAAATTAGTTTCCTTAAATGAACTTCATACAAATGAGTGGGTTTTTTCTGTATTTATCTTACTTACTATACTAACAAGAAACTAAGATGTATTAAACAGCTGATAAATTATTGTTTCATTATAAAAATAACTATGGCCAAAGATATTAAATGAAAAGCAATGTTTTTTATGAAAAGTGCATCATGCAGATAATACCATATTCTAATTCAGGAATGTCCATTTCTCTTTAGTCTTGTTTCTCACCTATCTGCCTTCACTTTATAAGGAGGACATCTCAAAAAAAAAAAAAGGCAGTGGAAAAGGAAAAAAAAATTCAAGACCAATCTGTTGTACAAGCTAGCACGTGTGCTAATGATAAGCCTGTACCTTGTTTAAAGAATATCCACTATAAACAACACAAGATCCAAGAAACGGTTTCTTCAACAGCAAGTCTGGGAATTAAGACAGAAAGTAGTTCAGCCAGTGGGACATCCAAAAATGATGCTATTGTCCCAAATCAGGACCTATGTGGGACTATTGCTCTGTTACCACTGTGACAGGCAGGGATTGAAGGTCAGGATTTAAATTGGCAGAGTACTCAGTGCCACTGAGTACTCTGCTGGAGCATCCCCGGGTCACTCTCAGGAGCTCTGCTGATTCACAACCTACTGAAGATTAGCAGCTGATCAGAGAAAAGGCTTTTAAAAAAGAAATTGGGAAGAGGAAACCAAGAGGGACCTGAGCGACAGGGGGTAGCAAATTTCTGGCTCCAATGCCATGCTCTTTTGTAACTTGCCACAATGCTGTATTAACTTTTCAAATGAACCTGTCTCCCCCTCAGCACCCATTTAAGTGGTTGCCACTGGCTGTGGGAAAGCCAGTGAAGCCACAGTGTACAGCCGTTTGCATCTGAAATGCTATCGGCTACCCACGAGATCCCATTCGATTTCTGACAATGACACAGTCCCATCCTATCCCCAATCCTTCCTAGACAACCTTGCTTATTCTTCGGTGAGAATCACCCCATTGTACATACAGCCATTCACATCATTGATAAGACATTTAGGGGAAAAGTTCACCAGCCACATCCTCTGCTGGTATAGCTTCATTTCCCCCCCCCTTCTCCCAAGAGTGAGTGCTGATCTGACGCCCTGTGTTGAAAGGAAACAAGGTTGTCTATTCAGCTGCAGTCAGACATACAGTGTGTGTTAAGGCTCAGACAGCCCATGATACTGAGTGGAGATACTGAAGGTTCGTGTTTCTCTGCTGGGAATTTTCACACAGCAGAAAAGGAATGCTGCCTTTTTTGTGTGTGACTTCCGACTGACTACTGACAGAGCTCAAAAGCATAAAATCACATTTATTCTCACAGCGCAAGACCTCAAAATGCAGGAGGATTTGTTGGCTGGCTTCAGTGAGCAATGTTAAGACTGTAATGAGACACTAAATAGAAACATAGAAACAGATCATTGAAAAATTGAAGTCCTGCTGATTAGATTGGCCTGTACTAAAAGTAGTTTATCCTAATCTTAGACAAAAAAAACTTTACTTTTGAAATATTTTTTAGCAGAACGGTAGCATTTTCTAAAATAATTCAGTCATTACCATCAAAAGAACATTTTAACACTGACTTGGGGAGTTTTTTTTGGTAAGTGAACTTGATCAATGGTTTACAACTTCTCAAAGATAAACTGAAATAACCAGTAGAGGAAGTTTCCTCTAGAAGTCACCAAAAAAAACCATGCTTGATTCATTTCATGGAGTGCTTTTAGAGGGTGTGAACTGGATTCCTTTAGGAGAAAAAAAAACCAGACCATACAATCTAAGAACTAAAAGGTGATTGAGGCACAAAATGAGGTTAGAAGCAATTCAGTGTAACACTTCCAATCTGCAGATTCTGCAAACTTTGTTCTCAGAACCAGCTAAAAGCATACTTCATACTTGCTAAAAGCCTATGGTTGGTTATTTTTTGGGTGTTTTTTTTTTGGTTTTTTTTTGGTTTTTTTTTTTTTTTTATGATTGTAGTGCACATGCTGGCTAAATTTGGTTGCCTCACATTTGGCTAGCCAAAATAGAGGTATTCATCAAATTTCCCTTTGATATTTGAAAAGAAACAAACATTAAACCTCAATTTTTCCTACTCAGCATGCTCAAAAGAGCAAGAGCCAACCAAGTATCTCAGCAAGAAAACTATGCCATAATCCTGTGGAAATATTCAGGAGCCTAAGGCTTAGCTTTGCCAAATATTTGCTAACTTGCATGGATTAAATTCGACCTCTTAGAGACAGCTTCTTCACTGATACAACAGTCTGTAATGATAATAAACAGTTCTAAGCTGGATTGCAGCTTGAAAGGGAGTAATATATTTTCTTATTTTGTCCAGCTTAATTGAAGTCTGCGACATACTGGCATGCCATTTACCATGAATAAGTTTATTCATAAGAATAATAATAATAATTTCACAAGAATTTTACTCCCGTTTTACCATTATGTTATCAACAGTATTTCACTGAGCTTCTAAGAAAAAACTCCAACACTTCAGATATTCAGCCAGTATTAATTTATAGTGCTGACTTATTAATGTGAAACCCATGTTACTTTGAACCTTGAAGTTTATTTCAGCTGGGATCCATGCAGTCTCATGCCACATCTATTGCTATCTGGGAAATTAAAGGATTGTAAAATTGGTTGCTTCATTTCCACTTTTTGAATGTGCTACAACTAGCTTCCCTGGGTTTTTGTTTGATAGCTCTTGTCACTGAAAATAACAATACTTCGTGTTGGAACAGCAGCTTCCACTCTAATACCTTTACTTATTTTACAAAGGCACTCAGATACAGTGCGAAGTGCATTTATTGACAGACTGTCAGCCACAACCACACAGCACTGGGGTTTGCCACAACACATGATTTCAGCTGGCTGAATCCACACTGCTTGGGAGTCAGAGCCAGACCTTACTCTGTACTTGCACTTCACTGCCTTGCAGACTACCGGGGGCATTATCAAAGAATGGCTGAAACTGGAACCCAAAGCACAGATTAGAGCGCTGAGCTACTATGTCAACACAGACAGGCTCATCCAGGCTTTAGGTCATTCCTTGTCAATTTTTATGAGGAAAACATACCAGCCTGAAGCATGTAGAGATTATTTCATCTATGTAAAATTGGTGGTTGCACTGATGGCTGCCCCTCTGTGTCACCCTACAAAGCATTACAAAGTTTTTATGTAGTTTTAGCCTTGTCTGATCCAATCTAAAATCTGCAATGTGTCTAACTTCTAAATTGGTCTTCCTGGAAACTAATGCTGCTAAAAACACTATAAATAGAAGAACACAACCAATAACACTTCAAATTTGTCCTAGTCCTAGTATTAAATACTGCATACTTGATCTGTTAAATCTATCTATAAGGGACAATTCCAGTGCATTTTAATTACATATGTTTCAGATATGAACATAACCATGTTATGAACATATTTGACTTTTTTTTTTTGCTATCCAGGGATACCTAAAATACATGGGGTTTTACAATATAAAGGATAATACTCTTGGAAAATCAATAAAAATTGAATGTAGAAGATGAAGCAGAAAGGAAAAAACAGAAAATTTTGAACATATTGCCATAAAAGCTCTTAATATTCTGTTTCTCTAAGAAGTGTGTAATAATGTCTGTTGTTCTCAGAGAGACAATGGAAGTTTCACTGTTGAAGTTAGGCTGAGCTGTCCAACTGATTATTGTTTATTTTAATTTTGTCTCACTGGATAGTTAATTCTCTCACAGGATTATCTCATTTCTCATAAACTCCAGTATTAATGAAAGCATTAAATTATGACATAGTTTTGGATCACCTCACTTGGGGCCTGACTCTGTCCCATTCAGTCAAGTGTATCATCACTATTCATATGAGCAGAGGGCAGAACTATATGGGAGGTTTTGTAGAAAGCAAGCTGTGCTCCAAAAAGAAAGATCAAACAATCAGATTGCTAGAGGGCAAAGGTTCATTAAAAGGTCAGTCCACATCTACAGAAAAAATAGTGAAAGTATTTAAAAACTGCACCATGAAAAATAAAAGTGAGATAGACATTTAAGATGCCAGGCACAAGAAAATACAGCACGTGTTTCTATCTTTGCAACACAAGCTGTCAATGTTTTTTCTTCATTTTTAAAGTAAATTAATAAGTAAACTTAGATGTTTTCTTTCTTAAATTAGACACCAAAGAACAAGATTCTATGCTACACAAATCAATCTCAAACATACATTAATCATAAGCAAATTTGAAATTATTGTTAATTATTTTTCTCTACATTACGCATCATTTTTTGAATCACATTCAAATTGGAAAACACTGTAGCAAAACCATTACTTGGACTATGTAGAAGTAAACCTGCTCTTTTATACCTATCTATTATTTTTGTGTATTGTACATAACTCTTTTTCCCACATACTTAAAATGACTTCTCAGGAAAATAATTTAAATATCAACATAATTTATAAGCAGACCTTCAAGGATGAATATATATAGATGAATTATATATGTTTATCATAAAATTATTGATTTAGAATATTTGTCGTATAAGAAAATACTTTAAATCCTGTGAAAGATGCACTGAAATATAATTACGGAATATTTTAACCTGAATTTACCACTGCTTAAAATGAAAGTGCTTTTCTAAAAAGGAAAGTTCTTTGGGAATTCCCCTGACTCCCATCAACAAATACCTTTTCAACAATGAAATGCTAGAAACTTTCAACTTTGAAATGCTAGGAAAACTGAATGCCACTTATTTCTCAAAAGTGGATATTTTATACTTTTCATTCATTTATTCTCTGTTATTGCAACAGAGTGAGTGGGGCTGGCTGTCAGTGGGTTTAAATTGCCAAACAAGAGGCAAGTTTTGCTATGTATTTTGAATATCTACACGAAATATACAAAGGATTAAAACTGATAATGTTTTTCTCTTTCCTTGATAATCTCCAGTTGCTTCTGAAAGATACGCCTGGTTCCCCAGCCTGGGAAGAGTAGATCTTGAATAGTTGTCTTTAAGGATTAGAAAATATGTGATAGCTTTCACACCTTGCTTGCTTTTAGAACAAAGCAGCATGCTCAGATATTTGATCATTTATTTTAAAAGGCACAGGGCTAGTGTTAGATAATTATGTTTAGGATTTTCAGAAGTCCAGCCTGGAATGTCTAATGAAGAGGAGCGCTCAAGCCTCCCTTGCTCTGTGCGTGTGTGTGATCCTTCAATTCTTCCCGGATCTTGATTTTGCATTTCTAACGAAGCTGAACTGACAAAGCGTGAAAGTGGTCTAAAAAGGAAAAACAAAGAAAGTGACCCTGCTTTCACTGTGCCAGACTAATCAATATTCCAGAAGCTTCGCTTCTCCCCCTCTTTGCTGACGCGTGATTCGCGGCGGGTTGGTTTTTTTTTTTTTTTTTTTTTTTTTTTTTTTTCCCGCGGCGCTGCTGGGCCGGCAGTCTCCTCCCCTTTCCTTAAGTTACCGGGATAGTAAATTGGCGCATTCCGGAGCGCGGGCAGATGCGCGCTGTCGCCCTGCCGGCCGGCGCTGCCGCTCCGCGCCCCGCCGGGAAGAGCCCGCGCCGCGCTGCCGAGCGCGGGCAGCGCTGCCAGGTGAGCCCGGCCCGGCCTGCCGCGGGGGAGGCCCCGCTCTCCCCGGCCTTTGCGCCTTCATTAACTGGCTGCACCCGCATTCTTGCCTGATCTCGATGTAAATTGTGCGGGACAGATTGGCTGTTCAACATCCTGGAACGTTTTTATTTTTTTTTTTTTTTAATGCATATATTAATCGGTTGGGGGAAAAAAAAATAATCCGACTTCCTACAGCAGTCTTATCCACGGTAGAACTCTTATTAATTTAAATATTTACCTAAGTCTCAGAATTTCTGTTTCCGCTCTTTAAAGCAGCAAAGTTTATAGCGTTCTGTTAAAATTCATGGAGGATATTGCGCTAAAGTGACACTCTTGAAACATATGGTAAAAGCAGCGCTCAAAATCCACCAAAATAAACTTGTTACAACATGCGATTTTGCTTAAAACGTGCTGGCTGTGTATTTGTATTTTAAATGCTTCGGGGAAAAAAAGTGTTTTGGTACTAAATTTTTTAAAAATTAGGTGTTAGAGTTAAGCTGTCTGTAAACAGAGATAAATTTCAGCAGAAGCACCTAGGTTTGTCCATTTATTCATTACTAATTACTTTCTAAAAAGCGTACCAGTGTATGTTGACTAAGACTTCTCCATTACTAAACAAACTCATACTAAGCAGCCATCAAAACAAACCCACACCATCTAAAATAAAAAGTAATACCTTAATGAAAAGCTTTTAATATTGAAACATTATGATGTTGATTCAGAGTTCTTAAACTCGGATGTGGTGTGGTTCTTGGGTTGTCCTGTACAGCTCCAGGATTTTGACTGCACGATGCTGATGTGTCCCTTCCAACTTAGGATAGTCTGTGATTCTGTGATACATGCTCATAATTGCTATCAGGACAAGCTAAGCATTACTCTGCAATGTGAGCTGGTATTACAGTCTGAAGCAACAAGTTAAGTGGGATATTACTTCTGATGTTTTACAGATGTACTCGGAGTAGTTTACACAGCTAAAAGATTAATGTTATCAACATAGTGCTGCCAAAGGCATATCTTCTAACTAGTGGTTAAGGGATAAATAAACTATTGCTGCTTACCTTTTCCATGTGAAAAGAAGGAATTGAGACAATGCATTCAATTATTTAAAGACGTCTCAAATTATAGAACAATTTAAATGTACCAGTTTGAGCAAAATATTTCTCGTCAATGGTTAATGTGAAGGTGAGCTAGATTTTTTTTTTCTCAAATAATAGTGGCCTGATAAAAAGTACAAGAGCAAGCCTGATAGAGAATTTTAAACATTAAATACCTTAAGTTCCTATGATTTGTACTGATTTTACATTTATCTATCAATAGCAAATATTAAAAAAATGTTACTCCTGGGTTTCGCAGCATGACAGCCGTTCATGTCTGAAGACATGGGACAGTTATCTGACCAGTCTATGTAATCCTTCTTACAAAGTCATTGAGGTTCTGCATCAGAAGCTCTTTAGATATTAAGAACAATACAAGTTTTACTGAAATATGAAGAATATTTGCTTCTATGTAAATATATAGCTAATCATTCCCCTAAAATCTTACTGCAATATTTGATATTTCTTGTCTTGCAGGTTTCTCCAGTAACTCCCACTGAAAAGAGTCCTCCACTTTTCTGAAGGGATACTGACAGAACTTAATTATAAAGAAAGCTTTCAGCAAGATAAATGACTAAAAGTAACGGAGAAGATCCAAAACCTGGAAGCAGGATGGAACGAATTCAACAAGGAGTCCGGAAACGTACGCTTTTGGCAAAAAAAAAAGTGCAGAGCATAACAAAGGACGATGTTAAAAGTTATTTAATGAGGAATGCCTTTGTGCTCTTCACCGTTGTTGCTGTGATTCTTGGTGAGTAATTTGTTCAATAGGAATATTCTGTTCTCCAGTGCATTTGACAATGATAATGTGACTGAGTGATTTGCATTACAAATGAGTTTCCAAATTCTTCTGCACTGATAAGAATGTTCTGGCTTGGAGAGTTTTGGCTTTGACAGCTGCATGAAGTTTAAGGAAGAGCCATTAAATTATATTAGTAATTCCTAAGAAGAATTTTGGTGAGAAAAACCAACCAGAACATTATGAATTCCTCCCTTAAAGAATCAGATGCAATAACTAAATTGAATGTTTTCAATTATATCTTTTCCTACCAAAGCCAGTTGCAGCAAAATGCTCAGGAAGTAACTTTTATTCAACTGAACTATCAAAAAATTAACACTTTGCAATGATGAACAGAAACTCTCAATGCATGAAATGAGGATACATTACTAAGCAAAGGCATAAAATAAATACAGCCTCAATCTTTTCAGTTTTCCCTTCATACTGGCAAGCCTAAGTTTTTTCTCCCTCAGCCACTCACAATCTTACACATGCATCTTTCAGATGCAATTTGGGCAACAATGGCAGTGTTACTTACTCAAAGGAGTGAAAGATAGCACCTGATTAAATGTCTTTAAAAAGTGTACTGAGAGGAATCCAGTACATCAAACAGTCCTTAGATTTGGAATGCACCAAAATATTGCTACATACTTTAAATCAGCATTAGAAAGAGTATATGCTGAGAAAAACATGCAATTTTAAAACTAATTTTTCTTAAAATTATTACATGATCACTCAAGATAATTTTTCTTTAACTAGAGATTTTCAAAGTGGCACCATATTTCATAGATATGACCACTCTTTGCAGGGTGAGCAAGAACTTAATGGCTTTACTGTATGCCTTTCACTTTTTTGCATTAGTTTAAAATATAAAATTGTGAATCTGAGCATGATGATGAAAACCCATATATGAGCACTTAAAGATAATGGTCTATATCCTTTGCCTATGTAGGCCTGAATATCCTTCATCGTGCTGTTCTGTATAGGTCTGCTTGCTGTGCTTCTACAACTCTTCCAGGAACTGAAATTTTAGGGCTTTACCATTATTGTTGGTTGATACCACATCAGCACTGTTATTTCAAATTAGTTTCAGGCTTGATGGTCTTTTTTTTGGGAGACAATTATATTATTTTGCCTACTGGTAAAATAAATTACTTCTTTGCTAAAGCAGTAACTTCAGTTTTTGATATCTAAAACCAGTATTTGATAGTAAATGTTTTTAATTCCTAACTAAGAGTTTTGTAGGTGTAGAACCCCCATAATATCAGGAGTGTAAAAATTAGGTGTTTTATCTACAATGGTCAGAAAAGACAGAGCAAGTCAAGCAAGTTTTGAAATACTGTCCAACCACAAAGAACACAATTCTTTGATTGTTACTTTTCTATACAGGATGTGAAAAAATATTATTTTTGCAATTTTTTCTCTGTCATCTACATCCAGTAGGGCTCCCACAAATTTGTCAATGTAGAAATGAAATGTAGACTGGACAACTCTGCTGTTATTGCTGGTTCCAATTACTTTTAGGTAGCTACTGATACTCTGCCCACTACTCTACTACCACCTACAGCAGAGGATCAATAGGCACTGGGACACAAGTTGGAGAACTGATGAGCAGGCTCCTTCAATTCTGCTCATGAACCTGTAGACATATCTAGTATAGCATGTAGAAGAAAAAGTCTTCTTGTTATTATCACAAAATGCTCAAATTTTTTCTTATTTCTGTTATTTGTGGTGTAATTTTGCAGTACCTATATATGATTAGAACAGTAATTTCATAGTTAATAGATTATAAAAAGGTAATATTTGGGGCTTTTGAGAGTTTTTTGTTGTTGCAGAAATACTCAGAAGTAGGGAACAGATGGCTAAAGTGGTTGGGAAACACCCAGGAGTTGAACTCCATCTGCCTAGTTTGGCAAGGACTAAGTTGTTACCATCATTCAGTTGTTTGGTGATCTGCGGAAAATTAGATGGTGGTCTTGATCCCCTCCCTAGGAGACAGTAATCCATATTGCAGAATTAGCCCACCAATTAACACTACTGGCTCACCCATTTGAGATGCTTGGATGTGAGTTTAGGTGGAAGCCAAACTATACTCAGGCCATGGTTGAATTGTTTATGAGAAATAATGCTTAATACTCTGTAATCTAACAGACAGATGACAGTTCTTAGAGCTGTCAGTCCAGAAATTTTCGTTGACACCATACTCAGGAAAACATTTTATTCAGTGACAGCAACGTTTCTTCAGAGACATTTTTTTCATATCCCTGTAGTCAAGGGTAGAGCATTTCCTATTTCTTAGCTGAGCAGGATTGATTTCAGTAGAGGTTAAATGCATAGGATCTTATCTTAGTTCCAGTACTGTAGTTTATAGTGGGGGTTTGAGCTTGTGTTGAAGTGGGAACTTGCCCTTTGTTATGAAGTGGGTGACTACAACATGCAATTCTCTCTGTTGCGTACAGATATTTTGCAGATAGAGTGAGGTTTTTCTGGTATTCACATGACAAGGAGAAATATAGACATTTATATTGCCATTCTGTTGTTACTTTGATTCTAAACTGAATTCTAAAGTAAATTCAGTAGCTGCTACCATACTAAGCAAATTATTCATTAGAAATTTAGTGATGAAGATGCAGGAAGCTATAAGTCATGTTAAAAAATACTTAGAACTATTCCCATAAAAATGCATGGAATGCCCTTCAGACTACATCTTCTGCATAGGTAGGGTCTGTCTAGCACATTGTCATAATAATTGATTTTTAGTGAAATTTAAACTTTTCTCAAGCTCTTCCAGAAACTTGGAGAAAAGCATAGTCAATAAGCAAATTTATTCAATTTTTCACATTCTTCTTGTTCACATAAAGATATTATGAACTAGTTTTCTGTAGTCAATCTTGCCAAGACCCAATAGATGAGAGCAATCCTATGAGATAAATTTTTGAGCCTGACCATTGGTAAATTGAGAATACCACAATAATACAATGACCAGGAGCACTTCAAGGTAGTGTAGGGAGCATGGTGGCTCATGGAAAATCTGCAGGAAGTCTCACAAGCTCTGAACTGCTAGCCAAATTACGGGCAAAATCTCAGGCTCTCCCACACTACTCGGAATCATCATCCTGTCCCCAAAGACCTTTTCCTTTCAGACACACTTCCTTTAGCAGCCTGTTTTCATTCTCACATCCCATTTTCTGAAAAATGGTACAGGAATCCAGACTCTGACAGGACTCTAAATGGTAAAGAATCTCCTGTGGGTTCTGAACTTGCACTGGAGGAAAGACCGAGACACAGAGCACTGCTGAGCACAGATCTGCAGAAGCTGTCTGCAGAGAAATGCTGTTTTAATTGAGGGGCTAAGTGAAACAGGCAGGCTGTGAAGCAAGTGCTATGAAAAGAAGTTTCTGCATAATTATTAAGCTCCAATTCACTAGCTAAAATCCTTTTGCCAGAAGTATATGTTACAGTTGTCTGCTGGGACATTCAAGGGGGAGGGGGATGGATCCATTGCTGTTTTCAGACTCCCTGTTTCCCCAAGGGGAATAGGGAATGCAGGTCTGACTGTGTCATTGAAGCCAGGCTTTTGTAATTCCCAGCAATCCCACAATAGGTGTGAAATATAGATAAACCCAACAACCTCTGTTCTGCAGCAGCATGCACCATGTGGGAGATTCCAAAGCTTTCAGTGTATTTATAAAAAAAAAAATAACTAAAAAAACAGGTGATATGAAGGCCTTGCCCCTTGTCCCTGAAGAAAAAAACCGAGATAAATAAAGCTTTGAAAGGATCCTTTGTGACACAAAAGGCAAAAAACCCTCAGAGCTCTTACAATATCTGAACAATGAAAAGTTGTGCAAAGGAGCAGATTCTCCTATCTCAGGAAGACTTCCTGTCTGAAAAACAGTTTAAAGACATATGAGGTACAAGTATGCAGGTAGACAAAACTCCGGATAATGCCCACAAAAACAGCAGCCTTGTGTATTGAAGCACTCTGTTTTCTGCTATTGGCAGACTTTTGTATCCACTTAAGGGTGAGGCTCACATAACCCAGAGAAGAGTATTTGACTTCACTATATATTGACGTTGAACACTGTGACAAATCCCAATGCAGCATTGTTAAAATTTGCACGACAACAAAGTGAAGATCCATTACTGAAGGGGGAACAGCTATGGGACCTGTTAAAACATAAAGAGAGAAATTATAGCAAAAAAAGAGATAAGATCTATGCAAGAAAATCAAGACAGTTGGCTACAGTTAAAGAGAAATTAATTATTTTTATGCTGAACTCAGAGGCTGACTCTGTCTCAGGGCTCTCCTAAAGAACCTGCCAAATGCAATTGATTTCTCACTAAGAGACAAAACCTTCCTAAGTAATATTTTGAAAAAAATGCTAATCAAAACCTTTTTTCTTGAAGTACAGAATAGTTATAATTTTGGAAGGAAAAAAAAAACATAAATACACACCACAAAACTCAGAGTGACACTTAAAGCTCCAGAAGAGATTATTCTTTTCAAAAGAAAGAAAAAGTATAGAAATGCAAAGAACTTTAATTCTGCTATTAAGAAGACTGCAGTAAAAGTCAAACTGTGAAATACAAACATTACTCTTGTTTAACATTTACTTGCAAAACAGAATTGTGTTACTATATTATCACAATCCACGTTTCTTACCACAATTCATTTTGGTGTTACTGAAATGAAACAACAATTTTTGAACTGCCATATATGGCACAGAGTAATAACAATAAACTTGGCTACCTTGTGAATACCAATTAAGCATTCTGGAAAGAGCATCTATGCATAAATGCACATTTAAGATGCAAAGTTTGCCAAATATCAGCTTGTTTTGATCCTGACATTCTAAATTGTCAAATCAGTGGACTTGCAAAGAGGTGCTCAAAAGCAATCAATATGTCTCAATGGTTATAAAACAGTTCAGAGAAACATACATTCATTCCACTCTTGATGAAAAAAGGCTGTTGAGATTCTAAAATTATCTCTAGAAGTTAAAAATAAATGTATATACATAGTAATGCTTCTTACAAATCAAAATTCAAAGGTATCCTAGGTGAAATGCATGGAAGTAACTGCGTGGGGCATTTAGGATTTGTTTTCTAAAAGATTTTACAAGAAAATTCTCTGAATGCCAGTAGAGTATGGTCAGCTGAATGATGCTCAAGAGCACTGTTGTGTTGATCCTGAAAGAGGTCAGAAAAGACATATAAACATGAAATAAACTTGTATTAGGGCTTGCCAACCCTTTCGTTTCTCAGTAGACAGGGACTATAATTGCTATGCTGACTGCAAGGCAGCACAAAATCATAAGCAAGATGCCAGTGATTTGTATACTGAGTAAATATTTAACATTGTTAGATCCTTCCTGGCACTTTTAAAGCTGGAACAAGATGTCATTGGAGATGAAATGATTTTGAGTTGGCCACAATGAAGGTGTGGCTGAAGATGGTATGTTCAGTTGCTCATGAATTCCTGAAAATACCATTCATTTAGCTTAAAATTCTGAAAAAATTCTTTGAAGCATCCAGGCATGTGAAAGTTTCAAGGGATTATATGTATCATAGAAAAATGTTTTTATAAAATTCTTATGTTTAAGTTCATTTGAAAAACTATACTAATAAATCTAATATTAAAGAGAAATAAACAAAGGAGCTAGATATTCTAAATGCTGGAAAGGTTGCTAAAAAGAAATAAGATATAAATGAAGGCATTGGGATAATTTCTACTGTACTGTTGCATAGACTTTTAGATCCATAGCTGAGGCATACTAATTTTTATTTTTCATGCCTTGTTAAAGGAAAATCAGGTGTTTTGCAACCACTAGCTTCATAAAATAATCCTTGTAGTCACATTACTTGTGTATATCCTCTGACAATCCTCCAAAGTCCTTCTGTTTGCTGTGCATTTCCTTAAGATTTTGTATTTCATTTCATTTTTAATTAAAACCCAGTAATCTTATGATTAGTAGACTTACAACAAGGCAGACATTGAGGTGCTACAGACAGTAAAGCTGGGGAAGGGTCTGGAGCACAAGTCCCCTGAGGAGCAGCTGAGGAGCTATGAGGTTTTAGCAGCTTTCCTTCTGGAGAAAAGGAGTCTCAGGGGACTTTCTCACTCTCTGCAATCCCCTGAAGGGAGGCCTTAGCCAGGTGGAGATTGGCCTCTTCTTACAGATAACAAGGGACAGGACAAGAGGAAAAGGTCTGAAGATGTGTCATATGATGTTTAGTTTGGATATTAGGAAAAATTCTTTCACTGAAAGGGTTATCAAACACTGGAACAGTCTACTCTGGGAAGCAGTGGAACCACCATCCCTGGAGACACTTAAAAGCTGTATGGATGTGGCACTTCAGGTCATGGTTTAGGGATGGACTTGGCAGTGCCGGGTTAAGACTTGAACTTGGTGATCTTAGAGGTCTTTCCAGCCTCAATGGTTTTATGATTCAATGGGATTTAGCATATATCATCATATATTTTTTTTCACAGCGTATTACAATTCAGTTTAACTGGAGCTTTGGAGCAATAAGGCAACTGGTGTTAAAAAAGTACTTGGTAAGGAACAGTAAGAAATTTCTGTCTCCCATATAAATTTCTTCATTTCTATTGTTCAAAGAATATTTTGTGGTGGCTACAACATATGTTAGTGAACAATTAGGCTCCTCACCAAGAAGTCTTAAATTATTCATGGATACAAAATATATATATATGGTATGGAGTAGGGAAGAACTATGGAAAATATTGAAAGAATAAATGGAAATTATTTCAGAAGAATTTTAGTAAAAGCTGGATTATTGCATTTATTATGTCAGCCCAGCAGACTTGAAGATGTATAGCCAGTGTCTGCACTTTCAGTCAACACAATGAAACCACAGAGTGTGTAACCCTTTAAAATCCATAAAAGAGAAACTTATTTTGGTACTAGATTTCATGAGACTTTTTAAAATGAAAGAGTCGAATAATAGGTGTGATGAACTGTATAACAGTGAAAAGGCAAATAAATACTGGAAAAAAAGGCAAAGAAAACCAGAAGGATTGCAGGAGAATCAGGACAGTAACAAAATGTCATTGCTACTCATATTTCCTGGTTATTCTCCCACATACTTTATTTTAGCATGAGTTATATTCACTTTTTGAATTCTCTTTCTAATCTCTACATTAAAAAAAATGCATTATCTTGCTTGAAATGTAGCATCTGTGTATATATTCTATTGTCATGGATAGAAGACCATAAATAGAAATGAGCTCAAGAGTTAAAAAGTGTGTGCTTGTTTTTCACATTTTACTGTAACTTGGTATAAATGTAAATTGATTTATTCAAAACAAAATCTATAAAAGACAGGGCTTAAGTTTTAAGCATCATTTACACTGCAACATAATCTGGCCCCTCAAAGTGATTCTAGTAAATGCTTTGGTTTTACCATGCACAAGGGCTAAATGAAAGAAGAGTAGAATTGCCTTTGTATTACAGGACCAATAATCAGGGAATTCCTTGGAGTACAAACTAAAGGTAGCTGACAAATAAGTCTACTACATATATTTTGGTGTCTTTAAAAAAAATTGGCTTGGGAATCCAAACATTAAACAGATACGGATGTGCAATCAAGTTCTTCAAAGTCTAAAATGCAAGCAAAGGAAGCTGTCCATGGAATCTAAATCTCAGAGCTGTGTGTCTTTGTAATGCATGAGCTAGAGCAAAGAGACTCAACAGGATAGCTGCACAAGTCCATGACCTAAGATACTATGGAAAGACTGAACTGCAACTGCCTAAAATTTCCAGGAGGAACACAGGCAGTCAAACAAACAAACAAACATGTTTGCATTCATACTCCCTCTCCTTTCTGAGTCAGGACCATGCCAGACCCAGTGGAAATGCAGAAGCCCGAGCGTCCTTGGGAATGCTGTCACTAGCGCTTGAGGAGCTAGGTTCTTCCTTTCCTCTCAAAAGGCAAGTTACAGGAGGAGGCAATTCCACCATTCCTTTCAGAGTTGTGTTGTTAGGCAGAGGGAGATATAAGACTTCCAAGGACAAATGCATATGCCAAGAAAGTGAAAGGCAGCATTGTCTTTAACCTAATGACTAAAATGCTAACCTATAACAGGAAGCCCCAGGCTGTGAAGTGGTCCTTTGAGCAAGAACAAGGACACGGGCTATCCCAAGCCCAGATGATTCTGTGCATTCTGTGTGCAAGTTGTGTCAGTTGCTAGTCACTCAGGACTTACCCTGGAATTAGGCAAATATATCTTTAGATCATGGCAGTTCTGAGAAAAAGACAAGCAGAAGGGTGAGAACTGAGGAGTCTTCCAAAGCAAATGGAGCAATGCCAATTAACTTTAGAGATTTCCAGAGCTAAGCTTTTTTTTTTTTTTTATCTGGTGTGACTTAAAAGGTCACAGTGTGGACTCAGGTACTTACTGTGTAATTATTATTCCAGGTGCAAGTTTCCCTATGCCATTTTTGTGACCTTTAAGATAGGAAAATTCTACCATTCAGAGTAACACCTAACAGTGAGAAGAGAGGTGTCATTACCTGTATGGAGGCTACGGCTAAATTAATCAAATACTCTACAAAGTGTCTTTAAGATGAGTTAACTCACAAGAAGTAAGCCATGATACCTCATTTTAACCAACTGAAATGAAACACTTCTGGAAATTCATGCGTTGGAAGAGGCCATTGGCAAGTAAAAGAAATAGATGGAAGGTTGTATTTGCATTTGAATAATTTCACAGTCATACTGAGGATTTCAGGAGTGAAGTGGCTCATAATCAAACAGCAAGAGACTGAAAGCATCCTAGCTATCTTTTTAAGAAAATGGTAACATGATTCTATGAACTTCAGCCATTAGCCTCATTTTCTTATGGAAAGAATTCACGGAACAAATCAAACATTGAAAAAAGATGTTATGTTAAAGCTTAAACCTGATCTGGCAAAAATCTTATGTTCTACAAGGGGAAATGTTCCTTTTTGGTCTGTCTTGGTTGTTTGGATGTCTCAGCAAAATACTAGACAAGAAAGAAATCTTTTAACAAAGTCTGTCATATGTTCCGTGATCC
The DNA here is from genome assembly GCA_003676055.1 of Chloebia gouldiae. Taxonomy (NCBI): domain Eukaryota; kingdom Metazoa; phylum Chordata; class Aves; order Passeriformes; family Passeridae; genus Chloebia; species Chloebia gouldiae. The sequence goes on along the minus strand of QUSF01000044.1, from coordinate 2,066,713 downwards.
AAATAGTTCTGGAATGGGCATATCTTAATTCAACAAAATACTTAAACCTCAGTGTCAAACAAGTAATTTACAGATTTAGACTATGAGCACTAAGCTAAATTAACAGGTGTTTTTGTAGGAGTTAAAAGCTGGACTAGCTCCATAGAGGTATGTATGCATAGTTTGACTGTCCTGCTAATCATGGTGCTAAACTGCATATCAAGACAGTCCAGCCTAAAATGAATTCTTTGTAATGTGTGTCTAAGCTGGAATTAAAAAAACAAAGGCAGCTGTCCATATCCAACTTTAAGATCTCTGTCAAACTACACTAAAAGTCCCTCAGAGTAGAGTTCTGTTTTCTATGAATGTTGCACAAAGTTCAAACTGGAAGTTGGAGTTGGACTTGAGTGGTCTCAGTCTCACTGTCTGCAATTTGTGCAGCTACACTGTCAAGAAGACAAAATAATATGGATGGTCAGCTGAAACCACAGTCGGGAAAAGTAGAATTCAGTGCTAGTAAGGAGTATGTCAGCTTCCAGCACAGGAAAAAAGAGGAAAGAAAAGATACCCTATAAGCTTTGAGAGAGCAGCTTTCTTACCTGTTTTGATCTGTATTTTATGGGAGTAAATACATTAACTTTAGTCATGAACATGAAGCAGCAAAGTAAAGCCAGGCATGAAAGGAACAGCTATTACAGGAACTTTATAAAGCACCAAATAGTACCTTAATTCTAAATAATACTATATAAAATATAATCTGATACATATTGTGAATGTCTGAGCTTTTGTATATGCATAGTAAGATATTATTCCTGTTCATGGAATTATTTGTTATTTTTTGCATCAGAAGTATTTTTTAAATATAGCTCAGAGACTAACAAGAGTACATAAACTAGGCATAGTTTGTCTTTCAATGAAGTCTCTTGTCTGAGGATGAAATCATGAATAATGTCCCTAGTCCATTAAGAACAGCCTGCTTCAGTGCCAGCAGTGAAAATTCTTGATTCCAAATCTGCTACTAATGCCCCAAAATTGCTTGTTGGGGGCGGGGGGAGAAGTGAGAAATCAATTACAAACAAGAGGTAAATACAGAAACAGTTCAAGAAAAACGAGCAAAAAAAATTTAAAAACAGGTAAAGGCAAACAGAGAAGTTGAACTTGGATAAAATGAGAACAGTTTTTTGGACATGTTCTCAAAGGAACAAAATTACCTCCTAATTGGGAAAGACAGGCAAATGAGCCAAACCAGTACAGACAAAAGGGAAAAAGTGCGTGAGTCTAACACAAGAACAAAGAAATAGCAAAGGACAAATTTCAGTGGTTTTTAAAAAGCCTTTTTAACAGTACTCAGAAGCTGTTAGGTCCTCAGATTTGGTGTCCAGTTTAGGCAGCATCTGGTCAAATGGTGCTTTTGCTCATTGCTTAGTTACATCAGTTCTTAGAACTGTCTCTGAGCTGGGAATTAAGTGCCCATGTATCTCTGTTAATCTAGCTCTAAATGCCCGCGATACACATTTATGATAAAATGCCTCCGCATCTTTACTAATTTTAACTGAATACTGGTGTTAAAAGCTTGGTGTGGGTTTTTTTTTTGGGTGAAAATAATCTAAAGCAAACCTTCAGGATCAGGTTCAGGGGCAGGTGTTCCTGAGGCACTGTGACTGTAGAATTGTGACTGTCTCCCCAGCGCAGCTGTGAGCTCCATGGCACTCTTGTGGCCCCTAAGCATTCTTTTCTGATGCATTGGCTAACTCTCTGACATCACCATGACTCTTACTTTACTATAAACTTGCTTTTCTCTGACATGTCCCTTTTTGCAGATCACAGATCTTTTCCAGTCATGTCTAGGATATCTAGCTCTTCCCATAATTTCTCCCATGACTTCTCTCACAGTATGTCTCAGGCAAAGGAGAGGTAGCAGCTTGTGTCCAAATCAACACATATTCTACTTTAATACAGATTCTAATATAGCAACTTGGAGCACAGGTCCTTAAACTCTTAGCTGCAGTGTCATCACACAGTTATAACCTGGTATTTATTTTCAAAAAATGGTTTCAAAGGGAACACACATTCCTACCTATATAAGGAAAACCAGAAAGCAAGAAAAGGCTTGTGTGATACACCAGGTGTACGAGGGTGTACAATATAAATTTCAATATAAAATTCTGAAACAAGAATTATAAAAATCAAAGTCATGCTGAGCAAATTGGGAGATTCTTGTGGCAAGCAAGGAAAGAAATTAAGAAAGAGATTTTGCCGGCAACTTGAAGTATTTCTTATCACTGGAGAAGTAATTTACCTGTTTGTCTCAAGTAAATACAGTTGTGGACTTATCTAAAACTGGCTGTTAGAAGGAAAGGTGTCAGAACAAAATGGTAAATTAAGCAATAACAAGTGACCCAAAGAACAAAAGCAGTCATTCCAGAGCTCTGCAGGAATGTAGAAATGAAATGGCTGTGCAGCTAACAAAAATATACAATGTCCCATTAAACTGGTGGAAGCCTGATTCCCTTCATGGCTCTTGCCCAATTGCTGTTATAGAACAAAATGTTATTTGCTTGCTGGTTACAAGGTTTTCTGGAACTGAACTATTAACAGCTGTTAGTTTAGAACAACATTCTACTCAGTGTAAGGTTGTTGTTTTTTTTTTTTCCAGTTATTTTTGAAGTTTTCTATTTCCTGCTGGATAAGAAGTAGTTCTGTACCATATATATTAAGGGAAAGGATATTGATATGGACCTCATTTAACAGTGTTCCGAGACTTACAGTAAAAAGCAGAAGTGTGTATAACTCTTAGTGGTATATTCTGATTGAACTGGCAGACACTGATAAAGACAAAGCAGCTCTTGCACCATCACTGATAGTAATTTCCTTTTGAAATAGGTTTAAGTGATCTTTAGTCAATTGAGAAGTACAGTTGTCAGAATCCTGCACCTCTTGCTTGAAAATTTAGCAGACAGAATGGGCAGACAGAATTATAAGTTTGAAATAACTGTATGGTCTTAATTCCTGTGTGATTCTGAAATAAGATAGAGATCAGAAGCTCATAAGAATTCATTTCAATAACTTAGACTTAATGTATTATTTAAAGTAATGAAAAAAGCAATCTTCTCTTTTTATTAAATTTATATGTATAATTTTTCTAAGTGAGCCAGAAGGATAGTCTTAAGCTTCCCTAAAATTCTTCAATGGATATTTACATGTGGGTAAAGCCGCATCTCCCATCTTATAAGAGTTTGGGATTTTTTTTTAAACTGTTGTGTTGTTTTAAACTAATGTGTAGGTATGCCACCGATTTCATATATGCAACACAAAGATTCATGTGAAACAGCCCTCCAATACTGTGAGACCAAGGCATTTTTGTAACACAATTAAGAATTTCATTTTCTCCAATGAAGATTTTGAAGCTCATTTTCAAATTCAGTCAAGGAAATCGTGTGAATTTATTTTTAAAAAACCAGCCATCTCCATAATGTATCGCCTACAAAATAATTTGTATTACAAAAGTATTTTTGTCTTGCTACTTTAGAGCCTGACTTTATTGCTTACTTAATCACACTTTGATGTTAATCAATTTAAGACATTTTATGTAGAAGGTTGTGTGGTTTTTTTTAGTCATACAAGTATATCCATAGTTTTTAAAGTCTGACATGAAGATTTTGCTGTTTACTGCCTGGTACCCAACATCCAGAAGTGAAGACCATAGGCCATTCATCACTGCTCGTGTTTTGGAATAAAGAATTCCAAATCATAACTCCCACTTTGCCATTTCCATCCTAACTGACAGAATTATTTTCACCTTCTGTTCCTTGCAAGTTTTAAATCCTTTCTTCACTGTATTCACACATATTGGATTTAATTTTGGTTCAGAAAAACATTGGTATAAAATCAATGCAATAAAATGGTTTAGCTTGTTAGATTGTTCTGATTATCATCAGGATTATCTACAAATACATTTTTTTTGTAAACGTAACTATATCACTGACAAGAACACCTCAAAATCCTTTAATAACTCAAAGCTGATTTGCTTTTCCATTATAAACTGTATGAACTATTTAACAGTAGGGTTCTGTTATATACAAAACACAGGTATAGAATTCAGCTTGTTAATTTAAACAGGCACTATTGATTTTTGTTCATAAAAAGCCCAAATTCTGTAGATAAATCTAATCTTTCCTGCAGTGCAGAAATGGTGCACTATTAACCATTTGAGAAATCAGGCTCTGATAGCATTGATAAGTTGATCTTTTCTGTTACAAAGGGTACACAGAAACCTGTATAACAGGTTGAGAGAGCTTGTTTCACACAAGGCTTTGTCTCATTACAATTTTCAGAATTAACCTGAAACTTGAAACTTTTACTGAGAAAGGCCAGTTCCAGTATGTAATCTTCCCAGTCTTGGTTGTAAAGCGTGCTAAGTACTAAGACTCTGCCACACACAAAGTAGTGGATGGTTGTTAGACTACTGCACCCCTTCCAGAGGTTTACTACCTCCTACCAGGTCTTGGTTCAGGACTTTATTTTGATGCTTTGCCATTGTGCCTATTTTTGCATCATCATTGTATGGTGCTATCTCACAATTTCAAGCCTGTGAATGTTGGTTCTAAGAAGCTAATTCAGACAAGATAAAGCTACTTTGCCAAATTTGAGTTTGCTGTTTTAATAATTTTGTTAATTACACTTTTTCAGATAAGATATTCTAGTCACAATCTAGTTATTCAAACTCAGAAGAGAAAATAAAGTTCAATCTTAATAATTTATTCTAAAATCAAGAGGGACTGGTGAAATCGTGCTGTCCTTCATTCATTATCAAACCCCACAATGAGGAAATAATTTGTATCAATTTCTTGTTCTGCATTAACACAATCAAATTTCAGAAATATCTGTGAAACAACTAGTACTGTATCTATATTTCAAGCAGGGAAACTGAGTCAGAGAAAGGTTCTCATGTCTTAGGCATGACTGCATATAACTGATCAATAACAGTGCTAAGATTAAGGCTGAAGAATTAGTAGCTGTTGTGTGTTGACACATTTCAACATAATACACTACCAGGGCACATTTTTTTTTCACATTGCAGAAATTCTTTCTATAAACTGCAGTGCTGGGAAACCCTGTAATTATGCACAGAGCACGTTAGAACAAAAAAAGCCAATAATTTTTGGCTCAACAGGTTTACATGGAACTTTAGAAACTCACTCTCACTACCAATAATTTTCATTCAAACAGCCATCTTAGGCCACTTTGTGCTGCTTGGATGGTAGTGGAACAGATAATCAAGCCCTTACAGCATAGCATAAGGACTAGTTCTTATAGCAGCCTCAGAAACCCTTACCAACCTCAGTGAGGCTTTGTACTAGTGCAGGGATTAATTCATGTGGAACTAATTGCGGAACTGTGACCTAAGTAGGAAACCGGTCTAGCTCTATTTGCTTGTTACCCAGTTGTCAAAATGTAGTGCTCATTAACTGCAGAAACAAAAAGTCCAGATGGATTCTTTATATCTGAGAAATGTGTTTCTCATATAAAAAGAAAATAATGAGTAACTCAGCAGCAGAATTTAAAACCTTATTGAAAAGAAGGGAAACTCTAAGCAGGTCTTTTAAACAAGAATTATTCAGAGGCTTTTCTTCTATGCATTTTATTATGTAATTTTACAAAAAAAAACCCCAAAAAAACCAACAACCAATTATGTGAAATGCACTTCAGCTACCTGAGACCACAGAACATGAATGAGACTAAACAAATGCCTTCTAGTCCTGCCACTCTTTTCCATAACACAAACTCCATCCTTGGGCTCATTTGTGCTCTAATTACTTTTCTGTCCATCCTGTAACACTATTCTCTAGAACACAGTTTTATTTTCTGTTCTATGCAAGACATTTCTGGACTCCTCTAGCTTAACCAACCTGCTGAAGTCCCTAAATCATGATCAGAGGTCACTAAATTGAGAGTTACAGATGTTTCCTTTCACCAGCAGATGTCAATAATCTGGTGTAGGAGGCATGACAGTATATTTTAGCTAGCAAAATTTGGCATGGATTTATTATCTGCTCTATGGAAGTACCAATAAAAATCAGTCTTTAAATAAAAGCAAAACCACAAAGTGACTAAGAATTGGAACTAGCAGTTGTCAAAACTGTTCAATGTTACAGCATTTTCAGGATATACTCAAGTTCTAACATGATCTAGAATGGAGCTGGAATATTCTGCTGCCTTATATCACCGAGGAGCACTCTCGTAAAACATTCTATGAAACCTGAGTCTGCCTATCCTTCAAAAAGAGCAATCCCGCTCTTCTCTGAGGCACATATCTACCAGGGAAGGCACCAATGCCTGTCTGGCCATACAAAATAATTGCATCAGGGAATTGACCTGGCTGAAAATTAACCCAGTAAAATAAATTCGTTTTCTGCAAACCCCTGTGGTTTGCAGCAGGATCAGTTGTCTGATCTGGATTTCTACACACACTTTACCCAAATGCCAGTACTAGACAGTAGCAAAGAACATGGAATCTTGAATGAAAAGGAAAGATAGTTGAGTTTCACCATCTGTATGGTTAATGTGTTCCAGATAAAGTAATGTGTTATTTGACTGGGTATGGAAGTTCTACATCAGATAGGCACCAAGCCATTTAACAATTGCAAATTGCAGCTGGTCATGTCAGCTAACCAAAGAACTAAATAAATATGCAAACAAAGCTGTTGGTGGCAAATACAGGACAAAATCTTCAAAATTGTAGTTGGGAAGTTTAGGTTTCCACAGGTGAGCCCATCTATGGCTTCCATTTGTAAATATTATCTCGAGCATCATTTATCTGTTCCCAGCAAGATAAATGGATACAGGCATTCACTTGCTTCTGTCCCTCAGGCATTGAAACCCATCACTTAATCACCCAGTAAAGCCTTTCAATCCTGATTATCTGCTTCTTTGCAAGTGTCAATATTCCTGAAGGTAGAGATGTGTAAAGATGCTTACCTCCCACTTCTTTTTGACTGTGAAAAGACTAAACCACAAGGGGATTCTCAAATACATGTATCCTGCTTATCTCCTTCAGTATGAAGCACATCTGTAGGATCAAGCCCCACAGAGTAAACAGGCAAGGACAAGACTTCTGAAGACTGGTCGCTAGTATGTATATGCATATGGGATATAGGATTACACTCAAAATCTCAGAATTCATGACACTTGGCTGCAGTAGCATGGATTGTTTCATTAGCACTCAAGATACACCCTTAACAGTAATCCAGATTTTTAAAAATAGCAGTGCAAAAATCCTTCTAAATAACTCTGCTGATTCTGGCCAGGAGAAGGTTAATTTTTGCAGACACCAGGAGGGAGCTTGGGCAGGACCCAGGGGTTATTCTATACAACCTGATGTCATTTTTGGGGTCAGGGGAAGGGGCCCCATCTTGTTCTTGGAGCATGTTGGGGATTTCTGCATGGTGAGCACTTGGCTGTGAATCATTCGCCCCTTCTACATGTCATTATTAAAATAATTACTGTTCTTTCTTTTATTTCATTTCTGTCTTCAGTAAACTGTTTTTGTGTCAAGGCATGATGTCTACATTTTGTGCTTCCAGTTCTCTCTATCCCACCACAGGGGGAAAGAGAGGGGAGCAGGGGACTGAGGAAGCAGGGTGTGGTTTGCAGTGTTTCACTGGGAGCAATAAATTAGGAACACCATTCCTAAACCAAGGCAATAACTTCATATTTTCAGGAGTAGTAGTAGATGATACCAGAGAAAGTAAATCAGTGTAGTAAAAACCACAGGTTACAGTTGCATATGTCCAGTAAGTACTTTATAGATGTTCATGTTAAGATGTTACTGCTTCTTTAAAAGACTGAGTAATGATCTCTTTTCCCTCCCTTCAGGTGTAATCCTGGGATTTTCTCTTCGATCATATAAGATGAGCTATCGGGAAGTGAAGTACTTTTCGTTTCCAGGAGAACTACTCATGCGAATGCTGCAGATGCTGGTCCTGCCACTAATTGTATCCAGTTTAGTCACAGGTAAACAAAGAAAAAACAAAACAAAATACACCCCCATACATCCTCTTTTGAATAACTTTATAAAGATGCACACATCAAAATCTAAAAAGGGAACATTCTGTGTCCTAGAAGTGTTGTATAACCTGCAGAAAGACATAGCATTGCTACTGGCACTTTAGACATAATGTAATAAGAAGTTTGATGTTTCAGAGAAACTGAAAGATGGTTTTCCAAATTTATAAACTAACAGTACAAACTACTATATGCAGCTGCTATGAAGTTGACTCTGTTCTCCACTCTCTTCTTTTACTTTCTGAATAGATACTTCCTCCACAGTCAGTGTCCTATTGTTATCAAAGATAATGTATATGAAAAACACAGTGCCAAAACCCAAGAAAATTGAAACTGATGATTGCGGGCCATAACACACGCCTGTAACCACAGATATGCAAAACATCTGTCTGCCTCCTAGTTTTCCAGCAATAGATTAGGAAAAAACAGAGTCCTATAATAGAGTTGTTTATGTTGGAAAGGACCTTAAAAATCTGGTTTCAATCCTTTTGCCATGGGCAGGGACACCTTACACTAGAGCAGATTGCTCAGAGCCCCATCCAAACTGTTCTCTGGCACTACCAGGGATGGGTCATTCACAACGTGTCTGGACACCCTGTGCTAGTGCTCCATCACACTTAGAGTAAAGCTTTTATTCCTGATATCTAATCTAAACCTGCCTTCTTTTAGCTTAAACCATCTCCTCTCCTACCACTATAAGTCCTCTTACAGGCCCTTCAGGTACTGGAAGGTGTCCTAAGGTGTCCCTGCAACCTTCTTTTCTCCAGGCTGAGCAGCCCCAATGCTCTCAGCTTGTCCTCATGAGAGAGGTATTTTAACCCTCTGATCATTTTCATGACTTCCACTCCAATGTGTCCATGTCCATAAGGGATAGATGGGATTGAATGAAAAGTTTGGAAGAAACTTAATTCCATCAGTTAAGTTTTGTTGTCGTCTGTCAGAAGCTCTAACAAACTTTGAAGGCTCTTTACCAAGTTGTTCCTCTAGCTAGTGATATAACATTTAATTTCTTATGGTGATGTATGCTTTGCCATTCTACCCAAATTTCGTGGAAGATCTCTCAGATTTGTTATGAATGTTTAGGATGTACCTGTGATGGATTTATTCCTTCAATTATCTGAAGAAAAGAAGAAGGTGTGGATTTTAGTCTATCAACAAATCAGCTTGGAGAACTTAATTAAAATCACCCACTTTGTAGTCCTAATATCTAAAACACAAATACACTGCCTTGATTGACGGATAATCCAGATAATAAATTGTTCTCTATTTAGTTGATTGTCAAATATGTTACTATTAAGAGCTCTTAAATATGCAAATGAACATAGACTCACATATTCACAGAAACCAAAGGAAGTGTGTACAAGTACAAGCTGTTAATTCAACAGCAGAAAACTAGGGCATTCACAAAATTACAAAATCATTTGCCTTCTCATATTTCAAGAAAAAAAAGTGAAGTTTGTTTCTATGCACACACATTATATGGATACTGAAAGTTAAAGTTTAAAAAGTTACGGAAACTAGGGAGTATAAGTTTTGTAGGATAAATAATGGTAGGCTTTATTTCCAGCCACTATATAGTTTTGTTACATGTCATACATTCTCCCATCTTCTTGTGCCTTTCACCTGCAGAACTCTGTGGGTTGGCAGGACACTGATACCAGAACCATTAAAAGTAGAAAATGAGAGCTATTTACCCTTTTTCCGTATTAACTGGCACTGCTGCTCAGTTTTGCAGGATGAATTATTTCAGGAGAATTTATCTGATCAATTCTCAATTCCTTATAACTCTGCAATCATACTGGTTCTCTGAGAGAGCTCAAGGTAAATCAGGAAACTAAGTAGATCATCCTATACAAGGATTTGAATGATTTTCAATAACCTGAGTAGAAAAACTTTGCTCAGCAAAGATCAGCAAATCCATCTTACAGAGTCACAACCGTCACAAGGAGCTGGACTTTTGATAAAACAAGAAGGTAATTTGCTGTGTCACCAGCTCTCAGTAGAGATTTTGTGAAATATCAGAAAAATGAGTTTCCAAGTAATCCTATTCTAAAAATAGTCTTCATTGTCTGGATTCAAACAATATCCTTCACTTTAGGTGTTTTTCTTTCCCTTTAAAGCCCTTTATCCTTTTTTTATAACAATTACTTCCTTTATTGTAGAAAAGCATTTGTCAAAGAAATCTTCTCTGTTGGTAAGATTTGCCCTACTATCATACATGTGCCTTGTAATATAAAGTGAATATTAATGTTAAGTAGATTATACTTTGAGATCCCTTTGAAGTAGAGATAGTAATTTTCAAGGTGAATAACAACACTTTAAACTTCTTTAACTGGCTAGGGAGCAGAGAAAGCTCAATGCATTTCAGAAATGGCAGATTTAATTTTTTTTTAAGAATCATTCAGTACAGCAGGACTATACCCGTTCTTATCAGAATAAAATACTTTTCCAAATTATTATAAAAATTGTGGAAAAAAGCTCTTTTCTACACTAAACAATAACTCACTTAGCATACAACGTGTTTTTGTAAGAAGGATGTTTTTACATATTTGCTGCAGAACTCTCATACAATAATGAACATGTAGGCATTAGTAAATATCTAATAATTAAATATAACCTTTGCAGGTGTACTACTGTGCCATTTTATGCACACTTCAATTCTTTTTTTACATGTAATAGGACAATTCAGTGGTTAAAAGTTGGATTTCTCAAGTTGGTCTTCAGTCCACTCAGTATATTGAAAGCAAATCTCTTATTTCCTGTCTTTTGTTTGGAAAAGTGGATGGCTCTTAACTAATCTCAAACTGACTCCTCCAGGTCTTCATCCTGATAACATACTTGTTTCTTCCAATTGTCAATTGTTTGAATAAATGTTTTGCTGTTTGCAGGAGCAAGTGTCTCATAGAAATGATGTCCTGGATTTCCTTTTGTATTTACGCAAGTGTGATGGATGTAACTGTGGCAAAACCATAAACTGTGGTCTCTGTGGAAATAGGCTGGGGATGGTTACATTTCCTTGCCAACTTCATGAATGTCAGAGAAGTTAGAACAGTAAAATCCAGCTTATAGTTAATGCACTGTTATAGAAATAAAAGATAAATTGAGAAACTGAAGACTTCTGTCATTCAGGTAAACAGTTCTGATGGTTATCCACAGACCTCAGGAAAATAAACTATGCAAGATTAAGTCAGTCCAGTCACATTTCTTTACCCCTGGTTTCTGTATTTCATGAAAGAAGCAATGCAGGATCACATTCAGAGGTATTTAGTCACATTTACCTTATGACTTACCCCATTGCCTGTGGTTCAGGCAGGTGTGCAGCTTTCTCCATGAGATTCTATCTCCTGACGTGTGTTTTACTGGACATGTACTAACTTCTGCTTGGGAGAAAACAGAGGTTATTTGCATACCATTCATCAGCTTTTCATGTTTATAGAAAAATATGATTATATGCGTGTCTGTATTATTTATTTTTGTGGTCTAGACACAGATTCATCTCTATACTCTTTATTGCCATACTCTTTATTGTCTACAGTCTTTTAAATTAGAGAGCTCTAAGTCAGCATTCCCAATTGGGACCACATATAAAGTCAAAGGCAAAATTAAAACATGGTGTATGAGAGGAAATGTAAATAACCAAATAAATAAATTCCCATTTTGATTGTATTATGGCCAGATCTTTAATATTAACTTAAATATTAATTCCTATACAAACAGAAGACTGTCAATTTAGCTCTGTTTTTGTTTTGTATTTGCCACAGTTATAAGAGAAACAACATTTTATGCTTTCTCATTTCATTACAGCTTGAAGCATAGGACATGAAAATTGATTTACACAATTATTTTAAAATATACATTGTCCCTAAAAGGTATCTAAAACTAATATATATGAATATGATAGCAATTCAACTTATGAAATAGCCAAAGCCAGAGAAAATTGCAACAGCAATAAGAGCGCTATGCATTAACATTTTTTGAGCTGTTGGAGCAAGATTATAAATGAAATTGAAAATCCAGCTCTTAAAACTGGCCCACAAGTTTTTTCTGCATGTTTCAGTTATTCACTGAATATAATGCAGTCAGAATGATGTATCTTTTCTTAACAAAAGGGATTTCCTGAAATCCCTTCCACGAAAATTATTCATGGCCAATCTTTACAAAGAGCATAGTTTTAACATAATATTAGTGAGAAATTTTCTAAGGGTTATTTGCAAATGTTTTGCACAGTTCTAGTCATAGTTCAGTTTAATAGACTGCTTCTCTGTCCACAAAATTTTGAGAGCTTGGAATTTACTTCTACACGGACAACTAATTTTAAATGCAAGCCAAGTGGTATTAAATTCTGTGAAATTCCTTTAAATATCTTTGTGTGGTAAATCATAGCAGAGCATAAAAAGCTTATTCTAGACTTGACACTAATTTTTGCTGCACATTGCAGAAACAGTAAGTCTACAGTTTGTTTACTAGCATACATCAAGATCGGGAAGGAAATAGGAGTACAGAAAGAGTAAAACTGAGGTCTGCTGGCTCACCAAGGATTATACAGCAATTATAGAATCAAGCAAAGACTCCATTTGTGAGTACCAGTACAACATACTCTGCACTAGACAATACTGATTGTCCAAACTGTTTATGGGAGTAACACTAATACGGTGCAAATGAGCCTTAACCATTTATCAGGATTTTGTGTGCAAGGTTCTGTACAAACACAGACCATGGGTCCTCTGCCAAAAAAAGAAGGCTGTGTGGAAAACCAGTTTAAAAGAATGAGCATGGAAAATTTACTTCAAAGAAGGAGAGCATTTTCATATGTAGTTTGTATAATATCTTTGTTTATATTCACTCCTGTTTCTAACTCAAATAATGTAGCTATTGTTAGTGGGTTCTGGAAGAAACAGAAATGTCCCTGCCTCTGTAGGGTTTCAGTAACAGTCAACCACACTGAGTACTGCAGAAGACACGAGTGATTTTGTTTGGGGCAGACTCAGAGACACAAAGTTTTTTCCTGAAACTTTATGAAAATGTTCATAGTAGTTACTGCTACACAAACTATAGAAAGTGTTGACAAAGAGAAGAAAGCTGGGATTTCCATGGATGGAATCTTCTTAAGGAACCCCAGAAGTGCATACAATGCTTTTGAGTTTAGCTATGAAAGGAATGCAATGGATGGTGACTGTTAAAAATATCCAGTAAGGAATAATGTCTATCCTCTCAATGAGATAAAACTAAGACACACAAAATTAAGTAATAAAACAAAGCACTCTCAGGGTTCACAACTAACAGATAAGTTGTCGCTGCAGTTGCTTAAAATTGCCTACAATGAACAAGGGTAATGTTCTAGCAACTGAACTTGACATAGTCTCCAAGTCACTCCCTTGCCTAAGCAAGGAAAAATGCAGCCATGTGGACATGGGCATACTCTACTGCGGAAAAAGCAGGTTTTTCCCAATGCTACTTGTGGATGTAATGCATCTCTGCTTTCTTTCTCCCTTTGGATGAACTGCTGGTGAAGTGTTCTCAGGGTTTTTAATAGCTATTAGGCAGCAAAGGAAATGACTGTATGTGATGGAAATTTTAGTTAAGGCATGTAGGATAGCTCAGCAGATCCATATAGCTGTTTTAGTTATAATGATGCATTAAATTAGGTTGTATAACAGGGGACCGTGACACAGTGACTCAGCCTCCCACATCCAGACAGCAGATACACAGACATAATTTTAGAAAATAATCTAATGTTATTAAACTTAGAGATTATGTTTTATATTTGCCTTTGTAATGTTGTAATGAGAAAATAAATGATCATTGAAGAGCAACTAGATGCAAATGCTATCAATCATATCAAACCCCTATCCTCTGTATATTTTTTTAACAATAGCACTCTCCTTTATTATCATAGTAAATTAATAGCAGTAAAGATAAAGGACCAGAATTTTGAATTCGCTCATCTCAAGCTTTCACATCAGAGCACACAACAGGGAGGGATTTGTGCATCAGCTCTTCAGAAAAGAGGCTGTGAAAGTAGCATGTGTCTAGGTTTGTTGAAGCAGGACCCACACTGTTTGAAGTCTCTAAGCAGTTCCTGTGCTCTCCTGTCTGCTGGCTGACTGTGGAAAAAAAGGCTGTCACCTCTACAAGGCCCCAGGTGCTGTCTCATATCAGGCACAATATTTATGGTAATTTCAACAGATGGCAAGTCTCTCATTCAGGCCAGAACTGACCTGTGGAGCAATTCTCTCCCAGGGGAAAAAAAAGAGGAGAGATCTAGCAATAATTCCCTTTAATTCATTCTGTCAGAACAGACACATAACCAAGTACCTGTGAAACATCTTAGTACTCACAGTTAAGCTGGAAGATAAAAATGTTAATAAAAGTCAGTCTTAACTTCTGTGTTTAAGAAAAGTTTAAGAAATACAGCATTTCTGATTCAGTTCATATCGTTCATACACAAAAACCAAGAAGTAGTTAAGCAATGTTCAGTCAGTTTAGCTAGCCACCAGAGCAATGAATCCGTCCTCCAAATTTCAACATTGGGCACATTTTCTGATTTTCCAGAAATTACAATTTTTGTGTGGTCTATAGAAAGGATTTGAGAAGTCAGAATAATTAATACCCACCAAACCAATGAAAAGTTCTACATTCATCTCAGGTATCTCAGTTATAGAGAAAAGAATTAATAAATTCTCTCTGAGTAAAGCACTTCTTGAATTGTCAGTGAATTTGAACTGCCTGTGTATTTATATTGGGATCCCTCTGCAGAGGAATTCTGTAGGCCTCTCCTGTGGTATGAAGCCTGCTATGAGTAACAAATTCATGGACATCCTAGGGGTGTATTATTTTTTCATTCATGGCTTTCTTTTAATGCATAAAATATTACTTAAAAAGTAACTTGCCTTCCTTCTAGACAACTCTTCCCTCTTTCTCTGCCACCCAAAGCTTTATAAGCACATCAATGTTGTAAAAGCTGAATTACATGGCAGTTTTAATTTTATGTACTTGTACATTTCATGCACAAATGAGTTCATTCATACGCATTCATATGGATATTTGCATATGCAATTTACATAACTGGATGACACAGTTATTTAATTTGAACTTTCACATACTTAAAGGAAATAAAGGAAAGCCATGCTTTGATTTCTGTGTGCCCAAAATAGAGTCTGTCCTAAAGTGTGGGCACATAAATCACAAAGTTAGTAGAGATCCAGTCATCTCATAAACAGAATATCCTGTCGGGTTAAGAAAAACCATTGAAGAAACATTAGAGTTTCATCTCTTGAGTCTTTATGGTAGATTCAGGCCAATAGCAGCTAAAAATATACAAACATTGATCTATAATATTACTATTTTAAAGACCTTCCCTTCAGTAGCTGTATTTCTGTGTAAAACAGATGTCTATCAAATCTGGCATGTAGTCTTTAATAAAGATTATTTATATACCCACTCATAAATGACAAGATTTGAACCTTCTTATATTGTTACACCCCACAGTTTTAAGGCAATGTGAGCAATACATGTTTTATAATTATGTCATGTAAATCCTAAATAAATTGGAAAAATATTTTTGAAGTTAAAAAACTGAGGTTAAATAGCAGGCAGCTGCATTTAAAAAAAAAATTTAAAAAAAAGGTCACTTAGGAAGTATTCAGTACCTAGAAGCATCAGCTTTCATGTAAAAACACTAAAGAAATGATGTTCAGATTCTGATTGTGCTGCCAGTCAGCTAGGGAATAAACTGTACCTAACATTTTATAGGACACAAAAGTTAGAAAATCATAATGAAATGTCCTAAGTATTTGTATTATAAATATACCTTTGGATGGAACATCTTCCTCAAAAACTGCTATACATCTTAATCTATGCAAATACTAAAAGCAAGGACTTCAGAAAAGTTCATAAAATTAAATTATAACTCATTATTTCTGAGCCATTTTTGAAACTATCTGGCAGTGGAGAATACACAGAAATCTACCTTCACAAGAAATCTACCTTCTTAGTCAGATTTGATGAAGAATTAAAATGCAATAACAGCAGAGATTGAAGTCTCACACAAAATAGCAGTCTGTATAAGATAAAATTTGATTATATCGTAAAAGAGAATACCTAAGCAGGACATAGAGCATTCAAAAGGAGAAAGTAGATGGCAGTGTGGTTTTTAACGTCTTAGTCTCTGAGAGCAGCAGAAACAACAGGGGTGTTCAAGAACAAAGTCTACAATAACTAAATATATTAAAACTTAAAAGTTCCTCTAAAGTAATTTAATTTTGCTACTAGTCCTTAATTGAAGGGTGATTTAAACTTAATTGCAAAATATAAGTTTAGTTGCTGGCCGAAGTATTGAATAAGAGATTGTTATACTTTTATTCAGTTTGCATTCTTCATGAGATTCCAGCTGAATTAACAATAGGGGCACCCTCCCACCCACAAAGACTTAGTTTTGCTTTTATGTCTTAGTTCAAATGCATAACATCAATACCTTGCTTGCTGACAAAGCAAAAACTGTTGGAAAGAACACATAAAAATAAAAGCATCTTGCCTGAGCACTGGTGGACCATTGTAAAGCCACACTGTCTCTTTTCTAACATTTCAGTCATGGGCAGAAGGACTGAAAGTGCATTAGGGAAAACTCAGAACACTTTTTTGAGTTTAATACAAACATATCTTAGTTGCAGTAAAACAGCAGACTCGAAATTTTAAAAAACTCAAAAATATTAAAAATCAGCTGTAAAGTCAGCAACATTAGTTTGTAAATGGAAAGTTTATACAGTAAAATGTCCCAAAATGCAAAGTAAATTCACAGCATTTTGAGAATTAGGACACTGAGCAAGCATTTTGTTCAGGATATTGAATACTGAAACTGTAAAGAATGATGTCTTCAATAATGAGTGAGTCTGTGATAACCTGACAGGTTAACTAGAATGGTGGCAAGTGCAAAATAATACACCTGGGAAAGGGAAATGTGCTACGTCTAATCATGAGTTCTCAAATGGGCATTAGTACAGGCAAGAGTTCTCAAACTCACTGTGAACAGTCCAGAGAGGGTGACAGGGCTGGAATGAAGTTCTAGTGAAAGACAAGGAGGAATTAAACAGACTTCATTTTTTTAGCTTGAAAAAATACAGCCACAGAAGTTGCTGTAGAAGTCCACAAAAATCATTAATTCCTTGCAGAAGCTGTAATGGAGTGGCTATTTATTACAATATCTCTTAACTGTACTGCACAACAAAGGAAAAAATAAGTTGTCATAAGAAATAACAAGAGCATGCATTTACATTAAAGAAAAGGAAGTACTTTTTCACATCACACAATTCAGCTCAATTATGTTCATAGTTTCAAGTTAAAATTAATTTGTTTAATTAAACAGTTTCAAATTTAAATTTAATTAGAAGAGAGTTTACAGATACAGTCATCACTGGCTAATAAATTTGGGAAACAAGCAATTTAGCAAGGCCCTAGATCCCACTTCTCCCTTGTTGCAGGGAGGGCAAACAAGGGCAATTTACTCTATCTTTTTATTTTCCTCATAGTCTCTCAGTAAGAACCTGTTTTCAGATAAATATGAAGACAAATGGATTGGCAACCACTGGACTAATTTATATCCCATAGTTTTATGTTGGTTATGCAGTCCTTAGGACTTCTTAACAGATGAAAAGTATCTCTCATTTGCTAAGATTTTACCTACTACTTACTCTGAGGCATTGACTACTGTATACAGTTTCAGCTCTTCCAGAACTAGTTCAAAACCAAGGAAACACAATTCCAGGATTTAAGAATCATCTCAACATAACCAGACATTAAATCACTCCATTGGCATGAAAGTGGACTTCAAAATCAAACAGCCAAAGCAAGCCACCATGCACAACAGAACTGGTAGCTCTTAATTTACAAATAGCAACAGTATAAGAGTCATTATCACAAAATTAAAATATAACAACAAATATGTGGGCATAGTTAACTACATGCAGGCTTCTTTCAGGCTGTATCAGCTTTCACTTTTCTACTCCTTTCACCTCCTTAACTCTCCCTTGAACACCATGATCCACATCCTCATTTCCCACATTGAATATAGAACAATTCCATCGTATTTTCTTCCTTGCCAGTCTGTGTTTGCTGTAACTGCTTGTGAAAACTGGAAGAATCCAAGGAAGAAAATTCTTGAGGCTGAATTTTGGGAACACCAGGAATGTTACTGGAAGTGTTTGCTCACTGGGAGAAGTAACACATATCATTGTTTCATCAGCACTGTGAAATGTGATAAGATGCAAAGTACTTTCTGAAGAATTGCATCAGTTGCACAAGATCATTGTAGAACTTGCAGAACATTGTCACTTTTAGAAACAAGGTCCTGTGGTACTATCATCAGTTCCTCTAGCCTTGTTTTCACTCTGGCTTTTTTTTCTTTTTTTTTTTTTTGCTTTTTGATAACAGACAGTTGTTGACCTATCATATATTGTTCCAATTTAATTCTCAAAGCTAATTGTTGGATCTGCTACATACAGTCCTTCAGACATGTATCTGGATTACAGACTTCTATAAGGTAGATCCATCATTATCATCATCACTGGAGGCAGAGGTACTGAAAGCCAGGGTCTTGACAGCTTTGGTGAAAATTCCACCTGAATTCTGAGCAATGGAAAATGAGGAGAGACACTGTGGACTGTGAGACTTACAGGACTCAACTTTGGGTCTGCATTCCAGTAACATGTTGGGTTGTCTGGATGAGGAGGAAGGCTTCCTAGATAATTGTTCATTCTAGTATTCTAGCCACATCTCACATCTCTCACTGGTGAAGAATAAATAGGAGAAAACAGAAACACTCAGAACAAAAATCTCTAATAGTTTATTGAGACTACATATATAACTGAGGACCAGCAATACTTGGGATTTGAGTCATATGCCAGGGAGTGAAAAAGCACTTCCTGCATGTGCTAGAATTATTTTCATCCGGACACTCCTGGCAGTGCATAATTTTTTTCATTACTTACAGGTTGTTTCTGAATACATTCTATATCATCCTGTTCAGATATTGAGAAATGAATTTAACAAAATATAAATTATGCTGTTGTATATGGTATGGAGAATGTCTCAAAATATAATAATTGCAATTATATAAGAGCTGGCCTCATTAATAGGAATTGCTTTCCAGTTGTATCACAGTTCTTTTCCCTAGTTCTTAACTTTTTGCAGAGACATGGCTGACAGAATGGTAGCATACCTTCTCCTTATTCCTGTGTCGAAATGTTATCTCGGGATGAATGTGTGAGACATTCATGAACATTGCAAAGTATTTCCTGCAGCCTTGAATCTCCTCACAGAGCTGCCAGTCTTCTTTAATTAGGTGGAAAGTCTCTTGGTGCAAACTTTTTCAGACTCAATCAGATCTGTTTCTCTTTACATAGGTGAGTCTATGGTTCAGCTGTTACACTGCTGAAGTTTGGTGAGAAACTCTTGTGACCCCAGAGACAACTGGGGTTTTGTGATGGTGGCTTACCCCAGAAAGCAGCAGTTTGGGCTAAGTCTGGGCATACTTTGCCACTTCCATGCACTGCATCAGATAGATCACTTGGACCTCCCTAATGGCACATTTCTCCATTCCACCTTTTTCCTTAGATTCTCTCTAGGACTTGGTCTTCCCAGGTTTGACAGAATGATGCCCCTGATACGCACTGCAGCAAAGCTACATCAGTTTAGCTAAAATCATATGTATTAGTCTCTGCAAGGCAGCAAGTTCCATTTGAATTCCAGAAATGGGTAAAAAGAGATTTACAGACCTCTACCTGTCCTCAAGGTAGTCCTTTCTGACCATTCCTCAGGTCAACAGAGTTTGTATTTTTAATGGTTTTGGACAGGTGCATGTTGTTGAAAAGCATAGCATTTCCAACGGAAAGAGGAACACATCTAATCAATGCAAACATTAATTCCCCAGAGGTTTGCATGCTCTGTAAAAAGGTAGTTTAGTACTCCCCACACTTTCAATTCCTGCTATAAGTGGGCACACTTAATGTCTAGCAAAATAGCAAGAAAGGCACCTGGGATGACAAGCTCTGAAAGCTTGGTTCATTGGGTTACCAGATACAGAAGTTCTGTGCATTCCTTCTACCAATAGCATCTTGAAAAGTCCCTTTTCTCTGCAGGATTTTATCAAAAGAAGATATACTAATGCTGATCTACAAAGACAAGTAAAAACTACTGGAATACAAAGAGACTTGTGCAAAAAAAAAAAAAAGGAGAAAGAGAGAAAAGTACTGTCATGTAGAAAGGAAAATATAAAGTTCTTTACAGCTTCACACAGCTGAATAGCAATTCAGTTCTAAGACTGAGGAATTAACATGCAAATAAAGCTCAACATTTGTGTGAACAGGAGCTTTCAGATCTTAATGCTATTCTTAAAGAACCATCATCTCTGGATGTAAAAAATCAAAGCAAACTAAATTCTGGGCCTCTGGTTGTAAAATGAAGCTCACAAATAGATCTCATCTGTATTCTGGAAACTCAAGAGTCACAATACAGAGAGCACTTGTTTGAAAAAATTTGGAGTTTACCCAAAACCAGTATTCCAGTGTTTGGAGAATATTACTTATAGTTCCTGATTTATCAGATGCGGTGTAATCTTCCAGTATTCATCATCTCTACTTCACTGAAGAGTTTGAAGGACTTCAAGTGTATCACAAATTGTGAAGAGGTTTTTGGACTAAGTACGCTAACACAAAAATTTTTTATATGCCTTGATCCATCACATTTTCAGAATCAGACCTTGGTTTGTTATAATTGTATACTTAAGCAGGATTAACTCTTTTTCAGATAAATGCATTTTTTCATCCTCAGACAGTAGTATGAGTAGCTCCTTACTGGTGGTAGATAAGAAAAAAAAAAAGTACAGCATAACACTAGAAATACACTATTTGCACCGCAGCTAACATAATGATTCTGATTCTTCCCACCATAAACAGCTCTCTCATTTTCCCTTTACTCACATGCAAAGCTGAATACTTAATTCTGATGTTTCACCACCCACTTCTATCTTATTTCTGAATACTTAGATAATATCAGAGCTTCTCCTGTGAATATGGTTTCTTTTCTGAGCTAGAGAGAAAGTAGGTTTTGGTCAAGAGTTCACCTAATGAATGGCTATTTCATTAATGCAGTAATTCATTCTTGCACTGAAAATCAGCTTTGTCCAGATTTTACAATTTCAGTATGTCTTAATTCCCCAACCTCTGAAAACCAAATTATAGAACATGTTCTTACTGGTCAACAGCCTGGTTAACATCTGCCTCATGGTGAATGAACCTGTGCAAAGGACCATCATACATTAAAAAAATAAACCTTTCAAATTCAATATAGGATGATTACTAGTTTGGTAAAAAAAAAATAGGCCAGTTTTCTGTTCCGCAGAACATCACAGTCCATTAATAAGAGTAACCTAAAAAACCTCTCTCTTCAACGTGTTTAGTTTGAAATCAGCTGATATTTTCTTTGATACCTCTCACCTGTCATAGAGATTCATGTTCTAAATCCTGCCAGCAAGCAGATAATGCCCAGACAGCAACTGCATAGCACTTGAATTGTGGATGCCAAATCCTCTTTTTAATCCGTACTTAGCACTGTAACATCCTGAAAAGAGCGTAATAATATTATTAAAAAGTACTGATTGCTACTGTCAGGCATTCCAGGGTAGGTATTAACTTCTTTCCATTCCCTCCTACAAGTCTGTAAGATGAAAAAATACAAAGAAAAAAATGTACGTCTTTGATCTTGCAAGGCTGTAACTGAATCAGTGACCCAAAGTTCAAGAGGTCATTGAAACAAAAGAGAGAAAAGAAGGAAAACAAAAGCCTGTTCACACGAAACTCCAATTCCACACTTTTTTAATGAGTTCTCTGAAGCGCCTTAACATCATTACTGAATTGTGAAAAAAACCCTCAAATTATAATGACAATTGAAAACATAATAGACTAATTGCAGCTAAAGTAATGACTGCTTAGTATTCATATGGCATATTACCAGAGGACCTTAAATTCACAAATAGAAATTGTTTTTTTTCTTAAACTTGATTTGATTGTTATTAATTAAATTTTTGGGGTGAATCTAGAGTGTAATTAGGTTCCCCAATGAAAAAAAGGGAAAAATGCTATCATGTTATGCATTAGGATATTCTCATTTATTATGAACATATTAACTAATAGATTATAAGTGGAGTTTTAAAATGCTACAGGTTTATCAATTTAATCATGTCTATACAATTTTTTGAAAAACTTTCTGTATGAGATCCCATTCTCTTTAAATAGACTTAATTATATATGATAAAGGAAGTCTCAGATTGTTTGTACATTCTTTATCAACGTAGGATTAATATTTTTATTAAAAAACTATGTGCATTGTTTCTTTTGTCAAATGCAAGTTCTTGTGATTCTTTTAAAAAAGGAATCCTAAAGTAGTCTGTATTGTCTAATTAGTTGCTGTTCTGTAGTTTCTAATTCAAATAATGACTTAGAGACACGAAAGAGCGCTGTGTGTTTCATTTTGACATGGATAGGTACTGTGTAGTGGTGCATCTTCTTTGTGCCTGAACGCTCAGAGGAACTGAGGCATCACTACATTAGGTCCTGCACAAATGTCAGCACAGGCTTGGGTATAATGTCTTTCAGGACAAACCTCCCCAGACTGAGAAGCTGTCATACCAAGATCACGGTCATGGAGACATACTAAGATACTGAGATACTCTTATCACTGGGAGGAGCAGAATAGCAGTGGTACCATGGAGTTTCACTGAAAGTGATTTATGTTGCTACAGTGCAGATAGCAACTGAAGTTGGAGGGAGTTAAAATTATACTTAAAGTGTGAAAGGAGAAAAGTCAGCAAAGAACACTCCACAGAAGCATACAGAGTGCTGTAAAACAGTATAGACTGAAAAAATGCAGGGCACATGGGGAGGAATGTAATAAACTAAAAGGATCATGAGGAAATGTAAACACCAGCAGAGTGTGTGCAGCATACACAAAAAGAAAACACTAGCTCCACAAGCAGGTCATGGAAGATCAATGGGTAAAACAGCAGAAGATAATTAACTTCTAGATTAAAGCAAAATGAACACTTAGAACTTTTAGGTCAGACTCAGATGCACAAATACTGATTTTTTGCATCTTGTCAGTTGTATCACTGACAAGATTTGTTAAAAAGAACAAAACAACAAAGAAGGGCTATTTTTATTATTAATAAACTGTTGCAAGACTAGATGGTAGCTATTGCAACAACAAAAACCATGGAAGGTTCTTTAGTGAGTGAACTGGTGGAACTTCACTAGTGAAGTTACTTGTGGAACTTCAGATTACTCAAGAAAGCCAAGTGTCATTATACATACCTAAAAGCAATGTCACACCATTTGTTTCCAAATTATCTTAGTGCAGATGAATTAACAAACCATGCTCTCAGTGTTTTAAAAATTGTGCTAAAATTAAAAATCAAAGCAGGAATCCAAAGGCTAGTTTGTTACCAGATGCATTAGTCACACAATCCCATTGATTCAACTCTTTATTAAGTCATGTCCAAGTGGGCAAAGCTTCCATCCAAATGATGGTTGCTCCAATAACTCTATAAAATTAACAAGTGTCAGACCTTAGTGGACAAACATCCAAATAAGATACTATCATTGCAAGACAGTCTGTTGTTGGAAGTTTCAGTGAAGAAGCCAAGAACAGGTTTGCTGACAATACTGAAACATATTTTAAGTGAGAAGGTGGTGTCTCCAGCATAGAGCTCTGACCAGTTAATAATCAGAACAATCCCATGCCCCAAAACCCATGTAGTTTTTCACACAAATAGCAATGTCCATCTCTCTTTTTTTTAGGGGAGAAGCATAATTTCCCATTCTCTAAATCTTTCACCACTCTGACTAGAATTATGTCCATTTCTCTAGCAATTCATGTAAGTGTCTCTTCAGTCACGTGTTTACATGCCCAAGATGTAAAAGCAAATTTTTTTTACAGTAGACTGCACAACCAGCTATTGCTCCCTCATGGACACCTCTAATTTCTCACTATTTTTTCTGCAACAATTAACGTACATCAGGAGTGGTTTAGTTAGTAAATAGTTTGCAGCTTTGTCACACTGTATGGAACCAGTCAGATAAAATAAGCACTGTACATTTGTGGAATGTTGTTTAATAAGAGCTGTACATACAAAAACATGTCTGTGAAGAGCTGAAGAGCTCCTGACACAGTCTGCCAAAAGTCAGACTAGCATTTTAGCAAAATAAAAGTTTGCACATGTATTTTATAGAAATCACATTATGGATTTTTATGGAGCACTGAGGAGTAGCGTGCTCAACACCGTCCAGAAGACAAAGGTAATTGTATCACTTGTATCATGTCATAGGATGCAGTGCAGTTCATGCTTAAGGCAAGTATTTTTGGCAATACATTTAGAATAAATGAATACTAATATTTCATCCTCAGGGAATAGGGTAAAAGTCTTACATCTACTACCATATTTATTTCAGTCTTGCAACAACATGCACTTAAGGATTTAAACTAATTGAATGTGCTTTGGCTTATCAGCTACCAAAATATACTTGTTTCCTGATTAAACTGAACTAATTTACCTTGTTACATTATTCCTTTTCATAAACAAATATACTTATTTCTTTCACTCCTTACACAGAAAATAATTAGTTTTATGTCCAACATACAAATCTCATTTCCAGGAAAGCTTAGTTCAAGTGTCTGGGCATAAAAGGATGTCTTTTTAGAACTGCTCTATGCAGGTAGCAATAGTGTTTTGTTACCAAAAAAAATTTTGAGCTTCTATTTTCTGTGTTCCTGGGCCTCTGATTCTTGGCTTGAATACAGTCAGTTCTTTGTACTCTGTTATTACAATGAAGTAACCAAAGAAAGAGAGTCTTGGTTTGAGACTGTCAGCTGTTACTAATCACTGCTTCATGGCTTGCTGTGAATCCCTGCTTGCATCTCCCTCCTGCTCTGCTTAGCACACATAAAGAAGATAAATTACTCCCTAGTTTCCCTTCAAAAAGCATATTGTTTGTCACATTCCAATACTGTGAGCAAAAGACGGAATAATGCGAAGAGTTAAATGAGTATCTCAACAGCACCTCAGCAGGGTCCTTCTCAGGCAGATGTGTTTCAGGAAATGTGCTTTTCTACTGGTTCTTCAAATGTATCCTGTTATATTGCAAACCTGAAAAGCAAGCCAACTACACTTTTCATAACAGAAGAGCATAATCCTGTAGGAGTTTTCATTTAGTAATGTAAGCATCATTGGCATTCAGTAGATGCACCGAGTGTTTCATATTGATATATTTATTTTTACCAGGTGTTGTTTATAAATATTTCAGCAAGAACAAGCAGAGTGAAGAATTATGAAATTCCTCCCTGCCCTTAGTGACTCATTCTGACAGAGAGAAGATGTTTAAAGGAAGAAACGTAGAACAGCTTGCATTGTAAGGTCTTCTAGTCCAATCCCAGCTGGGGCAGCTTCAGCTAGATCAGGGTACTCAGAGACCTCTCCAGCCTGACCTTGACAATTTCCATGGATGGGAGAGACACCATCTCTGTGGCTGAGAGTGTTTCAACTCCCTCATTGTAAAAAAGTTCTTTTTTATATCCAATCTACCCTCTTTAAAACCATTACCCCTCTTCCTGTAATAACAGACTTTACTAAAAAGTCTCTCCCCATCTTTCTTACAGGCCTCCTTTATGTACTAGAAGGTGCTAAAAGGTGTCCCCAGAGCCTTCTGCTCTCCAGACTGATCAACCCCAACTCCCTCAGTTTGCCCTCAAATAAGACGTGCCCCATCCTTCTGATACCTTTTTGACCCCTGGACCTGCTCTAACAGGTCCATGTCTCTCTTGTGCTCAGGACCCAGTAGGTGGATGCAGTGTTCCACTCCCATGCAGGTGGAGTCTCATGAGAGTGGAGTAGAGGTGGAAAATCATTTCTCTTGACCTGCTGGTCATCCTGCTTTTGCTGGCTCATGTCCAGCCTCTCACCCACCAAGTCCTTCTGGGCAGGGCTCTGGGTCTGTTCATGCCCAGCCTGTGCTGATACTGGGGGTTTCCCTGACCCAGATGCAGCACTTTGCACATGGACTTGGTTAAACCTCATGATGGTTTAAGCTTGGTTAAACCTTCACCTGGGCCCACTCCTTGAGTTTGTCCAGGTCCCTTAGGATGATTTGATCTTACTCCTCGGGCATGTCAAACACCTCTCTCTTCTATGTCATCTGCATACCTACTGAGGTTGCACTTAATCCCACTGTCTGTCGTTGATGAAAATACCAAACAGTGCTGATACCATCACAGACTCCTCAGGGACAGATCATGGGTCTCCCTCTGGACACAGAGCCATTGACCAATCAAATTTTTTTTGCACTGAAATAAGCAAACTGGAAAAAGAGTAAGGCTGCAGGATATCCAAACTTGGAAATTGTTGGAATAAAAACTGCTATTGGTTTGAACTTAAAACTCAGTAAGATTTTAACCAATACTATAGAATGTATTTCCCTACTGTATCAGAATGCTAAACTTGATGGCCCAAGAAATACTTTCAAGCAAACACAAAAAAGTAAGTTTCATAAAGTGAAGTTATTTTACTGAAAGAGTGTTACTCAGTGATGAACCACAACAAGAGACTCTTTTATTATTCTTGGTTAACTGAAAGGTAGAACTCGCTGTAAAGCCACTAGAGATTATTTGGACCTCTTTCATTTACATCCCTCAGTGATGTACAGACATTATTGTGCCATGGTTTCACAAATACTCTCCTTCAAAGGAATAAACTGTGGCTAAAAAACTAGGTGTTTGTTTGCTAGTGTTCTGCCCCAGACACTCTTTCTGCTTCCCTTGTAAAAGTTCTGGTGTTCACATGACACAATGCTGGGGCAATTCAAAATTGCAGACTGTCAGAAACAACTAACCCTACAAAACCCAAAGCTGATCATTTTCTGGCAAGGATGGGGCAGGACTACAGAGCTGTGGGGCAAGGCTAGTAATTTAGGACCTGCTCTTAGCCATTTAATTGGCTCTTTGAATTGTGTTACTATATCCCAGCCATGGGTTGCATTAGTCAGCTTGGCTTAATCATGGTCACATAATTTTGGATCGAATACAACTGCTAATTTTCCTCTTACTTTCCCACTGTTCTTGATAGAACTGGAAAAAATAATGTAACATTTAATTTCATTATCTAAAAATTCATATCTAAACAAAGATAAGTTTAATTGAGATTTGGGAGCAACTTGTCTCACCAGTTCATGTAAAAAGGCTGTATTTCAGACATACATTTTAAGTGGCTTCAGGAAGTCATTAGCCATATTGATTTAATATTAATTAATTTCACCTATCCCTATAGTTCTTTGAAAATGTTACTGTCTCTTTTCTTTGCAATTTTTTTATTTTACTGTTATTGTTATTAAAAACTGTAATCTAGAGATTAGGCAAAATTTGTACCTGATCTTGTGAAGGGCACAAATGTCAAAGCCTAAATTTAACTTCTGTTTTCTGGGAATGCTCGGCACCACAGAGGATATGCTCAGCTGCTGTTACAGTAAAGATCTAGTGCTTAATCATGTTAATTAAACTTGGGCAATACCTACACTGTCTTTACCTAACCATTGTTTTTCCTTACAAATTTTCTGTCAGCATATTTTACCATGACCTAGCACAGTGTTCTTAATTTCCACAAATCCTCATCAACATACACAAAAGAAATTGTTCTCATGGTCTCACGCTGAGAGTTTACTCATCACACAGTGCTTAGTGGATGTAGGGGGTGGGAGTAGCCCATTTGAGACTGCTTCATTAGGAGAGTGAAAGACAACCTTAAAGAAACAAAATTAGGGCAACACTCCTGAGTCAACAGTTGCCATTATTGCTGCTCCACCATAGGAGTCCTTAACAAGCAACTGCAATTTCCTAATGAAGAGACCATAAATAGTGAACAGGAAAATAATTAGGAATAAAAAGATGCTCTGTTTGTAATGTTTTGTGTATAAAAACTTAGTTCAAAACATCTAAGGGGAATTTATATAAAAGTCTCCATTGGCAAGGAAGTGCTGTCAATTCAGTTCTAATATGCTGAATAGGAAAAGAATTCATCATGGTCATAGGAATCCTCTTTTTTTTTGTTTCAAGAAGTCAATATGTATAAGGACCAGAATGGACAGTTTTTTTCTACATACTCATTCAGAACTGCTTCATTATTTTATGCATTTTCATCAACATGTTGCCACATTTTGGCAGAATCCTGACCTGGAGGTATGGGTCCTGTGCCCATAGGTGGGAACCTCATGGCAGTGACAGCTCAGCCAAGACCCTGCACCTGGGCTCTGAGCACACAGTCCCTCCACTGCTGAGAAGAATTACCACTATCCTGTGAGGAATGACTGAGAACTTAGGGCTTGTCCACTTTGGAGAAAAGGAGGCTGAGGGGCTGACCTCTCTGTATGGGAGGTAGCACACTGGAACAAGCTTCCCAGAGTGGTGGCCAATAACCCCTACCTGTCAATGTTGAAGAAGTCAGTGCTATTAATAATTTTAATTTTTGGTCAGTCCTGAAGTCTAGTTGGCCTAGATGGTCATTTCAACTCTAACTGGAATGTTCTATATTTAAAATGGTTATCATTATGCTTCAAAAGGGATTTTAAAGAAACAAAAATCTAAAAGCAAGGGGGGAAAATGCTTAAAACCACAATAATTTTAGTGTAGGAAAGCAAGCACATAAACAGCTTCGATTTGCCAGAAGCTTTTAAAGGATGCCAGAAACATTAAGAGACAGAGACTTTTAGTATGATGAGCAGTAGCTGAGCATTTTAAAGTTTTCAACCTGAAATTACAGGTATGCATAAATGTATATGCTCACATGCACACCCTCTATTCTCCTCGTCAGTCTTGTGTGCCCTGAGAAAAGCTAAAATCACCCATGGTACTAGAATCAATCCTACATAATGACTGTTTTCCCTCAGAGGGTTCCTATTTACTTTGGAGTGTAAGAAAAGAGATCCTATTTAAAAGCTACTATTTATGGGCTCTCGTTTGTTAGTGATTAATTAAGGAGCCAAATATAAACCCAAGGATGCTTTGCTGATTAGGAGTTTACACACAGAAACGGGGCTTCAGGCAATACCAGCTAGTGACCAGTTAATGTTGTGGGAGAAAAAGCATTTTGCATCTAATTGTGTAGTATGTATATTTCTTCTTTCAAAAAAAAAAAAATACTACAGGTAGAAACTTTCAAGTAGTGTAATAGGGAAAATAAGGCATAAACTCAAATCTCAGGCTGAAATAACTCATTGAGGACATTGGACTTTTATGCACAAATCAGTTTATTCCATTGATTCTATTGTGCTCATTAAAGGGAGAAAGTATTCTGAAACTGTAGGACATTTAGCATAAGTTCTACATTTCAGCTTTTAAAACAATTCCTTGGAATTTATTCTTGAACAAGCGGATTCAAAGCTGTTTGGCTTAAACACTAAAGAAGATATGCTCAGTGTCTTTTATGCTTGATCTTCCAGGAGTACAGTACCATCCCTCTTCTATAATACAAGATTACAATACAGAATTTTTATGTGCAGCATGTTTTCAATATCTAGAAAATTTAAAAGAGCAGTAACTCTGGATTTGGTAAATTCTATAATTCTGTATAATATAAAATTGTAAGTAAAATATAAACAAAATATAAAACTAGTCATAATATTGTAATTATTCATAATATAGTAGCTATTCATAACAGTTCCTAGTATCAATAGTTCAGAAAAGTGATCCAGTCAGGTGAGCAATAAAAACTACCAGATTAACAATTCAGAATTGTTAATCATCCTAACTAGATTTTTTCTCCTTTTCCCTGCATCTTTTCTCTCTCTTCCTCCTTTTGTAATTACATATTTACTTTCTCGCTGCCTTTCCTATATTCTAAAATATTTTCATTTTTTCTCTTAATATCTTTGTTAAAGAGCAAAACGGTGCTTTGCTTTGTGACACTCCTTCTCATGTCTTTATTTCACACACAGGGTTACTTCCCAAAAGAGGGAAGGGGTAGGTGAAGGAAGAAAACAGTGGTAAAATCTGGGGGATTTTTGCAGTTCTACCGACTTACGCCTACCCCCTTCTTTCTTTTCTTCCCTTCCTTCTCCCCGGCCTCACTCCCTCCCCATCAGTACTTTAAAAATCATTCCCATTCATGTTGTGTGAGCGCACAGGCTGGGAGAAATTACAGGGGATCTGCTCCAGATTGCCTTGACAACTTCAAGGCATCTCTGTGCGTGGGGACTGGTGGCACGGCAAAGTTTCCCAGGCCCCCTGGGGAAGGGGAGGGGAGAGGAAGAGAGGAGGCAGAGGTGCTGGAGCCAGTAGCGTGGAGGAGAGGGCAGCGAGCAGGATGAAAGGGGCACATACATCTCCCGCGGCACAATGGGGGTTTTGCTGGCTGACTGTGAAAAGACACACTGAGGACACAATGCTTTGTGACACATGAAAGCTTTGGGGACCTTTCCAGAGCCCCATTCAGTTCTAAGGGGTCTTGTCAACATCTTAAAATGCAAAGGAAACAACCCCTCATTTTCTCGTGTTTTAAAAACAGATTCAGATATTATTTTAGACAATTGTTGTTGGTATGCTGGCAGCTTTTGCAGTTTGCCGAGTTCCCGTTAATTGGGGCAGGAGGAGAGACTGCCCAGCAGGTCCCCAGCAAGGGCTCTTAGAGGTGAGCACTGGTTTCCTCCTCGTACAGCTTTTGTTCATACTTAGGCCTGTCATCCCTCTGCTTTGAATGCTTTCTGCTATACATGCCACAAGCAGCTATATCTCAAGAAGAGAGGAATTGCTGTTCCCTATGTCCTAGCTGAGAAATGAATTATGATAGCAACAGCAGGAATGAGATTAAGCAGCCTAAAATAAGGAGCAGTGTATTCCCAGCCAGAGGGCACCAGGGGAAGCCAGGCTGGAAAGCAGCTTACAAAGACAAGAGCATGACTCTTGCTCACTGACATACCATTTTCACATGGTTCACCACTCAATCCCAGAATCAGCCCAAGAAAAAAATAGGATCAAAATAGCTAATCATTCAAAATATCAATATTTACTGGTAAGGTATGCCCTACACTGATTCCTAATGACTTTTGGAGTGTAGGAGGCTCAACCTACTGTAAGGAGCAAAGTACAGGAAAAAATCAGGCTTGGTACAATCACAGGCAGGTGTGCCTGCAGATCCTCTAAGAATGACAGTGCTCATCCTCTGGTCTTGAATATATTATCTGTAAAGGGCAGAGTACTGAGGACTGACTGATTCATAATCTCTGCATATCTAAACATTCCTACTAAACTGTACAGATTATCTGTGCTCAAGTTGTAGAACAAGCTTAAATATGGTTTTATCTAAAATGGAAAAAATAGACCATTGTTGCTACTTCAGAAAGAAAAAGTAAGAACAGAAAAAAAACTATTAAAATATTTAAAAAATGAAATTTACTGGACTAATTACTGGACTAATATGTAAACATTCATTTTTCACTTTGTAAGTTGTTTTATTTTCATATTAATACTTTAAAAATAAAATTTGTAACAATGGCTGTCTGAGATATGCACTGTGCAGTTCAATAGCAGATCTGAAATTCTCCAGAAATTATTAACTTTATTTTTTTATTGGCTAACAGTATTTGCATTATTTCATATTTACATTGAGGACTCTAAAAAAACCCCACAATCTTCCATCCACAAATAAGAGGGTTACAGGACTTCCTGTTTGTAAAATTAAAGAAGTTGTTTGTAACTTGCTAGTGTTTACCATTTTTCTCACAGCATTTCAAATCATAACTGTAAACATATGATGAACATGATAATCTAGTTCTGCAGATGGAAAAGCTGAGTAGAGAAATGAAGGATCAAATTCTTCAAATGTTGGATTTCTATGCTCAGTTTCTTTCTGTACACTTTCCTCTTCTACTACAATGGCACACACATAAATTAAGCAATTTAGTGTGCGAATCTAGTGATGTCTGTTCGCAGCTCCTTTTTTAGGTACAAATCATACTGGCTTTAATGGTCTCTGCCAAAAGGGCAGAAAATGAAAAAATCTGAACTGAAAGGGTAAGTATGAAGCATGTGATAGGTTTTATACTTTGAAGATTTGATCAGAGCCTGGGACACATCCTTGATCTCAGCCACATCAGGGACTGGAGTGCTTTCACTGTAGCTCCAAGAGAATGTATCTCCTCTTTGAGAAGACAGACTGAAGTATTATATATCTACAATAATTTTAAAAACTTAAAGTTTTGCCAGGCCATGATTTGAGTTTCCATATTATTTATATTCCTGCAGCCCTCTTGCCTTATTTTAAATGCTTTGTCCTCTGAGACAGACACCCAAAGCAGAAGTTGGTCAACTTTTTTTATATTTTATATGTTCAAAGGTGGCATCCATATAAATGGGTAGTCAGTATGGATTAGGTAATTCCATCTAGGAGGAGACAATAAAGCTAAAAGATCCTTTCCTAACCCCTTTTTTCATTCTGCACTTGGCAAGCTTGATTGCAACAAGAAGCATGAGCAATTCTTTGAGGCAGATGGCACAGCCCTCCTGATGGAGAATGGGAAATACCAAGGAGAAGGAGCAGTGGGGCATTTTAAGGAGAAGAACTGTCAGACTTAGCTGCATCTGCTGGAAAGAGAAAGAGCATTTCCATTTCTGACAGCCCTCATGAGACATTCCTTCTCAGAGACTCAGAACTCTTTCCCTGGCAGAACTGCACCTTCTATTAAAAAACACATTGCAGCCATTCATCAGTGCAATCTGATGAACAAGCACTAT
Source organism: Chloebia gouldiae (assembly GCA_003676055.1). Taxonomy (NCBI): domain Eukaryota; kingdom Metazoa; phylum Chordata; class Aves; order Passeriformes; family Passeridae; genus Chloebia; species Chloebia gouldiae. The sequence goes on along the minus strand of QUSF01000044.1, from coordinate 2,033,854 downwards.
AGAAGATGCCCTAGGGAGCACCATCATATTCACAGTAGATTCAGATAGAGCCAAGAATTAGGATTAATGTTGCAAGTTCTGCGAAGTTTATGAAAGACTATAACAGTTTATTCATGCACTGGTAAGGATTTTCTGAAACAGGCTAACAGCATTTAATCTGTTTTAAACTCCCATGGCTTGGGACAGAGGTAATCTAAGGTTGCCCATTGGGGATTAAAAAAAACTGTTGATAAGGTTGCAAACATTATGAACATTACTTAAGAATACTCACTTTTCTATCTTATAAATTATGTGTAGCACATTTTTCAGACTATGGTAACTACATTAAGAAAAAAACATGAATTGTCTCACTGGAATATAGGGAGTGCCACACTGCATCAGACCAATAATCTTTACTTTTAATGAAGAAGAAAGCACGGAAAGCGGTAAATCTTTTAATAGGAAATTACGTAATGAGGGGTAGGATGGGAAGACAGAGGCAGTATGAGCTGCAAAAGAGGGACATCTTGCCTTGGGTAGCTTTAAGTGTGGTCATCAAAACTCTTCCCACAGAGCTATTTTCATCATGCTTAGTTCATACTCTTTACTCACAACCGTCTCAGGTGAATGTCGTTGTGCTTGAATTCACTAGGAATTGCTGCCCTGGATAGTAAAGCCTCAGGGAAGATGGGAGTCCGAGCAGTAGTATACTACATGAGCACTACCATCATTGCTGTGCTGATTGGCATAATCATTGTGGTCATCATCCACCCTGGGAAAGGTACGAAGGAAAACATGCACAGAGAAGGCAAAATTGTGCAAGTGACAGCAGCAGATGCCTTTCTTGATTTAATCAGGTATGGCTATGATATTGAATATTTTTGGTACCAATATGACAGTAATGTTGGTTTCACAGAGAACAAAAGTAGAGAACTTTAAACAGTGATTGCATAAAGTTAGCAAATTTCTTTCAACTGTGTGATATCAGTATCTCTAACCTTTACAACACTAAAAAGGGATACGTGCATTTATTTCCAAATCAAGCTGTTGCAGTGGAAGAAATTGCTTTTAATATTAAAAGGAAGGCTGACTTCCTTCCTTCCTTCCTTCCTTCCTTCCTTCCTGCCTGCGTCCCTCCCTCCCTCCCTCCCTCCCCTCCCCTCCCCTCCCCTCCCCTCTTCTCTCTTGCTCTCTCACAAAAAGGATTTCTGTCCTGCTATCTGCATGGGTCGTCCTTGCATAGCACAGAATTTTTAGAATTACTAAAAATTCCATATTTAGTAATACTAAATATTACTATTATTTAGTAATAAGGTGCTATTACTTAGTAATAAAAGCACCTTATTACTAAATTCCTCCCCTTTTCTTCCAACTTACAACAGTTTTCTCACTTCACCTGAACCCCTGATTTGCTTATTTATTTTACTTTTTAATAGTAGCCACCAATCTGGGTGCCATCTACACAATTTATTCAATTATATGAATGGGAAATAACTTCCAGGAACAGGCAAGTTAAATGCTTGAGATAGAGGGCACAGACATAAAATCCTTTTTCTTTGCTCAGAGAATCTGCAGTACCTCTTTCACAGAGCTGAAGTGTTACAGATATAGTCCAGGGACTAGGGAAGCTGAGGTTTTCAACTCGGGAGCTTTGCCACAGGTAAAACCATCAAAATTTTGTGTTACACTTAACCCATTTGGAGAATCCAGAGACATGGAGAAAGGCCTCCAGGGATCACACTGCCAGAAGGGGGGACTACAGAAACCTCCATGAAGAGGTTTGCACTGAGATTCCTCAAGATCTGTTCAGTTAGGCTGCTTCTAAATCCCTCAGAAATGCACAAAACAAAGGAGAACAAACAAACTGCTATCTGTAACAAATGTTGCAGACATAAAACACACTCATGTATGTATTATTATTATAGAATACTCAAACTTTAGAATGATTTGGGGTGTTACCACAAGAAGACTAAATCAAGTGATAAATATAATTAAGTACTAGACTACATAAATGAAAAAGTTGTTTGAAAACTCAAAATATATTAAATATTATTAAATTATTTATTAATCTGGATTCATAATACATTAATAAGTACAAAATTAAAAATGAGCCCATAGATCTTTGTACATTATAAATTTAGCTATTATTGCCATAACCAGCTAATATTACCATAACCAGACCTGCTATACAATACTGAATGCAGAGAGTCTAATTGCCAGGAACTATCCAATCCTACATTTCATCCTGGTAAAGCTTACCAGGCCAATGCTACATGCAAAGCTCTACTCACTGTATATGTAATTAAATATTACTCTGAGGATTCCTCAAAAACTAGCTGTCCAATTCTTTTATTAGCTCTGTCCTTACTAAAGGAATTATTAGCATATTATTCTCATGTTATTTTCTTTCTCTTTCACAGAAATATGTTCCCTCCAAATCTGGTGGAAGCTTGCTTTAAACAGGTAATTTTTTTTTAAATTCCAAATAAAACATGAAGAAGTAAGAAATTAAATGTAATTTAATATTTGCCTTAGGAATATCATGTTCTTGGACTTACAGCAGAAACATAACTTACATTTGCTGCTGTCGAAAAAAAAAATCCCTGAATTAAACCAACCAAATCTATGCTTTGTTTTCAATCATTGTGACAACAGTATTTGCTATGAGAAGTGAAGGAAACCCTCAGAGTTTGGCAAATCAAAAAATTTCTTTTTTCAAAATGTTAAATTCATAAGTTGACAGCAAGGTTCATTAAGGTGAATTCAGGATCTGATTTTCTAAAACAGTGTTATGTTAAACTGGGAGATGCTGATTAATTCACTATCTGTGCAAAGACTGGAAGATTTTCAGGGATGCCATATGACAAATATGCATAGTTTGGAAACAGAAAAAAAAATTTGCAGACATCAACAGAAAAAGCAAATGAAGATCTTCCCTGTCACCTACAGTAGAAGTCCTTAGGAGCACTTTTTTACATTGCTTCTCAAAATTCTCTATCATTAGCTTGGTCTTAATCTTAGCTGTACTATGGAGAAAATAATAGTTCCATTTGTTTTTTTAAAAAGGACATTTGTGATTCAGTGAAACCTAAAATGTGTCTTTCCATAATCTTATTGCTTCATGTTGAACTCACAGATAATCTTGAGCTTATATTATTTACCAGTTACTGCTGTAGCAATAAAAAAAGCTGAAATGTGGAGGTCAGGAAGAGCATAAAGTATAAGCTTTCCAAAATCCAGCTGACTTACATCTTGCAGAAGAATTGAAAAGAAATTGTAGCATTATCTTTAGCCGTATAAAGAGAAACCAATAAATATTAATCACTTTCTACTAAAGATTTCTAGATTAAAGATTAAAAAGTAAACTAGACCCCGGTCCAAATACCATGCCTCTGTCTTCAGCAAGGATGTTGATGAACTCAGTAGAGAAATGCAGAAAAGCTGTATAGAAATGCAAAAGTCTACATCTAAACTAGAAATAAATTCAAAGAATGTAGTGTAATAAAGGATATGATCTTTATCTCAAAATAATGAAATAATTACGGCATAAAGTTACAAATGTAGCAGCAAGTATTTTTCATAAATCTCTCAAGTTCAGATGTAATTATCTAGAGCTCTTCAAAGCAATCAAAGTGTCTTCCAGACTGCAGTTTCAAAAATATTTGGGAAACTATTTAAGCAGATAACAGGCCATTAGTTCAATCTCAGTTATAATGAAAGATATAAATGCCTTAAAGGGAAAAGTAGAAACTTCATAATAAATAAGAAAATAAAATACATAAAACAAACCTACTACCAAAACCACAAAGGTTTATGAAACATAAATTGTACTGTCTTTCTTCCATAATACTGCTCATTTCCTCTTCTTTTTTTTTTAATTTTTTTTTGTTGTTGTTTGTTTTGTTTGGGGTTTTTTATTTTCTTTTTATTTTGGCGGGGGGGTTTGACTTTGGAGAAAAAACAGAGTTTTTAAGATGACAAAAGTGAAATAGTTGAGTAGGGGACTGTAAGAATTTAAAAAATTGTAGGGGTAGCAATGGAAGTTGCTGGAAGACTGGGAGCTGATGTTTTTATGAAGGACATTGCCAAAAGATGCACACAGTTAAGCTTACAGAGGACAAGAAAGTCCAAGCGGTTTGTGTTGAGATACCAAAAAAATGCCAAAGAAGGTGATAAGACCCTGGCACAACAGAATACTGTAAAGAAGTAAAAATTTAGATGTTAACAGTAATTTCTGCTTTGACATAGCAAATTATCATCAAAAATACCAAAATTGTTCAATTCAGCTCTAGGATATACATTAAGTGACAGAACACTAAGACATGAACTAAGACGAGAGGAATGTGATCATTTAGAATACAGAGTGTATTCAGTTTTATTCATTCATAGATTAGTGCAAAATGAATATAGTGAGGAGTTGTTCAAATTATCAAAAGAACACAACACATAAAGCAAAAAAAAAATACTGAGAAACTATTCAAATACAAAAAAAGTGGGAACACAGCTAAATAAAATAAAAACATACAAAAAGAAATGGAAATCACTATTGCCAAATTTAAACTGGAAATTAGTGATGGTTTTAACCCTGCACAACTAAAATTGAATTCCTGAAAACATCTTCATTTTGGAGTTCTTCAGCAGGAATACTTCAGCAGCTTTACAATACAGTTTAAAAAAATCTTTTGATGGTATTCTACTGTAACAGAAAACTTGGTTTGGTAACTAGCAGTTCTAAACCTATGTTCTTAATGAAAGATGTCCTCAAGATTGTGTTAAGATTTATTGTATTTCTCATGCTTCTTTAAAGCTTAAGGGGGTTTCTAAAAAACAATCTAGAAGAACAGGACATATTTAGCAGAAGTTTTTACTGACTTTCAGCAACAACTGAAAATTCCAGGATTTACTGAAGTACCAGGATTTTAAATTTATCTTACCATTACTTTTTGAACTTGGTACCAAATCCTAGATTTTTACATAAAATTATTTTGTTGTAGTAGATTCATTAAAAAAGATCTTAGCTTACAAGTATGTGTAATTTTCTTAGGTATCCAGATGATTTTGTACATCTGACCCCACAAATTTCCTTCCAAAAGTTTCCATTATTTTGTATGTTTCTCAGAAGATAAATGAAGAGGAATGAGCCATCTGGCACAAATCTGTTTGTATAGCACCATGTTTGATGGTCAGAACACAGTGCTTCTCATAGCTGTCCACATTCAACAGTGTAACACTATCCCACAGCTTTACACACCTGGAAATCATCGCTGGAATATGCACTGCACATTTAAATCACATCTTTGGATAGATCAGATGTGCACATTATGTCTTAGAGCATCCTTAGTCAAGTTTCTTTCCTAGTTTGTATTGGGAGCCACTGGAAGGAGCTAAATGAAATTGAGAGCATAACCAAGGTGGGAGAGATTTTAAGTGGAGTTGGCAGTGTTTTTATATGATTGCTGCTGGGAGACAAAGAGTCTTGGAGGGAGACTGGAACCTTAGGACTTACCTAGGATGTATCTTCCTAAATTTTCTGCTGTTCCTCTTTCAGTTGTTTGGTCCTTTGGATTCCCTTTCCTGTGTCTTCCCAACAAGACTGTGAGGCAAAGCTGCCTCCCCACTCTTTTACTCTCCTCATCCTCCTTCTTTTCCCAGATATTTTCCCTTTTCCACTTGGCTGTCACGGATTTTCAAGTATGATGGAAAGTGGTTTTGTTTCCACAGGATCCTGGGATGCATTTTTTCATGCCCCATACACCTCCATTCAGTTTCATTCAGTGATTCCAAACTTTTGCGTAAAGTAGGAGGGACTTGGTTCATCCAAATTCCCATCTGGAGATTCAGGGACTCGAGAGATACGGAGAGACATGCCAGATAATGAAGACTGAGACAAAGAACTCATTGGGTACCTCAGCCTTCTCAGACTGATTCTTAAACAGTAGATTATTAACGTAAATAACATGTTTTCTGATGACGGTTGTTCTCATATGACCTGTCACAACAATCGCTATGCACAGTTCACATGAGGATTTTGTGATTTTTATGAGTAACAAGATAATCTGAATAGATTGACTGCAGGTGAATATTCCACACTTACCTAAATTAGATTACTTTTTTCAAATTTTTCTCTATACCCTTGCATTCACCCCAGTTTAGGGATATCTAAAGAAATCTTTGGATTTATCTTCCAGCTCTGGCAACTCTCTTTTAATTTCTTCTTCTTTGCTAAATTAAAAAATGCTGTCTAGCCTGAGGCTGAGCAGTAGTGAGCAGTCTGCTTGTTAAACAGATACTGCTTTTTAGCTGCATGTTCTTTGTGCTGTGCTCTGGAGGTGTATCAGAGGGCAGAAGAAACACAAGCAAACTTGCAAAATCAAGAGAAACAGAATCAATCTAAAAATTTGACGAGAGTCATTCTGGTGTGAATAGGTAGAATTTGATGCCAGTTGAAGCTTTAAAAACTGCATCTGATAACTGCATTTCTTTTGAGATATTTTTAAGTACATATTCTTTCCTGAACTTGTCATTATCAAGGGAACTGTAAGTGTTACTCACACATCCAGAAATGAATACTAACTAATATATGGCTTCTATTCCTCTTGATAATTATAATATGACTTGTGTCATCAGCTCTTACACAGAAAATTTAGAATGCTTTCACACATATCCATATGGAAAGCAAAATTAAAAAAAAAACAATTCAGAAGATGGAATATCTCTGTCTTCTTTTAAATTTAAGCAAACTTGTAGTTCTTAAAATCATTATTCACCAAATGCTGCGTCATCATACAGCCTTAGCACAGACAGTACTAATGACAGTATCTCAGAGTAAATTATGACAGTGAATTATGAATTTTCAAAGTAGCTACCATTGCAATTACCTTTTCTGCAAGTTAAACAAATGGGATATGCTGATGCCAGGTTATAATATTTCTTCTTCAAAAGTCCTTCAATATGTCAAAGTCAAATGATGGGATATCTTGTATCACTAATAAAACCAACATAATAATCAAACTGTAAACAACTGATTCATTGCATTATTCAATACAAAACCTGTATTGTGTATTTCACAGTGAGCTAAATTAATTAAATTTAATTTTCCAATTGATCATTACCACCATGTCTTGTAAAAAAGTGCAGAAATGCATTATTTTTGCATTTTACTTGCAAATATGATTGTTCATAGAAAGCTGTTCAAATTAATACATTCAAATAATATTTATCTTGCTCCTCAATTGCTCTCTGTACATGAACTTAAGCAACAAATATGAGTATTTTGCATCTAATATCTTACCAGGCAAAAATAGGCCTCTTCCTGTAGGCCCAACAAAATCATATCCTCCCGAAAATATAGGACTTCAGTAATATTGCCTAGCCCAACACATGTTATCAGTGTATGGACCTCTACTCTCTCTTCTGAGACACTTAAGCCTACAATGAGTGGTTTATTTTGCCTAATTTCTTCTGTTTCTGAAAGTTGCAAAGGAACAAGAATCAGCAGAATCACAAAGTGAAATTAACCTGTCAGTTTCAGCTACATTAAAAGCTGATAACTCTGATTGCCACTGAGATCTGCTGAAAATAGGAATATCATGAAAGTTTAAAAAAATTAACTCTTGCCACCAGTTACTCTGCAGAGCAGTAATAGTCAACTCTGCTATTAATTAATCTATTTCAAAGCAGTTTCTAACATCTTGAAGGTGGTCCTTCATCCAGTCACTTCCTATTAGCCATTGGCTTTTTCACCATTTCACACATAGAAAATACGGTTTGTGGTGACCAAGTAATTTTATGTTTGCTGTAATGTCATCTGAAAGAGCAATAGTAAGGGTAAAACTCAACCAACACCTTACATATTTTCCTCAGTAGATACATCCCTTGTGTTCCCTGTATCTGGATTGCTTTGATTTCTTCTGCTTCCCCATGAAACTTCTCATGGCTTTTGATAGACAACTTTGTGCATAGGACAGATCCACAGCAGGCATATCCACAGGCATCTCCTGGTGCTCAGTCAGCCGTAATGGAAGAAAGAGTAGCTCAAGTAAATATTCCAGTGGAACTGAAGTTGCTCTGGTTTCTGTTGCTTAGTTTAACGCTTTGACTCTCACTCTAAAAAAGCTGTTTCTCCCTTGCTCTGGAAGGGGTTCCAGAAATACTATTCTCCATAGTAATATTTCTGAATACTTAAGTCTGATTAATAAGGTGAGCGAACAGATAAGACCTACATCTCTTTGGGCCAGTCTAGTAGCTGAAATGGAAAAGGACTTTGCTGAGTGAGTTCTTAAAATCCATGTAATACCCCTAAAGAGACTTAAGTAATGAATTAAAAGCATGTTCCTGCTGTGACAGAATTCCCCAATGAGTATAAAATTAAGGCATATACTTACTACGACCTAAAATTCTTTCTAACACAGGTTTTTGAGGGTAACATCTCCATTTGATTGTACTTCTTCCCATATAGATCCCAACATCTCAGTCCCTCACCACAATTTTGTAGACACGTGGGCAACTCTGACCTAATCTGACTTGAGGGGGGCAATTCTCAGATAAGTAAAAATCATGGTGCCTCTGATGGAAAAGTGTTTTATGACTTAGCTCAGGGCCTGTTCCAGCAGGAGGTAGCACACATCCAACTCTGTCCTACAGCTGTATCACACTTTTGACCTAGTCATATAGAAGTGAGAGAAGAACCTGAGGGTAATGGAGGGGATTCAAAACCAATTATGATGTGCTAGGGAAAGTGGGAAATGAATAGGAAATTTCATAAGAAATTAGGCTTTAATTCCAGACCTTATTGTTCCAGAACTCATTAAACAGCTTGCTTTTCTACTGTTCATCTAATCTGTGTGCCTGCAAATGCAACATAGTTACAGAATTGCATTAAGGGGTTTGCACCTAAGGTTTTTTTCCTATTAAAAAACAGCAATAAAAATATAAATGTAATACAATTACCACACCTGGAGACAAGGAAGAGAATAAGATAGGGAACAGGAAAGGGAAAGAGAAAAAAATGAAAGAGAAAAGAAAAAGAAAAAAAGAAAAAGAAAAATAGAAGGAAAATAGTGATGTTAAGTGACAGGGAGTATTTTAACATTCCTGACAAGTCAGAATAAAACCGCTTTAATGAGCCCTTATATTACTTTTCTGTTTACACTTTAATACCCTTACGTTACTTAAAGGGACAACCCCATGCCTTCTTCTCTGGTTGTATAGTTCCAGTCTCTGTGTTCTTCCCTCTCTGGCATTCCAACAGCCAGTTAGAGCTGATTCACTTCCCCAGGCTTTACCCAAATTATGGTGACATTCTTTGCTTGGTGAGATTTCTACCACTTCAAAAAGTAGAATTGTCTCACTAAGAGATCAAACAAGAATTATCAGGTTGGATGTGAGTGGGTGAAGCAGTGGAACTGGGCTTTTCCATGTCACCCAACTGCTCATACAGCTCTTAGCGGACTTCTGTACAGCCCAAATCTTCAAAGATTTTAGCAAATTTTATTCAAAATTCAAGAGTATCTGGCCTACATGAATCTTGGTTCTGCTATATATTATTCAGAAACCTTCCATAAATGTCCAGTCCAGTTACCAGGTTTTATTTGACATTCTGAGAGACTTAGAGCCTTTAGAGGGGTACCTCAAATATGTGGAAAGAGTGAATAAAACTAACCAGGTGCAGAAAGTAATGTTAAATCAGGCTGGTGTTGAAAGATGATGATACCCAGGTTTCCCATCTTGGAAATTGCTTCATTTCACTCAAGTACTTCGGAAGTGTTCAACAGATATCAGTAAGGATACTTGGATCTTTCCTGGTAGCTCCAAAAAAAAATAAAAGAATAAAAATCCAAAGTTGTTGAATAACCTCAAAACCAGCATTCTGCTGCTTTGATGGACTAATCAGCATCTTGAGACACATGAGAACATACTAGTGATATTTAGTATACTTTGTGTTCAACAGAATTTGACTGGACAAAGCTGCAGGACTTTTTGAGCCCAGATAGAATTATTCAGGCTGTAAATTTCTCTTTGGAAAAGCACTGGGGGGGCGAAAGAAACACAATGAAAAACGTTGGGTGGTTTTCAAAACAGCCTTTTAGACCATATTGAGATTTAGAAATTGAATTGTCTGTTCCATAAAGGAATAATTTAAAGTATAACACTTTCTCCAATTAAGAAATATAGTGACCTGTACTGCACAGTAAACTAATGGCTTTGCCATAACAAAATAAAATAGAGGTATGTTATGTTTAAGTTAGCTTCAATCTTATTTCTTTTAGTACAAAAAGAATAAGAAATAAAGTCCAGAGTACAAGAAAATATTCTCACTAGCCAAAAAAGGACTATAAATATTTGGAATTTTTTTTTAGGGAAAATGGCAATTTATGTAAAATGCAAATTAAGAATCAATAGCTTTTTTACAGAATATAGGAGCATAACAAATTTGCATTTTTGACTTCAGTCTGTTTATGAGAAAATTATTTCTAGATGCTAAAGCTGAAGATTTAGTTTTTGAAGTTAATAGGATTTTTGTTGCTTTCAGGAAAACCAAGTATTCATCACAGTACATTTTTCCTAGATAAATAATAATTTAATTTGTGATTTTTGCCTTCGTTTGATATGATTCACCAAATTTCTATCTTTCTTTTGTTTTCATTTTAACAGTTCAAAACCAACTATGAAAAGAGAAAGTTTAAAGTAGCTATTCCATCCAATGACACATCCACAATGACTTCCATAATAAGCAATGTGTCAGAAGCAATGGAAGCTCTCACCCGAATGAAAGAGGAAATAGTTCCTGTTCCAGGTTCTGTGAATGGAGTGAATGCCCTTGGCTTGGTGGTGTTCTCAATAAGCTTTGGCCTGGTGATTGGGAGCATGAGGGAGCAAGGTCAGGCATTGAAAGACTTCTTTGATAGCCTTAATGAGGCTATCATGAGATTGGTAGCTCTAATCATGTGGTAAGTGCCTCTTCGATAAATTCCTTTTTAAGCTACTAACAGTATTTTTTCATCACAGTTAGGCACTGAGTAGCAAGAATCTATTTGGCAGAAAGACAATAAGATTGTATCTACCTTGGAACTTTTTTAATGTAAAAAAAGAGAGCTGTAACTCTCTGTGACCATAATATGCCCAAACATACCAACTCTTTCAGTGGGTTTCACTTCTGACATGAGAAAAATCAGGGTCTGTGGCCTGTTCAATGTCTTCATAAAGATAGCAATCACAGCAGTAAGCTGTTGAAGTTTCCTTACATCCTAATTGAATTCATTAAAGGAAACCAACAAACCTCTCCCATAATCTTATTCCTACACAGCAAGACCTTGTTATCATAATTTTCCAACCCAGCTGGTTCCAATAGTTGTGGGGTTTACATGTACATCCTTGCATTGTAGTTGCACTGCTCACACATACACATAATTTTCCTGCTTTCATTACTGTGATCATTAGGTAAATAAAATAAATACCTTTTCCCTCTTTTTTTTTTTTTTCAAAAATTAGGATTCATTATTTTCCAGGTAGAAGGTTAACTAAGACTCTGTATCTTGTTGCCTTCTTTACTACAGGAAAAAGCCATTCCAAGAGTTTATTTAGGAGCACATGTATTTACTACCATACTAAATACAAAACCAAAATTAAGTATATTTGCTCCATTAACTAAAATCTTTTCTCATTCACAAGCACATTTAAAATGTTAAAGCAGTGGATTCAGATAAATTTCCATATGGACTTGATGATGTAAAGGGCAGTTGAGATACAGTGGATAGATTCTGCTCTGTCATATCTTACTGTGAGAAGACAAGTGGACATTTATAGGAGTAGGACTGTACCTAAATTACTGCTGCAACAGAATTATGTTCAAGTTTTATGCTCAGCACCAACTGTTTCTTCACCTCCAGCTGTGCTTCCTGATAGGCAAAAGCAGTTAATCCCACCTGTGTTGCCAACGTTTGACATACGGATTTCTTCATGTCTTCATGGTGATAAATATATTATCCAGTGCCCAGCTGGATGAATTGTAACATAGCCAGAACTGATGCCTGGAAAATAGACAGACTTAAACTTTAGAGTGAATATAAAAGCAAATCTTTAGTTGAAACCTTTCAGGTATGCAGTATGACTAAAGTCGCACATGGTATATTCTACCATTTCTGTATGGTTAGTCCATTATTATACTTATCATACACTGTCCAGTTAAAAGGTTAGTTGGTTAGATAATTATTCCTGGGATTCTGCCCTGCTGGAAGCGCTCCAGAGGTTACTTTTGCCCCACTTTTGGTAGGTCTGGTCCAGATTCTGGTTGGAAAACAGAATGTCCTTGTACTCCTCTTGGAATAAAACTAAGCAATATTTAGAAATTAAATGAAGGTTAGCTTTTTGTTCCTAAATTTAGGGAAGAAGGTAGGAAAAATACTAGAAGCTATAGCCAAAGTTAAAAAGCTGCAAATACATGAAAAATAGAAAAAGCTAAAAATCTTAGGTATCAGAAGCAGCTTGAAATCTCCAGAAGTTATCAGGCTTCTGTGTGGTTTCCTACCCCAACAACATGGGAAACAGGACTGGAATAGAACTGAGTGCTTCGTATAGTTACACACATATGTCAGTTTAGCCTTCATTCACACGGGCAGAATTATAACAGGATTGCATTTTATATTACATTTGAATTCCAAGAGTAATTAATTTCCCTATCTGTCCAAAAGAAATGCTATGCATCTTGAAATGCCCACCAGATGCTGAATCCACTGAAAATATTCACTAAATATTTACCCACCAAAAATATTCACTGCTGTGATTCAAACCAGGTTGACTTGTAAAGTGTTGAAGAGTTAAATTTTTGAACTGCTCCTGAATAGGAGCCTCCTAACAGTGAAATTCTACATTTATGCATATAAACAGAAACAGGATGGATGGGGCGGCGAATCTCTACTGTGTTTTGTAATGCTATTTTGATTCCTTACTTGCAGGTATGCTCCACTTGGAATTCTCTTCTTGATTGCTGGGAAGATTGTTGAGATGGAAGATATGGGTGTGATCGGTGGTCAGCTTGCCATGTACACTGTAACAGTTATCATTGGTTTGCTAATTCATGCTGTCATTGTCCTACCTCTTCTCTACTTCGTGATCACTCGTAAGAATCCATGGGTATTTATTGGAGGCTTAATCCAGGCATTAGTCACAGCTTTGGGAACATCTTCCAGGTATAACAAAATATTTTAAAGCAGTGTCTTTTTATAGCATTACTAGTTTAAGAAACAATTTTGCTTAATGTTTGGTGTTTGATATTTTAAGTAGTTTGTAGTGGCCTGATAATGAATGATAGAGCAGGCAAAGAATATGCATGGTAAAATGGAGCAACAAAGAGAAAAGTCCTGAGGGGATTCCTATTGGCAGCTGGCATTTTGTGCCCAAAATTCTGATAGTCAATTACAGATACAGAACCTGCTCTTTGTGGGTAGTCAGAGTTATGTCATGTCAATTTAAAAAACTGTTTGCATATATGACAAAAAGAAACATTACAATAAAGTGTATGTTTCTATACCATTTGACCTTTCATAAGCAGCAGCAGCCATTTTAATAGATTTTAAAAATGTGTCCTTAAGACAGGGGCTTTCCGTCAGATATCCTGTAATACTTAATTCAAGTCCTCGGTGTTCGAGATTATTTTGAAGTAAAAACCTAGGCTGATGCAAGACAGCATACTGCAAGTGGATTTAAAAACCATTCAGAATTCAAACGTAAGATGACTGTCAGCAAAGATACTTTTTTAACACAACCCCTCTTTATTTTTGTTCGGTATTTTACCAAGATTGATAGAGTTTTCAAAGACTTAAAGTCTGCTAAGTATTAGCAATGAAGGTTTCACTGGAATCATGTAACCTGAAATGCTGTGTCTTGGAAAAAAATCTTTACTTTGGTGCGATCAGATGTAGAGATGCAGGCCTGGCTCAGACAGAGTTAACTTTTTTCATAGCTGCTCATATAGTACCATGTTTTATATTTTAGCCAAAACAACAATGATCACATGCTGACATTTTAGCTATTGCAAAGTATTTGCACAGATCAAGACCTCTGACTCTCATTCTGCCCCCACAGTGAGTTGAGGGGCTCACAGTGGGCTGGGAGGGCACATGGCCAGACAGATGAACCAAAGTAAGTAAATAGATATTCCATGCCACATACATCTTGCTTAGCAATGAAAGAGGAAAAAGGATTTTAGGAAGGTTGGCCACATAGTACTCCAGAACTTGCTGGCCACTGGTCCATCTGTGGGAGCAGTGCCTAAATATCACTCTTGTTTCATTCTTTCAGACTTCTCCCACACTTACTAAACGTTTTTATTCTCAACCCCTCTATTTTCTTGTTCTTCCTATTCCTTTCGGTTTTTCCAGTCCCATCAAGGTGTGGAGGCAAATGAGTGGCTGTGTAGTGCTTAGCTGCTGACTGGTGTTAGCCCATAGGTCAGAAAATAATGCCCTTCACAGGGGAGCTCACAAACAAGAAGAGAAAACAAGCTTTTTACTGAAGGTTTGAATAGTCCAATTGGTATGTCTTCCATAAAATAATGCTTAAAGATTCAATCACAGCTCCGTGACTTAAAACTGAGAAGCAGGAATTTTAGATTCCTATGCCTGGCAGAAGAACCTTGTGACAAAACACTAGTCTTAAACACTTTCAGATTAGGGATTATATAGAGAATGGTAGTAATAACCAGCTGTGGAAAGTTTCCAAGAGTATTAGGAAAACCTTCATCATTAGAAATGCTTAATTTCAGTTTTTGCATTAAAAAAATCACAATTCTGGTAGATCACATAAAAACTAAGAACTGTCTCATGATTATAAATGTGGCACTCTTCTCTTTCTCCTCTTTGCAGAAGTTATATAATAGATTGTATTTTTTCTTTTTATTTCAGTTCTGCAACATTACCTGTCACATTTAAGTGTCTAGAAGAAATAAATGGAGTGGACAAACGAGTTACAAGATTTGTACTCCCAGTTGGTGCTACAATTAATATGGATGGAACTGCTTTATATGAGGCTTTGGCTGCAATTTTCATTGCACAAGTCAACAACTTTGATCTGAACTTTGGACAGATTATCACAATCAGGTATGGAAACCACTGTTACCACATTTAATAAAAGCATCTTTGAGATGACCCATTCCTGGTTTAAGTGGGATTAAACAAAAGCATTCAGACCTAAAAACAAGAACTTCTACAGTATCAAATTATCTATAATTTACATCTTCTTCACAGAGAAGATGCGTTCAGCACATATTCTCATTTAGATAAACTTTCAACAAAACTGTAATGTAATACACCTATTTCTGCACTTACTAAAGACAACAAGTACAAAATTTAATTAATTTCAAATTTTTCTTTTTTAAGAACTCATGCAGCTGTTGGGACCTACAGACTTACAATGAGTACCAGGTAGTTTATAATGCATGTACAAAGCTGAAGCATAAAGTCAACACAGTGTTATTGCTAGAAGAGGACGTGTTTTCCTGGTTTCTGGAGACTATCAGGGCTAGCTGTGTCAGGAACAGTAATACAGTTTTATTACAACAGCTGATGGAAATGGTGAACACAGGTTATGTTTTCAAGCACACAACCCTTCTTGTTTGAAATATAACAGCAAACAACCCACTTCTTATGGCATTCGGTGACAACTGATCTGCTTTAATTTCATTTTGTTTATCAGAATTTAAGGAAAAAGGGTGATGGGTACTTGTGCAGAAGAAAGGAATGTCTGCAATGGGACAAGTGGGCATTGTGGGACAAAGACGCGTATCTATCACATAGGAACACTGAAAGTTCAGAAATAGTGCTCAATAAAACCCACCAGATTATTTCAATATTCATTAACCTAAGACAAAACTCTGCCTTCATTCTCCAAGGAAATTTTTTCACTTTCATTAATACTAGAGCTGCTCTCTGGCAAACTACCTGAGAAAACAAATTCTCCCTAAACCAGGTGTGAACAAGCATTTTTCTGTGAAGTCGCTGTATAACTCAGGGTTTCTGTCAGCTTCCTGTTTTCTGATGCCAGAACACCAACTGCTGGAGGACAGAGACTTCACCTGGCTTGAAGTTATAGTGAGATGGACAGAGAGCAAAAGTTCTTGTGTTAGATCTGCCAGAACAGAACTACCTCCTCAGCTTTTCATTTAACATGTTTGAGCTTGTGGAGAGAGCTTTTTTAATGGGTGGGGACATGTAACTATAATGGTTTTTTCTGGCCCTTGATATCTAGTAGGGAATTTATCACTAACAAAATCATGTTTCAAGGTTTCTGGATAGAGATTTAGTGAAATACTTTGGATCAAGGGTCATAGTTCCCTGCAGCTATAGAGTGTTCAGATAAGGCTCATCTTTTTATTTACTACTGAGTAAATGCTTTCTTGCTTTATATCTGGTTTTAAAGTTTGACTGATGATAAGGAGAGCTTTTATTACAGTTTAATTACAGAAAACAGTTAATTATTCTTGTCATCTCTTTGCACAGCATCACTGCTACAGCTGCCAGTATTGGGGCTGCAGGCATTCCTCAAGCTGGACTGGTCACCATGGTCATTGTTCTCACATCAGTAGGTTTGCCCACAGATGATATCACTCTTATCATCGCAGTGGACTGGTTCTTGTAAGTATTTTTATGGAGTTGTTAAAGGCTTAGACCTTATTTAGAAGTGGAATAGCCCAGCTCAGTGTGGCTATACTACAATGTAGTAGTATTGCTCTAGAAGGCAATTGGAAACAAGTGTTGAAAAGAATGACTATGTCTTGCTAGTAAGGTATTTTCTTAGAGCAGATAGTGAGGGGTGTTTCTTAAATATGGTTCCTTTTGCATGCAGAAGTTTACATAGAAACCTGTATTGTTCAGATACTAAGAAAATTTTCAGATACACTATAATTAAATAAGCAAAGAATTGCTTTTTTTCTTATATTTTTTTAGGATGACAATAAAAACTTTTCAGTCAATCAGACTCAGAATTGGATCAGATCCAACCAATTTATTGCAGCCTTGCTGACTAACAGATGGAAAGATCCATCTGTCTACCCCATGAATGCAGAAATTAAAAATAATTGTGTAACTGGCAGCACAAAGTATTGCCCCTCAGTTTTTCCATTCATCTATCTGTAGAAGATGACATTCACCTTTAAATATATATACCTAGGTCCAGGAAATAGATGAAAGGAAGACTTTTGCCAGCCTCTATTTCATCTAACACCTATTATTTAGCCTTTCTGGGGGCTTTTACCCTTCAGTTTTCTCAGGTGATCCCTGAAAGAAGTTGCCTGTGTTGTTATTAGAACATAACATCTTCAAATGATTATCTAACCACCTGATGCAGGTGGATGCCTACCTACTGACACTACCAGTCACTCCCTACTGAGCAGAGCCCTCTCTGAGAGGGATGAATTTTTGTCATGTAATTTGAGTCATTCCTGCACAATTCCACCCTAAATTACACACAGTATCTTATGGTCAGGAGACAAATAAACCTAACAAGGTAAATTCTTGCTGGCTTACATGTTGAGAGGATAGAAACTCTTGATACCCAAGGGTATCAAAATGCCTTCAAGAAGCCATATTCTCCCTTTGCCATCTTCATCACATGACCATTTCTTGCTGTGAAGTTGCTGAAAATATTAACACATTTTGTGATTCCATATCCCATTGTATTTGAGAAACCATGGCATTAACAGTTCAGATAAGTAAATGTATATAAAACAGGTGACTCATCTGGTAGCTGTTTATCTGGTGCTACTTTTAACGCCTAGTCTGCTTGCTTCCCTGAGCAAAGGATAGAAGTAACTCACTTTTTCCCTAGGGATCGTCTTCGTACCACTACCAACGTCTTGGGAGACTCCATTGGAGCAGGAATTGTTGAACATTTATCACGGCATGAGCTGAAGAACAGGGATGCTGAGATGGGTAATTCTGTGATAGAGGAGAATGAAATGAAGAAACCATACCAACTGATCTCACAAGAAAATGAGAATGAGAAACCAATAGATAGTGAAACCAAGATGTAGGCTAGAGAAAGCGTGAGTTCAACACTACAAGTGTGGGAAAACATACACTTTTTCCAGCGATTTATATCTTGAATTCACCAACTTCATCTATTCCTTGATTTCTCCCTTTATGCTCGCACTGGAAAGAATTAATGAAAATACATTCCAAACTAGCAGCGATCATGGTATATGTTGGCTTCCAACTTAAAAAAAAATTAACAGGCAACAAACAACACTGGTCCTGCTAGACATATGCTAACTGGGGATAAAAAAACAGATTGTGTATATCTTACTCAGTCCTGTGAATCTTTTTTTTTTTTTTTTTTTATGAACTGGAAAGTAAAAACAGATAACAGAGTCTGAAAATGGTTTTATTTTTTTAAATACCTGTTGCAAAATTCCTAACACCTATAAACACACCATCAACACTTCTAACTTGATAACTGCATCCAGCTAAGTAAATTGACAGGACTTTCGCTATTTTATCTGATTTTTTTTTTCTCTAGTCTTATATTATTGTTCAAATACTAGCAGGAAAATAAAAAGCAGGAGATTAATTGAGGGGATAAAAAGGGGGAAGATATATAAATAAGAAAAGAAAATACCCCCAAATCAGCACTTTTACCAGCTGAGATTAAATATTTCTGAGAAAATTACTTTATCTAGACAGTTTTTTTAATTAGATTCAGCTGATCTTTATAAAAACTTAGCCTAGTTGGCTCCCACTGACTCGCAAACATTTACATATGCATGTATGTACTTCCAGTCTGGATTTGCTCCCTTAATTTCAACTTCACAACCCAGTTAAACAGTCTGTGTGTTTGTAGGAGCAAAGCCCTGGTCTGGGAGAGAAAATGTGTCTTCATCTCTGTTTGGATAAAAAAATTTGCACACTCTGGATGCACTAATGAGGTATTTAATAAGCAATTATAAGAAGGCAGTGCCAGTCTTCTACAGAAGGTGCAGAAGGTGAGATGTTCAGCTCCCAAATGGGCTGCATTCTGAATCTGAATCCCTGAGACCAGCAGAGATTTTCTGATTTGAAACCTCCCAAATTCTTGATCCACTAATAAATTATGGAGGTATGAACTGGATTGACATTTTGCCATCTGGAGAAGGCTCCCTATCTTAATGTGAAATTTTTAATTCCTAGAGAGTTTACCAATAGCACCTGAAAAAGAAGATAAAAGCCTTTAGAAAATAAAATTAATGAATGCTTTTGTATTTTACTAGGAAAAGATATGCAAATTCAGAAATAATAAATACTATAATATATGTTGAAGTTTTAATAAGAAAGGATTTTAAAAATAAATATTATAGGTAATTTTCAGGGAATAAATAAGGAAATAATGAAAAAAAAAGAAAACAATGCACTTGTAATACAGTGGCTTTTTGGTTCAAGATTATTTCCTGAAAAAGCCCTTTTCTAGAAATATAAATTAGGTACTTTTTCCTTTTTGCCTTACATTATTAGAGAGGTTAAACCAGAAAGTTTTATAATGCAGATGCAGTTGGGAGCAAGAAAAACTATAAATGGACAGGCACAATAATTTTCAATCATCTTTTTTATTGAAATATTCAATTTTTTTCTTTATTGGTCCTCTTGCCAAAATAATTCTAATGACAGAAATGAAGGATCCTTTTGCATTGTCCCAGCTGCTATTCCAAAAACAGTCAATGTGTTGCATCTGTCACTTAAAGTCCATCAGTAAAGTGTACAAGTAACTGTAATGAAAATGTCAGCATGCTGGTCAAAGACAAACTTTTTCCCAGGCAAGATTTGTTTTTTTGGGACTGAAAATTCCTGTCAATCTTCTCCAGTTGAGTAATTTAGAAAATATGAGCAAGAACTCTCAAGTGAATGAAGTGAGCAGGGTTTAATATAGGTTACTGAGCATCAAACCAAGAAAGCTCTAAATGAATCTCTAAATGAACAACTGAAAGAAAATATGGGTTGTTTTTTTTCCTTTTTTGGTTTTATTTTGGTTTTTTTTTTTGCTAACAGAATGCAAATCTAGGATACAGACAGGCATTTTCTGATACATAATTAGAGATATTTTTATATAGATATTGTATTCTGAACGTGTGTATAAACATTAACTGTAGAATTTATGGCATAACATTTTAAATTTTTGTTAAGATTTTCTTTGGAAATACATTGCAAAGACAATGTAAAAGGCTGTCTTTCTATGACATCAGCTGAGAAAATTTGTGTCACGAAGAATGTGACCTTTTTTATACTAACTTTGTTTCTTATGGAAATCAGGTTTTATAGAAAGATTCCTTTCCGCATCTCTCATTGGTTCTGCATTGATAAGCACCCAGAGTGGATTGAGAAACATTACTTTGTAGATGTATTTTCAATAAAAATAGTTTTACATTACTGTTCTTATTGTGATTTAGATTTCTTTCAAAGGTGCTGTAATACAAGCTTCACGCAAAATCAGAGATTAGGAACTCAGTATGGGATTCAGGGATTACAGGCCATTTTGTACAGCAAGGCTTTGAACAGGGCTTCCTCTCTACAAATACTTACTTAGTTTCATGATCAAAAATAAAGAAGTAAAGTGTGGGAGGCAGAAACATTAAGAATTAAACGTGTTTACCCACCCAAGTTTATTCAAATTCAAGTATATAAGTACATATTAACATCTGCAAAACTAAAAAAAAACAAAACAAAACAACAACAACAAAAGCATAATTAGATGATCCAAACCCCAAATTCAGCTTTGTAACATTGCATCTTTCTTAAACAATCCATAGGATTGTTTAAGATTATAGGAAAGGTATAAAAGATACAAGCTGAATCACTTGCTTCTGGGAAGTCTTGTTGTTTGGAGCAAATGGATACAGCGGGGAGAAGTCCTGCCTTCATCAGCAAAACAGCAGACAATGACCTCTACAAATATGTCTGCGGTGTGTTAAGTGTAAACAAATTTTGTGAAAGAAATCGGATATGAAAAAAGTTCAGAGAAGGCATGGTGTTACAGGGCACATGAATGTAACTTTTAACTATTTTATTTCTAGTTACCTGCATTTTCATTCACCCAGTCCAGGTAAGTATATTTGTGTCTTTGGAACTACTGTCATGATGGATTGAGTCTAGCCTTTGATCAACACTTTATCAACTATACAATGGCACTGAGTGCTATGTCCATCCTTTTCCTGAACTCCTCCAGGGATGATGACTCCAACATCTCCCTGGGCAGCCTGTTCCAGTGCCTGACAACCCTTCCTTGAAGAAATAAATTCTTCCTAATGTCCAACCTGAACCTCCCCTGGCTCAGCTTGAAGCTGTTTCGTCTCATCCTGTCACTTGTCACTTGGGAGGAGAGATGAAACCCTGTCTGGCTACTCTCAAATTTCAGGGAGTTGCAGAGAGTGGTAAGATTCCCCTTGAGCCGCCTCTTCTCTGAATAAATGGCCCCAGCTCCCTCAGACACTCTTCACATGGCTTGCACTCCAGACCCTTCCCCAGCTCCACTGCCCTTCTCTGGACATGCTCCAGCATCTCACTTGGAGATACTTGTGGCACAGTGGCCTTGCTTACTCTTCCGTGCCCTCATGCAGAAGTGACATCTCTGGTATTTCATCATTTTTCAGCAGTATTTTCATTTAGAAGTTGTAGAACAAAACAGCATTGCCATTCTTAGGCAAGAATTCATGTCTCTGTAATGGTTTGTGGCCAGTAAAAAGTAAAGTGATTATGCATGTGGAAAATCAACTACTGGCATAGGAGAGTATTTCTTCTGAAGGACTGAATTTGCACAAGTGACATTTGTGTTCCAATGCAGGCACAACAGACAAGAAATGTGAGGCATTTTTATTCAGCTAACCCTTGCTTGTTTTAATAAAGTTACAAGAGGAAGAGTGCTGAAGAGTATCTTGTTTTTCGTGTGATCAGCAGTGTCCTAGTTGTGGTAACAGTGCATGATCAACTTGGTTCTGATGTGATCAGCCATTTCCCAGAACAAGACAGAAGTTTTGAGATTAATTGAGAGATCACTACATGCCTGGATTTCCCTCTTTCTAAAGGGATCCGCTTATTCTGGAAGCGTGGATAAGGTGGAAGATTATACACATCCATGCAAAACTGAAATCTCAGACTTGCAGCATCAGTGAGGCAACAAGATTTCTGTGGATAACAGAGAGCAATAGGCAGGTGGTATAATCCTTCATGATGAGCCCTTACCTTTTCCCCCACCCAGCTCCTCAGATGTGTCTGAGATACACAGACATACTTAAAATTCCAAAATTTTAGGACAGGAGTAACAGCATCTCCTAACAAAAGTTTCTCTTGAACATGCCTCATTACACAACTAGGGCTGCACAAATAATTGATTTTTCACTTCAGTGATAGAACTGAAAAACTAGGGAGAATAATTCTTTCAGGACATCATTGAAACAATTTTTTATTGCTTAGAAAAAATCCAATCTCACTTTTAGATTGCATTAACTCTATTTTAAATTCAAACAAATTCAGCTGTAAAATGAACTGAACTTGGAAGTAAAACATAGAATCATTTTGTTAAGAAAATACCAAAATTAAATGTTTCAACTTTCCTATAATATCTCCTCACTTTAATGCCAATTGTATTTATAGAAGTTGGCACAGCTTCACAAGTATTTGCCTCAAAACTGCATTTTTCAGCAGTATATTTTTATACTCATGCTTTTTCTTTGTTCTTTACAACTTCCTTTCTCCAGACATTGCACATTTTTCTGGTTTTCCCAGATTACTTAGAGTTTATTCTTCATTGTACTATTCACTTTTTTAGAGCTTTGACACGTAATAAAAATGATAAAAAATGAACTCTCTTCTGATATTTGTCCACTATTGGTACTATTAATCTGGCTCCTAAACTTGTGTTCATTTTCTGCATAATTTCTTTTTCAAAATCAAAAATTTCCCATTTTTTACATTGCCGTATTCCTTTTTGCATCTTGCTCTCATGGCTTTACTCCTTGTTTTTACAGCTTTTCCATCAAGAAGTCCCCTACAATAGGTCTTCACATACCCAGATTCAGGTCTCAGGAGTATTTACAGTTTTCAACCTGACTCAGCCTGTCTGATTTTTCTAGAGGAATTAAGATTGTGGGGAGCCTGGACAATGGGGCTGACACAGACACCTAGGCCACATTTTGGGAACCATCCAGACCCAAAAGGTTTGTGTAGCACCCTTGTATTTTTATCTCCTGTGCTCAAGATACTTGGGTGAATTTAAGAATTTACACTCTCTTCAAAACAGAAATTAGATTAATTTTTTCCTTATAATTATACCTAAAAACTGTCCAAATCTTGTAATCCTGGCTCTTTCCATTGGCAAAAACACCTTAAGTAGCAAAGAGAGAATGATAAAATAATGATCTGGGTTGGATTTCAAGCCCTACTTAGCAAATATATTCGGAATAACATTAGCACTGATGGCAGATGGTGACTGTCATTCTTTCTGAGCAGGTGCCACATAAACCTCCCTTCACTGGTCCTTGCTCGTACCCCACAGTCCCTCTCTATGCCAGTCCTGCACCTCTCCCAGGCAGCAGCTCCCGGCCATGCCAAATTGCCTGGTGGTTTTGTGATACACACAAAAGAGGACTGGGATGAGACCACCCAAATTGCTTTCATTTACAGGCTCAGCCAGGATGTAAGCTCGGGTCTCCAGAAGAAAAAGCCGACAGTACTAACCCACTGTGCCACTTAGCCTGCACAGTGCAAAAGAGCTATTCAGGGGCTGCCAGCACTTCATTTTGAGATGTACTGTGGCTCTGTAATAATCAACTGCCTAAAAACTGCAGTTTCCCAGCAATGACAGCCAAATTTTTTGTCTCGATGGATTATGCTGCCATCGTGTGGCAAATGTTTCTTGCAAGGCACATTTTGCATCCGAGTGAAAAAGCTAAATGCTCTGATGAACACTTGAGCACAGCACTTTATGTATTGAGCCCCACTTTCTACATTTGTTCAGCTGCAGAATTTTGTTGTTATTTTTATTAGCATTATTATGCTTGCTCGCATAAAGGATATACTTGTTCATTTTGTCCTCTGGCACAGTCTGGAAGATGTTAGTCATTCTTACATTGATTCTTTGGTGTTTGTATTCATTGTCTCTGCTTTCTTTGAGCATCTCTCAGGCAAGATGAAAGTGTCTTGGGAAAAATGTGTGCCGAAGTTCTCAAAACATTCCCTTATGTGTATGGAATATTCTGCTAGCACTAACTGCTAACATAGCAGGTTTCACACAGTACTAATCTGCCTTCCAGTCTTAGTTGTTTCTCTTTGAAGGGCTCTCTCTTGGTAATCTGACCTTTATGAAAATGGTAGATTTTCACACTTGGAATCTGTACCTGCCAAATTGTTTCCCTGTTGAAGCATGTAGACTGTACCTAGATACAATTCATGTTAAAATGGTGAGCAGCAGCTGAGGGAGCTGGGGTATGTTTAGCCTGGAGAAAAGGAGGCTCAGGGCAGGCCTTGTCATTCTTTAGAACTGAAAAGAGCTTCTGGAAGGAGGGGGGATTGGTCTCTTCTCCCAGGTAACAAGGGACAGAATGAGATGAAGTGACCTTGAGTTGCACTAGGGCAGGTTTAGATCAGATATTAGGGAAAATTTATTCATGGAAAGGGTCATAAAGCAGTAGAATAGGCTGACAGGGAAGTGGTGAAGTCACCATTTGTGATTTTTTTTTAGAGCTGTGTGGAGGTGGCAGTTGGGGACATGGTTTAGCAATGGACTTGGCACTGCTGGGTTAAGGGTCGGACTCGATGGCCTTAGAGGTTTTTTCCAGCCTAAACAGTTCTGTGATTCTATGAAGCAAATGCTCTCTGGCATCTGGCTGGGGCCTAAGCTGTTCCAATACTTGCAGCTACCAATACTTGCAGTAGTATTATTGTATTGCAAACTCCTAGAGAGAGAATTGGGATAATTTTGCTTGCACTGTCTTCAAATTCATTTCCATCACATAGCACCATCTAAAAATGTCAAATGTCACCAGAACACAAAGAAGAAGACTTCAAAATTACTATTTTTAAGTCAGACTCAAAAGGACTCAAGTAATGATTTTGAAAATTAGGTATCTGTAATACTGAATCCTACTAAAATTACATCCCTCAAAAGTTAGTCCATAAAATCTTGATCTTCCTTGCTATTACTGTCTTTGTCAAATGGCAACAGGTCTTTCACAATTCACCATTTATCAAATAACCATGAAACTTCACCATTTTCAAAAGGTGCATGGTCTGCTAAAAATATAAGTAAGTATTTTAAAATTGTAAATATAATTCCAAGAGCATGAGCTGGACTTTGTTCACTGCCAGCACAAAGCAGCTCTTCTGTTTCAGGGTCACCCTCAATAAACTGCAGCCAAGCTTTGCTTGCTCCCTCTTTCCTTTCAATTCATTACTTTCCACAGTATACTTTAGTCTGGTGGGTAAAGCATTCTCCAAATAAAAGCTCAGCTGTGAACACAAGAGAGGGAGAATTGAAAGGGTAAAGGGGTGCAGGGAAGATAGTGGGAACAGAGCAGCAACTCTGACTTCCTGCCATGGTAAGATAATAACACAAACCCACTCACCACATGAGCAAACATAGGAAGATATTGCTAAGCAGCTGATAGGATTCCAGCAAAGAGAAAATCTGTGTCAGGGAAATCTGTTTCATGGACCTCCTGGACTTCTTTAGGTGCACTAGGAAGGAAATTAGTTGCATTAGTGGATGCAAGTATCTCAGTTTTCAGAAAGCCGTAGATTATGTCCTACACCAAAGGCTAATAGACAAAATAAGTTGCTGTGAACTGGAAGATATGTCTTTTATTGATTTAAACCTTTTTATAAGGTGAGAAACAAGTGGTAGCATTTAACTAACGCTTCTCAGTAAGAAGCGTTTGAAGTGAGTCCCCACACAAAATGCTTTGGGGACTAATTTTTATTGAACAGTTTTATCAATTTCTCAAACAAGAAGTTTTGCAGTGCCAATCTCTGTAAGTGATAATATCTTGCTCTCTAAAGTAGTTGTGTTCCTTAACAATGGCATCAAATTCCTGAAGTGGCCCACAAATCTGAATGGGTGAAAGTTTTCCAGGTCATCTTCCCTTAAGAAAAAATACAAAATAGTGCATGTACAGGAAAAAAATTCTAAATGGCAACTACACTATGCTGAACTCAGAACTAGCAGTTATAAGGATCTTAGAGTTGCTGCTGTTTACTGGAATCACTGGATCAATGCACTAGCCAAAAAAAAAGGCAGCAAGCTGCTGGGCTTCACCAGCCAAGGTGCTCAGAACAAGGAGAAAAGAGGACATACTTTTTCTTCTATGTAGAGTCCCTGGTGCAGATACACTTCAAATCCCTTAGGATGTGTCAAGGAGGATGTAGAGGAATTAAGAGAGGTGCACAGACAGGAATACAGAGTAAAACATTCACAAGAGGTGATACAAAATTCTGGGAGATATAAAAAATTCTTAACTGCAGAAGCTCTATGATGAAGAAGGAAATGGATAAAGTAAACATAGAACTGTTAATCACCATATCAAACAACACTATTCACAGAGGGAACTGGGCAAGTACTTTAAAGTAGAGTTTAAACTGGTTAAGGAGTACAGCTTTACAAAGTGGGTAGTGAACTCCGAGATGGCAGCATCAACAGGTTAAAAAAGAGATTATATACATTCAGAAACAAGCCTAAAAGAGGTACCAGTGGAATAAGGAAGGACACAAACCCCAGCACCTTTAATACAACAACTCTGAAAGTTACTGAAGCCACACAGAGAAGTGGTAGCTCACATGCTTTTACATAACAGTGTCGCCACTGCTGAGCAGTGAGAAAACACTGGTTTTACCAGAACAGTGGTCTGATCTTGGAGGAGATTTCTAATGTGGGGTTTTTTTCCATCTGTCCAACAACAGCAAGAATTTATGTAATGTAACATAGCTCATTCTGTTATCTGCTAATAAGTATTCTGTGACACAGTAATTCCTTCTGTGACTTTTCACTTCACTGGCACATTCCTGAAAGTTACACATCTTACATAAAATAGTCACTCTGGAGCTGAAAATTGATGATTCATATATTTCAGGAGAAACTATTTTCTGCCTTCCCATTTGTGATACTCTGTGTGCTCATGTGTAAAATCTGCTATCCTCCTCTTTTGCAGTGTGTTTCAAAATTTCTTGGTTACAACTTCCCCAAGCACAGATTTCCCCTCTAGGTTTGGAGCAGCAAGGTCCACTCCCAAGAGCTCCCAGTAAGCACTATTGTGCAAGAAACACTAGGTGAGATGCTAAATAAAATGTCACATCTTCTTATCTCTTGCTTTACTGTTCCTTAATCAATTTCACAAAATCCAGTGGAGCAGCCTGGTAAGTGCCAATACTCAGCTGTAAATTTATGCTCTGCTGTTTTCCAGATGTTCCATGTATGCAGACAAAGTTCAAAGTCTGGAGAAGGGGGACTTCAGCTCATTTATATGTAGTTTCCCAAAACACTACTTTTGCTATTCTTATGCTTCCTCCACTACATGCAATATTCTCTTAAAGAACTCATGAAATTATTGGACTGTGGGAAAAAAACAACCTCTCCAGAAGCCTTTTTTATTTTTTTAAGATTCATTCATCTCCTTGGGGAAAAGCAAATAGGTAAAGAAAGACAGCAACCTGGTGAAGTAATTAATCTCTTAATGAAAGTTCTGTTAGAACCAATTGCTGAAAAGCTCCATTTAAAATGTGATTAATACAAATTATTTTTAAGAAATGAAATTATTATTATTTCCCAACACAAATTATCATTTAAATGTTCTTGTTCAAACATTTTATGGATTTTCAACTTTAGTTAGCAAATCTTTGAAAGCATTTGATTAAAAGCAAGTTACTTAGAAAACCTAGCATTAAAATATGTAGAAGTGGTATACACAATGTGATTTTCCTATTCTAACCAATGTGCCAAGTGTATGGGAATGTGAGACTCATTATTTCCTCCCCTGAGCAGGTTTAGGGCTGTAATTAGTTATAACCCAGTCTTGCAGACATCATTCATTGGCCTGATTGGCCAAGATTAAACATACCTTCATCTGACATCACAGAACAAAGCACTAATTTATAGCAGAGTACAAAGGATAGCAGCTCTGTTCATTTAACTTCTTTCCCTTTTTGTCTTTCTCCTCTTTTACTCAGTTTTCTCTCCTGACTCTTATTTCTGGAGCTCAGACTGATGGGTTTTGTACATTCAGGTACATTGCCTGTTAAGCAAGAGAGCTCCTGGAAGTCCCTCTCAGAGACTGGGCAGTGGATATCTATCCTTGTGTCATGAAATTGGTTGAGGTAAGAAGCAGCTAGAACAAGAACTTGTCAGCTCCCACATCCTCAAGATTTTGTGGTTTTAAGCTGCCCTAAATCAGTGAGATTCTGCTTTCAGCGGAGTGCTTTTATCCAGAAGCTTCATCATACAGAGAAGTGCAAAGGAAGCTTGAGCAATAGATGTGAGACACAGCCCTGCAGATAAAGCCCCTCCACATCCCTTCCTGAGGTGGATTTGTAGTCTTTGCAGTAACCCGTTTCCAGGATGAAATTCACACTAGTTCAGGCAGGCTGAATTCTTCGTTCTTCCTGACACCTAGTGGTCCTAAACAGAAACATCTCCAGCAGTGCTGGACAGCTTTTCGTCGAGTTTCCTGTTTGGATAGTACACACTCAGCCAGTACGTCATGAGAAAAATTTACTGGCTTATGACCTTTTCTAGCATTTTCCTCTGAAGATTGTTTAAATCGGTCTTTTGATCTGAATTCTGCTTACCTTTCAAGTGAAGCAAAAAACTCAAGTTTTTAGAGATGTTAATTGATTTTTTAAAGATAATTACTTGCCATGGGCCTTCCTCATGTGTACAAGAATGTTGTGGAAGAAGAAGAGCTCTGATACATGACCAGCAAAATAATGGTTCTATGCTACACAGTTGGCTTGTTTTTAAAAGCAGTTAAAGTACAGATTTTCCTGACTTTTTGTGTTACCTTTGGACATGACACTCAGTACAAGAGATGCGTGATAATCCAGTTTAGAATTTATGAACCTAATTTTCACTTTTCATTATTTATATTTAATGAATTAATCCCTTTTTCAATACAATTTTCTAAAACAAACGTAAGAACTACCAGTATGAAATGCAGTATCAAAAAAAGTCCAGACTGTGTAAGGGTAATGGATAAAAGTAGAAAATAATTGTGAATCCTTTTTTTACTGGGTTAAATAAAAACTCCTCATTGTTCATCTTTGGCTACATCAGTTCAAAAACTATGCGAGAGTAAAAGAGTATTTCAAGAAAGACAAAATTCTTGGAAATTAAAGAGATGGACAATCACCAACCATGTGTATTTTAACAAGTGCAAGTTCTGGATTCTGTGCTTGGAGCAGGGCAGTCCAGGATGTATAGAGTGGAGGATGACGTGTTGGAAAGCACTGCCATGGAAAGGGACCTGGGGCTCCTGGTCAGTGGTGACCTGAACAGGAGCCAGCAGTGCCCTGGCAGCCGGGAGGGCCAACCCTGCCCTGGGGGCATCACGCACAGCATCAACAGCCAGGAAGGGAGGGGATTGTCCCACTCTGCTCTGCACTGGGGCAGCCTCACCTCGAGTGCTGGGGGCAGTTTTGGATGCCACACCATAAAAAAGACATGAAATATTAGAGAGTGTCCAAAGGAGGGCCATGAGGATGCTGAAGGGTCTGGAGGGGAGGCTATACAAGGAGTAGCTGAGGGCACTTGGTCTGTCCAGTCTGAAGGAGGCTGAGGGGAGACCTCACTGCAGTTACAACTTCCTTGTGAGGGGAAGAGGGGCAGGCACTGATCTCTGCTCTGTGGTGACCAGTGAAAGAGCCCAAGGAAATGGCCTGAAGTTTTGTCAGGGGAGGTTTAGGTTGGGTATCAGGAAAAGGTTCTTCATCCAGAGGGTGGTTGAGTGTTGGAACCGGGAAGTGGTCACAGCATGAGCCTGAGTTCTAGAACACTCCCAGGCACAGGGTGTAACTCTTGGACTGTTCTCTGCAGTGGTAGGAATTGTACTTGATGATCCTGATGGGTGCCTTCTAACTCAGGATATTCTGTGTTGCTGTGATTCTATGAAGAGAAATTATACTTGAGAAATGGAAAGACTCCCAGCTGATACCAAGGAGTAGGCCTAGTTAGAGTGCTACTAAAGAAGATATTAAGAGGCCAAGACCTTCATTAAGTGTAAGGAGCTGTGTCATTTATGTCCTTCTCTATGGAAGAAGCAAAGTGGCAGTCCATTAAATGAAAGGCTCAAAATTCACACATTGCAGTTAGTTATTTCAGATTATATTGAGGTGAAGATCTCAGCAGATTCCAGGAGTTTCCATGTTTATAAAGACATGAAGAACTTTCTTACAACAGATAGAATCATATATAAACTTTAGTAAGAGGTAAACTCTTTATGCTGAGTAGGAGAGACATCCCCCAGGAGCACATTAGATTACATTTTGTGTTTAGAAGTTTTGCACTTTCTCTGAAGCTTTATCTTGCAATTTTTGCAAAAATCAAATTATCAAATTATCACATGAGATGAACTCTGGAGATCTAACCTTGGATGGCATCCCCAGTTGCCACAGCAGCATGGGAACGCAAAAGCTATTTATGTTTATTAATGGAGGATGGGAAAGAAAGTCGAGAAAGCAGGGGACCTCCTACCACTAATAGCAAATCATACATCTCCTGCCTTGAATTTACCAAGCTCCATTTTAGAAGCAGTTAGGATTTAGTTTTTTGCCTGCACCTTTATAATTAGGAAGTTATTTATTAAAATATACAATGGTTAGGAATTTCCTTTTTATATCCTATATTTTGTAACTATTTGGTTCTGTTCTGCATGCTTTCTAGCATTTAAATACCTCTTCTCAACCCCCTTGTTTGCTTACAGGTGTCCCTTTCAGCTTATCTTTTTCTGGACTAAGTAAATTTTTTACATTTGTTCCCATATATCTCTGCTCCCCTGACTGTGCTTCTGACCTCTTACGCTTCTTGCATATAGGTGACCAAAACTGCAAATGGTATTTCAGATGAAGTTTGCAATGCACAAAAAAAAATATTCTTCCTAATAGTTACCAAATACTCTACTGACACACCCCAAAATCTCATTTACTGCTTTACTAGCATCTCATTCTCTCTACAAGTAGTCATTCTTTAAACATTTCAAACTAATTATCTCCAAGTATATAGCAGAAAACCTCATTGTTTCGCCCTAAGAGCAATGACTTTGCACTTCACTCAAATGAATTTCATTGCATTGCATCAGTACTTGAATTCTTTTTATATCAAAGTCAGTAACATAATTGTTAAGACTGGTCTCAAATGGGATGCTTTATTAGTACCTCCCTCCCCTCCAATATCATTCTTTTCTCTTTAAAACTGTCTCAAACTCTTGCACAGTTAAAACAATTCATCTTCAATGAAGTAAATAGTTTTCTTCAAGTCCAGACATTATGTTGAACACCAAAAAAAAAAAAAAAAAAAAGAGAGAGATCCAGTAAATTACTCTTGTCAAGAAAATTACTTGTATTTAGAAAAAAAAAAATGATGCATCAAGTTTGGATTGATCTGTACCTCATCAGTTTATACTGCCTTTTATCCTCTTTCATTTAGCCCCCACATCTTATATCATCTCCTCTCATTTCCTTCTGAAGTTTACCAAGTCTTACATTCTCTTAAACACAGCCTGGGCTTGGTGTCACAGCCACGGGGCTTCAGAGAGATATGTGCATTCTAAACACCTATGTAGGGACAAGACCAGGCACAACCAACACTATCTTTGACAGATTAACCTGCTTTCAAAAACTATCATGGCTGTAAAAATCTTCAGTTAACCCAGTTACTTCTAACTTCAATTAGAAGTATCTCCTACTATTCATTCCAAGCCCTCTCTGCAACAAAAAGTGCTGGTTTATGTTGTTCTTCTCCCACAGAAAAGAGAAAATTATTGATCAATATTTTATAATTGCTACATGGATAGACTGTGGCTGTTTCACTGTCTTTTTCCTTGACTTTCAAACAACCCCACATTCTCAGCCCTTCTTAATAGCATGTTTTACAAATGTGTATTTTATTTCATATCTTTCTGGGATATTCTCTAGGTTATTCAATTAAATGATTTTAAATTACAATCTATTTATTATGTTTTACTATACAAGATACCTAAAATCAGGTAATTCTTTTTTCAAACATGAATGAAATATGATAACTAGTACAGTGAGTATTTCTTGTACAAGTACACAGGGGCATGTGTGCTCATACACAAAAATATACACAAAATGAGCCTTAGTATGAAGCAAATATTTCACTGGGTATTGATCAAATAGATGGACGGTTTGTCCATTTGAAGTACTTATTTTTTCCCTCTTCTCTACATATCTGAAGCCCTGATGCCACAGACTTGAAAACTTAAGTCTATTCAACCACTCAGCTCATTTGTACTGTCTTTGATTACTACTTCAAAAGAATAATTATAAAGAGATGCAAATTTACATTTTATAAGTAGCATGTAAGGCAGCTAATAGACTTGTTACATTTATGAACAGCACAAAGTGTCCAACAGTTTCTACAGTAGTCAAAATTATTCAAAGAATATTCAGATAATACTTTAGCTGATACACAAATTTGTGCTTTCAGCTTTCATTCAAGAATCAATCACAGAATTAACCAGCTGTGACTGCTTGCTTGGTCACAAAGTACCCTGTTTTTTCTGGAAGAGAGAGATACTTGTAAATTGCTGCTGAGCAGATGTGTAACATTGTCTGCACACAAATTTTTCATAATTCCATGTAAAATAAGATAGATACTTTGATCATATGGTTCCATATGCAATTAATAAGAGATGTTCAGAAGACAGAGCATAAAGAAATACTCACATAAAAAAAAATTAGAATACAAACACTTACAGACTTTTCTTGGGAAACCTGAGCCTTGTCATGCTCCAAGATTTCCCGTCTTGTGCTGAAGGGATTCCTAATGCTTTTCCCATTAAACATTTCCCCAGGTAGAAAACTTAGTAAAATACTAGCACTTTCTATATTGGGGTTTTTATTTTTTTTTTAAGGTCGATTTATCATTTTGACAGCAAATTTCATTTATCTCACACATTTTTCTGCAGCACTAATTTTTTCTTGAGGTCCTTATTGTATTCTAATTCAGATACTAAACTATCTGTTTTGGGGTTTTTCTTCCACTCCCTTCCATCAGAGAGGTAAATAATCCCTTGCTGTCAGCTCCAAAGGCATTGTTGCACCAGTTTACAGGCTTGAATTCCAGTCTTGTTGTCTGAACAGCCATGATGAAAGTGCCTGAAATAGCTGATGCATGAGATGCTCTCCAGGTGGCAGGTGTACCTTATTAACCACTTGTTAACATTAACCCCTCTGTTTATCCGTGTCTGCAAACGCCACAATCCCCAACCCTAGTCTCCCCTGCTGCTCAGTGACAGGAGAACTTTCAGTGACTTGCTCTCATCTCACCTTCTGCTATCCTGTGTTTAACAGAAACAAGCTAGAAAGGTTGTTGTCTGGCAACAATCACAGGTTTTAGAATGAGGATGTGTTCCAGTCCCAGGTAGCTTTTCAAGCTTCCCACTTTCTGACACTCCATGCTAAATAGTGATGTCTCAAGGGGGTTCAGGAACCTGGGCTCATTTGGTAACACAGAAGAAAAACCATCTATTTTCTACGGCTTAAAAAGCTACAGAAATTCTCTTTGTCATTTGAGAATTCAGAATCTGTCCTATTTGAAAGCACCTTCTTGCAAAAAGCCAAGAAACCTTTCAGCTGCTTTTTTCCAGTCAATTTTCTGAGTACAATTGCTGAGTTTGAGATTGCTGTGGGTCACACTCTGAACTACTTACAGAAGTACTCATTTCAGGTGTAATGAAAAACTCAGGGTGGAATTCAATTAGATTTTTCCTCCTCTTCCTCTTCCCTTTCTCCTCCCATCCTGTACCCCACAGTCACACTATAGGAGCCAGGTCTAATTTATCCCTTACAGTAATGACCATAGGGACTGCAGTATATTTTACTCCTAAAGACTTGTGCTCTGATTAGCCAGTGATAGTGCCATAAACACCTGTCTCTCTGGAAAGGAAAGTAAGAAATTGGACCTGAAATGTCCTTTGAGTATCCCTCCTCAGGGAAGGAGATTGTCTCGTCCCAGATAAAAATATTAAATTAGTAGCCATCATTTGAGTTATGTAATTTTTGTTACCTAAATGTAAGGGGCATAAAACCTAGCAGTAACACTTTACTGTCTGCCTTCCCTGAGAGGCCTCCAATAAGTATTCCATATTTACTCTTGTTTATGCTTCACTCAGGCAGGAGCCTGATATCTTCTGTTCTAGAAAGCAAGTAGTTAAAATTCGACCTGAAATAACAGTTCCCAGAAGTTTCACTTACCTCAGTAATTATTGCTTAGGGAAAGGAAAAAAAAAATCCAAGTCTCTAAATCCCAATACATTTCTAATACTTCCTCGTTGCAGCTGACATTGTATTTACTGATGTATTTTAATTCAAGGATGAAAAATTAGACAAATACCAATAACTTTGTTATCCAGAGGCTCACAAAGAAAATAATAGAGCAGTTAAATGACACATTGGAAGAGGCTCATGAAACAAATATACCCACCATCTAACTGGCATCAATATCTTCATTAAAATTCATTTTAGTGTCAGGCAGAGGGAGTGGAAAAAAAGGGAGGCGGGATGGAAAACTGAAAAAGATAATGTAGTCATATTTTGCAAGACATCTGCCAACACAGTAAAGAATATGGGATGTAATTATGTTTATTTTCTGTCAGAAAGTCAGTGCCAGAAGTGGACTATATTGAATTCCCCTCAGATGATCAAGGACCTTCTCAATTCACACCTGAGTGATTTTATAAGAGAAATAAATCATTTTGGTTCAGCAACAGAGTAACTGCTGCAAAGTGCTGAGGAGACAATAGGATATTGTGCTCTGACCTGCGCAGGATTAAAGGTGTTCCTGCAGGATCTCCCTGTGAGCTTCTAAAGGCCACAGCAACCAGTCAACCGCTCACCACAGGGCACTTACCTAAAGACATCAGCAAACTCAGGTTCAGCCCTCATGCCAGATGTGCCAGCATCCTTTCTTAAGCCAGGACAGTGAGCTTCTTGTTCTGCATGGATCCTGACATTTCCCATAAAACTTTTATTGTCTTCTTGAGCAATAAGTAACTAGCTATTTGAAGAGGTTGTTTGTACATTTCACAGCTCTTCTGTTTTCCTGATTGAAGTAAGTGGTATTTATAACAGGAGAGATCAGGTGAGGAAGCTTTCTCTAGGCTAAGGATAGCTAAATTATGCTGTCTAAATCTACAAAGCAGATGTCTTGAAATTACTAGATTCACCTGGGGGATCTATATCTGCCAGAAACAACAAATCTGGCTCAGTCTGATCCTTTCAAGCTCACTCAAGTAAATCCCTGTTGTCTTCATAGATTGCTGTGTCCAAGTCATGTTTATAGCCACATTTCCCCCACAGAGAAGTTCTTCCATGGCACCTTTGGCTGTTCTATCAAAATCCAGCTTCTGGCCCCAACTGCTTTATTAGCTTTGTATCATCAAATGTGGGAACTGAATGCCACAAAGCAACCTCACCCCTCCCTTTCCAGTCTATACAGGATGCATGCATCCAACGTTTATTGTCAACCTGGAGTAAGAAATCTGCACCATGCATAGGTTGGAATCTTTTAATCTCAAAGAGTAATTATTCAGCCAACATAAAAATGCATGAGTCAGATGTAGAACAGGGTGGCTCAGTGAGCAGGCCCAGCAGGGCAGCAGCTCTCTGCTCTGCCACCTAGGAGAGGCCAGGACTGGTGGGTGCTGTTTATGCCATACTTGACAGAGGTGGAAGATGCATTTTTACAATAGCAACACCAGTCATGTGCTGGCATCTTTGAAATGCTTTCTGAACATTAGAGATTAATTTGAGCCCTTCTGTTCCTGAAAATGTGTGAAACAAAATGCAAACAAAGGCAAGAAAACTAAAACATACAGCAGAGACAGGGAGTTGCTGCAGTGCAACCCTCCTCATCACCACAAAAATTGCCTCTGGCATAACCTTGATACATTCAGGGTGGCAGGATATATCAGTCCCATGAGCTAAGAGAGCAGATATAACTTTGTATGTTCCTAAAGACCTCAGCGGGTCTGTGTTTCCAGCAGCATTTCCTCTCACCCTAGGGGGATAAAAAACTTTCTTACTGGCTTCAGAATTAAATGTTAAGAAACTACAGATGATGTATTCATGCTAATCATCCTCACCCCAAGTATTCAATAATTTTGCATCCCACATATGGTGGGAGATGCCATTAATCTCCTATAATCTAAATTATGGATAAAGCCTGATAAAAGTTTGCTGTGCCTTTGAAATTAACTGAGGTGCAGAGCAAAAGAGGGGTTTTAGGACAAACAGAAATTCAAAACAACAGTGAGCTGAGGGATTTGGAGCCAAGGGAGTGGCTGGTGTGGCACTGAACAGAAGATGGTGATATTCAAATTCTGAGTATTGTTATCACTTAGGTGGAACATCCCTTGTTCAGAACCAGAAACAAGTCTTGAAAGAAAAGCAGAAACAGCCCCTACCTATACAGGCCAGTGAAAGGTTAAACAATAGAGAAGAGGTAATGCTAATGCCTGGAAATGTTCAGCAATATCTTGGAAATTAAGATAAAGACGTTTGGGTGACAGTATGTGATCAATGAATTTCATAAGAGAGCAAGCAGAGAAATGAATGTATGCAAGGAAGGTGGATCAGAAGGACTCAGGCTGGTTTATGATCTATCTGTATAAAGACAGGACCTGGAGGCACGCAGATCACCAAAAGGTACCAGGATGAAGACAAGACCATCTCATGTAATTAAGAAATTAGAATGTTCCAAACATAAAACACCAAGTTCACCTAAAACTTAGGTAATTTTCAGCTTCTGTTGATTTTCTTTGAATTTCAGTATATATTCTGCCCTGAGAGATGTTTAATCAGCTGTTCTGTTCAAATAATGGTTTAAGCATTATTCTGTTTCTATGTGTCAACCTCTGTACAGGATTTATCTTGTAGGCTACTTCACATCAGAGAGAACTGAAAGCTACACAGGTGGGATTGCAAGCTACACAGATAATCACCTTGGGGGTTGGTTTCCTCATTAGAAAACATGAACAGAGAAACAAAAATTCATGGTGGACCCAATGTGAATCTGTAGCTATTGCAGTGCAACTCCATGCCTAGCTTTTCAATTCTATGTCTAACTGCCCTGAAAGGTCCTTTGCCAAGGCTTTGTGCAGGAAAAAACAATTCACACTTTGCGTCTAGATCAACATTTTAGTGAAATGATTCTTGTGGGCAAAGGCAAGCAGATTTTTGTACACTATGTGAAGTACAGGAAACTTCTGTCTGAATGCTATGACTGCATAACACTTGTAAGGTAAAGCAGCTGAATCTGCCTTTTTTCATTACAGGCTGAGCTTTCACCAGAGTTATAAAGTTATTACATTGGAGAAACAAGGCTTATGAAATTCACAAATAACACAACCTGAATTAGCATAAAAGAGCCCTGACAAATCCATGCTAGTACACCAACATACTCATAGAGCCAAGGAGCAGTTTTAAAAAACTGGTCTTATCACTTTATTCAACAGAGTAGTAGCTCTTTGAAGGGACTGAGAGAAAAAGACACCTCTTACAAAATTTGTTCAACACATCAGAGAATAAGATGTTAGGCAGCATCTAAAAATGGGGAATTTTACATAAATTGGCAAAATTTAGAATCATTCAAATTTCTGTGTATGGGTTACTGTAAGACGTTTCTTTCAAAACAAAGACTTTTTAGGACATCAAGGACTATACTGGTAATGGTTCAAAGCTGCATTATGGAGGTTCAGACTGGACATCAGGAGGCATTTTTCTAGTTGGAGTGTGGTCAAACACCAGCATCCTGGAGAGGTGGTCAATGCCCCAAGTCTGTCAATGTTCAAGAGCCACTTGGACAGTGCCCTTAATAACAGGCTTTAACTTTTTGCCATCCCTAAAGTGATCTGGCAGCTGGATTAGATCATCACTGTACATCACTTACAAATTAATTATTCTAGTCTAGTCTGGTCTAGTCTAAAAAAGGAGTGTAGAATCCCTTTGATGTACAGCACATGCTTTCTCCAGATTCCTTTCCAACTCTTCATATTCTTCCCAGGGAAAATATACCACAGACAAGTCCATGGAAGTAAGCAGAATGCTACAGAGCGACTGGTTTCCAGTGGGGAGGGACATTTATTTTTTCAAAGTTTGAGCAGAATGTAGTCCAACACAATCCATTCCAGATTCACAACTGTAAGTTTTAGCTTTTTCACTAGGGATAAGACCCATGCAAGACACCTAGAGGAAAGACATGTGTATAGGTCACAGAAAAATCAAAAATCCAGATTCTTGCCTGTAACATTCTGTACTATGCAGTCAGACTGAGCCTGCATGTCTGCTTGAGATCAAATGAAAGGATTCAAATGTGTCTTGTCTCATTCCTCCTGCTGTTGTGCCATTATATTCTAACTCAGTTCTGGCATCTATAACCCCACAGAGTAATGGCTGCTAGCATTCTATAGGAAGTTGTCCACTGATGTTGGGTTTCTGCTTTATTTCTGTGAGGAACTTTTGGGCACTGAGTATGCATGGTTCTGACAGCATTAAGAGGAGAAATGAGCAAGCATCACCCCAAATGCATGCAGCTCACTGCATGAAATATCTCTTTTGTGGATAAGCCCAGAGGGTTCTTCCCTTACACGGCTGCTAAAGAAAATAAAAGTATTTCCTAGTGTCAAAACATGGTAGTCAGACTGATTGTCCTTAAACACAATGCAAGTGCCACACAAAATCCCAGGAGTATGTTCTGGTGCTCACGTCTTCTACCAGTGCATGCAAGTATTTAATTCCTCCACCTGCTATGAGGCCCCTCTGACAGTATCCCCACCATGAAGTTTGTGGTGAATGGAATGGTGAGAGACCCAAGAACATACAAAACCCCAAAGTACAAAAGGAGTCCACTCCACTCCAAACTTCCAACCTGACTGCAGGCACAAGCACCACATGAGTTTCATCTCATTTTCTCTAATTTTAAAGTCAGATTGGAAATACATATTTATAAATAGCAGTGGGAAAGGGGGAAATAAATCCAACCTAACCCAGAAAACAAACAAACAAACAAACAAAAAACCCAAACCACAACCAACCAACTAAAAAAACCCACCAAAACCAACCAACCAAAAAAACCCACCAAAACCAACCAACCAAAAAACCCACCAGAAAAGTCTCAAAACTAAAGCTTTTGACACACAGCACACTTTTGCACTTTTGCTGTTTTGACAAACAGCACACTTTTCCACTTTAAAAATTTCATTTAGATGAAATGAGATTTCATTTAGGTGACCCATTGATTTTCATTTCCTATTTAGTCATATCAAACTGCTATTTATCTGAAGTTTATTTCCTGTCTGAACTATGTACAAAATGGAGGTGGCATCTCTTTGATCAGAACCTTGTTTGGCTGTCTTGATGGTTTCTCTTTCAATCACAAGTGGACATTCGGGAGTGATTTTAGGAGCTAGGTGTTTTGAAACTCTTCCATGTTCAGATGTGTTTAAACCATTGTCTGTGGTTCTTCTTTTCACAGAAAGAGAATTCCACTCTCTGGAGCAAATAAATATGTAAAAGTACACAACTGCAAGATAGAAAATTTACAGATTGACTAATAAGGAGAAAATTCTATTTTGTTTTCTCCCGGAAAGTAATGTAGGCAATCTGCTTAAGTGAGAGCTGCCTGCTCCCTAATGTTGTGCAGAGCTGTTCCAGCAGCTTCACAGCAGAGTAAAAAATGCATAATGGTGTGAAAAGTGGCACCTTATTGTTAGATGTTCATCATCTACTTCTGTTTATGCATTCTAGGAAGGTACAAGTGAGTACATTTAAAATATTGACTTTCTAGTTGCAATCTGTAGTGAATTCTGCTAGAGAATGGAAAACTATCTGCAAAAAACAGATTACCACAGTTTATAGCCTTTTATACAAATCGCAGAAAACTGTTCTTATTATATCTGTTCATGTTTTATTGCAAACATGTGGTTTGTGCTCATCAGAAAGATGAATATATTGTTATCTTGCCTTTAAAATAAAATTCTCTCTTGTAAACTATTATATTTCAAGGCTATAAGAACAAATGATCATATTGGAAGTTTTTAAGATAGTAAAATGACTACAGTTTATCTCTAAATTATATTTGCAATTGTTCCAACCAAATCTTTATCAATTGCTGCATTCAACAAGAGCAGAAAATGCTGTTTATTACTGAACTGTAATACCATTGTTGCAATAATTGTGTTTTCTCTATTTAATTCCTCGACATGGTTACTTCCCTCATGGTATTAAAGGTATTTTAAACTCCCATTTCATGGGACGTTCACCACCAGAGGGCAGTATGATAAGGGAGGTTTTACAATTTATATTAGGAAGAAACCGTGAGCTGTCAAGCAGTCTCCTGTATTAAAACCATTTAAAAAAACTTAAATACATTACCTCATTTATTAAACCTTTTCACCATTTAAATTTTCAACAGAATGAAGAAACTGTGTTTCAAAAGGAAAACTGTGTACAAAGGGGAAAAATACAAAGATGAAACCAGAATATGTGAAAGAAGGCATCCTTTTCAGAAGAAAATTACAAAAAAGAGCATAGAGCATCGATAACATTCTTGTTGTTCGAACTCACTGAATTTTTACTCCAAGGTAGGTAGAAAGTTGAAGATGTAGAAGGAGAAAGAATTATGGTCTTTTGGTATCTTTTCTGGCAGAGGATGCTGTTTAGCTGACAGTAACCAAGGGCAAACTTCGGTAGATTATGAACATCTGTTGATATGTTACAATCAGCTACAACAGCACACAATGTCCTAACTATGCTGGCAAAAACTTTATATACAGCATCTCTTTATATCGTGTATATAAGTACTGCCTTACAGAAGAAACCTGAAGCTGTATTTATTGAAGAACTGACAATTCAGTTAAACTGAAGAAGGCTGATGTGTAGCTGATCATAAAGGAGGGAGAGAGAGCACTACAGGGTACTTTATAGCTAAAAAAAGAGTGGACAATTTCAGAGATTTTGTTTATTCTTACAAAATTAAGACTGGACTTTTTATTTCATGTCATTTTCCTTCCAAGTAATTTGCTTTATTTTTAGGTTTTAACTAAAACTCAGAGGTGAGTTATAAAGAAATGCCATTTGAAGGCTAATTTGTAACAGGATGCTTTTAAAGACAGGATTTCCTTAATCCAGAAAATGGGATTTTATGCAAAACCAGTATCTAGACAGTCTTGATATACACTTAAAATCATCTGGGCCAAATGAGGAATGGAAGAGATTTACCCCAATATCCATGACAGTAGCAAGTTCTCAGCTTTTTACATTGAAACCACAGGGTTACCAAGGATTATGAACAAAATTAACTCCCCCTCTGGAGTTCTTCAAAGTTTGAGACTGTTTAGTTCCAGCAGGAACTGACTGCTTTCCCACATATGAAAACTATTACAGAAATTACACTCTCCCTGGTTTCAGTATGGTAACATTTATACTTATCTAATTAGGAAGGCAGAAAGACCTGGCTGGCATCCCTCCCTGAAACTTAAGAAGTCATTACTTGCATGCATGCAGTATAAAATTAACAACACAATATACAGGAATAGTATGTTATCAGTAAGAATGGAAGGAACATCCCATCCACAGGTTTGCAGGGCTCCCAGATTCTGGTAAAATTAACTACATTTTATGAGCATCAGATATAGTAAGTGCTTATTTTGTATAGATAGAAAGGACTTTCTAGAAAATGGCTTGTCAGTCAAATGGAATACAGATAACGAAAATGATTGCAAGCTTTGTGCAGTGGAAGAATGCTCACCAGAGAGAATAAAAAGAACAGTAACTGTAAAGACAACAGAACTGCAGCAGTGTTGATACTTTGCTTTTAAATTATATTTTCCATTTAAGAAGACTATTTCTCAAAAGGACGGAAAACACCTGAGAAAATAAAGGGGTAGTATCTAATTTAGCTAAGGCTCCACTATGAATCAGAGATATAGGAACAAAAATTTACCTCTGCTACCACCTGCTCTGCTCCCCAAACAAAGTTTACTACTTACCTTGCTAAAAGCACTGTTTTTACTTGGCACTGCTCCTTTCACAGAGTAATCTGAAACTCTCTTTTGCACAAGTTAAAATCACATCCATCAGGAGGGTCTGCTTTGCCTTTATTTGTAATATGTGTTCATTATTAGTTTTAATAAGTATAATATATATATTCTAGACAATTCTGGGGGTAGCACAGGTGCATTTACCTTCTAGATTGGTCACTGTCTGAGCTCCAGCAGATTTGGCAGAGCTTGCACACATTACCAGTTTCAACAAGCCTTGCAAGCAGTCTGCAGTCAGTAGTGCCATGTCTGGAGAACACATCTGTCTTTGAACAGCTAAATCCAGCACCACAAACAACTGAAACACCACAAACTTTCTGAACTCTAAGGTGAATCTGAC
The DNA here is from genome assembly GCA_003676055.1 of Chloebia gouldiae. Classification (NCBI taxonomy): domain Eukaryota; kingdom Metazoa; phylum Chordata; class Aves; order Passeriformes; family Passeridae; genus Chloebia; species Chloebia gouldiae. Next base: position 1,991,261 of record QUSF01000044.1, on the reverse strand, counting down.
CTATATTCTGGTCTCCAGGCTGCTTTTAGATTTCAGTTTCACTCAGCAAAATTCAGAGGCCATGAAAGAGTATGTGATGAGGAGGGGAATAAAGATGAAAGTGATTTACAAACACAAGACTAGCTGGAATTCCACCACTGTTTGATTCTTGAGTACTCGAGCTAGTGTCAAAACAGAGCTGAGATACATCTTCAGGACAAAATTTGATGAGAAATTACTGACTCATCTCACTTTTAACCATCTGGCACCAGTTAGTCAGAGTTTCACCAGCAATGCAATGTCACATGCAGCAGCTAATTCCTTTGTCCCCAAAAAAACACACTATTTATTAATTCTCAAATGCAAATCAGGATTTTAATGGAAATATACAGAGTGGTTTTGAATGATCAGAATTGTCTTCAATGGTGCTTAGAATAAGTAGTAAAGGCCAAAAGTGATGAGGCATTATGCTTTGGTTTCTTTCATGTTGGAATGTTGGCAATGCTCTTTCACCTCTGGGGTGCAGTATTGGACAGTTAAAGAAAATAGGAATTCTCTCAAAGTTCCACAGCGCACAACTGCTGCTTCTTCCATGCATTGTTGATTTTGTAAGATTTAGATAGACAGCACCTGCTTTTTATTATTTTTAAGTCTGTTTGGAGGAAAAATTCATTACACAGTTGAAGGTTTCCTAACTTGAAGCACTCAATGCTCCTGAAGTAGGAATGTGCCTTTCTTAGTTTCCCATAGCCTGGTCATCTAGGGCCAAATAAAGACACACATTGTAGACCATTAATTCATAAAAGGGGTCTAGACCTTGCATCATTGCCTATTCTTTCCACATAAACAGCCTATCACCAGAATTGAAAAGGTTCAGGACTTGCTAGCTGTAAATGTGGCCACGATCCGGTCACACACAAGCACATTTCTTCCCAAAAGTGAGCCTTGCAGCAGTCAGAGCTTGAGTCACAGCATGAGTATGAAGAGAGTGCCACCAAGACAGATTATATGTCAGTGACAGAAAGATTGTGGGGTTATCAGGAAAGCAACAACACTTACAGTCACATACAAACACATTGCATATTTATGGCTCCAAGTTCAGCAATCTCCCCAGGCAGTGAATCAAATATCATCTAAACTGTGCTGACTTGAGGGAAGTTATGCATGTCCCACAACAGTTAATAAAACTGGTAGCTCAAGCTTGAGTTTATGTAACTCTCTGTGCTACACTTCAATTAAGTAAAACCACAAAAAAATACTCTAGGAGTACAAACAGTATGACCAGGAATACACAAATTATCTCAACTGCTTTTTCACTTAGGAACTTAATTCTTGCAAAGACTTACCTTTAATTCTGAAATCCTGTTATTATAACAAATAAATTAATCAATCTCGAACTAGGAATACTTACCAGCTTTTTCTGTTCAAAACTAGTATTTTAAATCTACAAAAAATTGCAGCTGTAAATGATGAGTTATCCAGATTTTAACTCCTTTGCTTTAAGTAACAGCTGGTGTTTAAGTCCCTTGATGTTGTTTACCCCTCTCAATATATTCTCACAATCTTGACAGAATCACCACATCTCTCAAAGGACAGACCCTAAAGGATATTTGAGTAAGCATTTAAGAAATGCACTTCCAAAGCTGTCCCATGACATCACTTTAGCTTAATTAAACTTCCACAACCCAAGAGTACCTATTTCTTCTTAAACCACTCTTTCAGTCCCAGCCTTAGAACTTCATGTTGCTGAGTTATGTTTGGTATTTGTGACTGAAAAGGGAAAAACAATGATACTCGGTGACCTCTAAGCCAAGACATCTTCCTGTGGAATCTCTCACTTAGGCCTGCATTGTAGACTTCTCTGTTCAGAACTTTGCATAAACAAAAAAGTGGAAGAATGAAAAAATTATCCAGATCATTCTGTTCCATTAAAAACATTTTCTGTCTTCATCTGTCTTACAAATTAGCTTTGAGATTTGCAGAGCAAAAGCATATCTATTTGTTACTTTTTATACAATAGCAAGCTTTGACATCTGTTATCTCAGGTAGTATTGCTTTCTAAATGCCTGCAAGATCACAAGCTTTTCTTTTAAATGTTTTAAGCACATTTACATGGCTATAATAATTTCCAGACAATCAGATTCCCCTCTCCAACAGAATTTTGCAAACATTTAATTATTGAATGTTTTTAATGAGAAACTGATAGGCTAAGCGGAACTGCAGATTATGTGTTTTATAAAACTTAATAGCACAAGATCTACCAGTGTTTTTCAAAAATATTTTTAATTTCAAATGGGATAACAGTGTGCTAAAGAAGAAAAATAATCTCTCCAGGGTTTGCAACCCATGTACTGGATATTTTCTTTCAGTACAGAGTTTCTGAGCAGTTATGCTATTTCCAAAGCAAGAGTAGCAAGACATAAAATCTTTCAGTTAGGGTTTTGTTAAGTAACATAGTTAAAGGAATGTTTTGCACCTGCCAGTTTTAAAATTTTATCTGTGGCTAACATAAAAAGTTAGTCAGTGGCAATAAAGCTGAAAGCTACAAGAGTAGATGTGACCAATATAACAAGTCCTTTTGCTGGACTGGCATAAGGTGGACAGGAAATGTGGGGCTCCTACTTAGAGTACTTGTTTCATCCTCAGTGTTTTCTCAGCTTAGCCCTTAATTAGTCCTTAGACAAATTCACCTCGAACAAGGGCCTCAGCCTGTGGCACAGATGTAAGCAGAGTAATGAGCATTTTCGTTAACCACTCTACAGTGAGAACAAGGCTTTCCAGCTTTCTGTCATGGGCAGGTAACAGAAAATCTTTGATGCCATAGCAAAAATTTCTGCATTGTCAATTGAATTCTGAATATCTGAATTCTGTCCATGAGCTATATGAGCTTCTAGACTACCTGAGCAGAAATCTGGATGACCACTTGGAGAACTGCAGAGGTATTGCTACAAAACTGTTTTTACTGTTGAACATTGTGTAAGAGTCTGTTAGAATCAAGGAAATATTTAATTTCTTTTACATATCACTGAAAATATAGACTCTAATCCTCACTTTAAGGTTTAAATTCCAGATCCTAGGAATCATTGGGAAAACTTGCTAGCAAGACCTCCTATCACCAAGGTAATGAGTTGCAGGAACAATAAATGAAGACCTTTCTCCATGTCACAGGACTTTTTTTTCCCCTTTTTTTATAGTTGCAAGGAATTTCCTTTTATAGCATAAAAGAAATGTAGCTCTAACTAGAAAAAAAAAGATTTCTATAAAATGTAATGGAAAAGGATACATATAATGTATATGGGAATCAGGGACAAAATATGGAAGTGATTTGCCTGATCTCCCAGAACATCTAAGGCCAGTACTGCTGGTATAGTTTTGTGATGTGTGGTAGCCCATGGCTTTATTTTAACAGATTTTGGATTTAGAACCCAGAAGAAAGAGATACTGAGCTTTAAATTGGTTGAGCCACATGGCCAAGCCTACTTACAGCACATGCTAATTTAAATGTTTGGATTTCATAGAGATAGTTTCTCATTCAGAGTAATGAGATTTTTAAGCTATTACAAATATATTGCAAATGCTCCAGCTGCCTAACCAGCAAATATTTTCACAGTCATTGTATTGTGCGCTCAGGAACATTTTAATGGCTACTTTTCTCCAGTGTTAACAAGAGCCATACGCCTTTTCAGTTGTAAATGACAGCCTTAATTTTCACCTGTGCTTGCTTAAATCTCACAGTGAGGAGGAAATTATGGAAGACAAATGGAAATACTTCTAAAGATGCTAAGTAAAATAAAATTGACAATTAGATGTAGAATACATCTTGACAACACTCAGACATCCTTACAATATTCACTGCACCAACAAAAGTATGTGCTGAATTCCACAGGTTAACAGAGATGAGAAGCAGCCTAAAAAACAAATAGCATTAATGTGTGTTTGAAGTTGAAAGTGTAGCCTTGCTGTGAATGTGTATTATGGAAAGATTCTTACTAGGCAGGGAAAGGCTGATATATTCCACAAGTTTTACTTTCTTCTTGCCAACAGATAAGTCTGAGAGATGTTGTATAGGAGAGGTCAGTCTTTCATTGTTGGAAATGCACAGATGGTCCCAGACAACAGATACATCTATCTGTTATAAGCAGCAATATTTTATTAATATTTTTAAATGTTAAACACACCAAGTAGATATTTGCATTATCCCTCCCTGTCAATGTCATCCTGTTTTACCACAACATCTTTGTGTCACTGCTCAACTATTACTAATGGAAATAATTCTATAATCCTGATTTCTAATACACTGGAGAGTAGCTAAGGTTTTATGAACATTTAAGTAGGTTATTTTAGACAGTATGAGTGTCTTAAAAGATTATTTTAGATACTATAAGTATCACTCTAGGGACAGTTTATCCATTACACTTCTGAGACATTCTGCCCTCCACATTGAGTCAGCAGGATGGCTCTTTGACCAACCAGTACCTCCAAAGAGCCAATTCACTGTGTGTCAGCCCATGGATCATCCCTCCCTGCAAACAGAACAAAGTTCAGCAGCCATGCTGCAAACCAACTAAAATACAGACCCTTTGCTTTGCTGAGAAAGTGTACAGACTGGCTGTAATGAGTCAGTCAAAAACTTTTTCTAAGGATGACTGAATGAAAAGGCTCAACCAGTGTGAAGGACAGGACAAACGGGTTTATAGCAATGTCATAAATTTGCAGAAGAATATTCTACATTTGACAGGCACCGTTTTGTGCTCCCATTAGTGATTGTTTTGAGCTACAATATGATTTTAGATGTAAGCTATTTCTCAAATAACAAGTGGCATAAATTATTTCCATGTCTCGTCATCTCTTGTAGGCTTCCTCTCTCATTACAGAGCTCCCTTGGTTACCTGTACCTCTGGCATCTGGACCAACTCACTTCAGGTGATTCTGCACCAAATGCAACTTAAAACACTAAACCAAGAAGTCTACAAGGGACATGATGGAATATTTACTAGGTGAGTTTTTATAATGAGTCTTTCCACACTTTTTCAATTGCTGTCTTCTACAATGATTTCCTTTTTGACTCCACACTGAAGGTTTGGTCTATGCAACCTGAAAAACAGTCTAAAGGGATCATCTATCAGTTACCAACCTAAATGACAATGAAGTCAGAGAGTTCTTTAAGATACTTAATTTTCTATTCAGACATAAAAGGTACTCTTACTCATTTATTCATCATAAAAGATTTTCACTTACAGTACAAGCTTCTGAATTGACTAATACAATTTGTTGATTTCTAAACTCAGTGAGAAACTTCTTTTTTGCTCCTCAGGGGATTGTCTTTTGCAAATACTGGGATGGGACTTTTACCTCAGAAAAGGGTAATCTATATGTGATTTATTTAAATTTCTGTACCCTTTCCTGAAACAAAAAAAAAAGTTTTAAAAAACCTCATAAAATAACTGAGAAAGTTGTTTTCAATTTAGAATTTTACTACAGAGGAAATTATTCAACAGACTAAGCAACTAAGTTTCAGAGTGCAGTGTTCCAGTAGACTTGTTGCTTTTGTTACTTTGCATGGCAATTTTTTTGCAGGTTGTTAGTATCTCTTCGCAGTAGTTCCTGCTTAATTAAAAGAACAATAATAATTAACTATAAAAAGGACTTCTGTGCATTTTTCACTATGGAGCAGAAAGACAAAGAGAAAATGAAAATGCCTACATGTCTACATACATAAACCCAGCTCTGACAATGACTACTTCTGACAATTTGTACCTTGATGTTGCAGTGCTCTCTTAATGGTCCTCTTGCCCAGCACCCACAAGCACCGCAGGCAGTGGGGGCCACCTCTCCTGGCCACAGTGGGCAGGGTCAGTGACCCGTGGTTCAACGACCACCAGAAACAAAAGAGGTGACAAGTGACTTTGGCAGAAGCGAGGGGGTGTCCTCAAGGACGCACCCGTAATCCAAGTTTATTGAAGACATACATGGTAGCCACCTTAGCTCGAAGGGAAGGTGTGCCCAAAAGGTGAGGAGCACACGGTGCAGGGGATTATAACAGGGGGTGGAAACCTGGGGTGGGGGAAGCCGCCATCCAATGGGGGAACATGAAGGGGCAGCAACCAGGGGAACAGGCAGAGGGATTGTCCATTGGGGTATAGGGGAAGGAGGGAACCCCAGAGACCAGCCTATCACTCGAGGCCCTGGATGGAAGATTCTAGATGGAGAGGAGGGGCCTCGGAGTGACGGACGGGCCCCCGGGGCAGGGTCCGGGGATGGTCTTAACATAGGTTTTCCATTTAGGGAGGAGGGAGGGAGGATTGACAGGCAGAGAGGGAGGAGGAGGAGGGAGAACAGACCATTTTACAAAATCAATTCAGGGAGGAATTAACCATAAATGGGGGGAAACCCTAAACACAACCCAACAACTCCCCCTTTTTCATTTTAAACAAATTTGAAAATGAAGGAAAAGTTGAAAAGTCCTTCAAAACAAACTAGACTCAACTTGGGGGAGGGATTCCGAGTCTGGGTAGGTGTCAGCCAACCACAGCTGGCAGGTGGGCACTATTTCCGTCCAGGGTCTATTTTCAGGCTCATGGGCAGGTTGGTCTTCTTCATCCTCTGCGGACTCCTGGACAGGGAGGAAGGACGCTGGGTTTGCCGTGTGGATTGTTAGTGCCTTGGTGATCAGGCTGGACACCACCCGTCTCAGAATTCCAAACATAATTAAGGCTAAGATGAGAAAAAACATAATCAGCAAACCAGAACGAATAATTGAGGTTGCCCAACCGGAGATACCGCAACCTCCAAAGAGTCCGCTCATCCAGTCCCCAGTCTCCTTCTTGATGTCACTTATCATATTTTTCATCTGGTTGATCGCTTTTTGGATGTTCCCCACTTGGATGTTAAGTTCATGCAGCACAAGCCCTCAAATTCCTCACATGAATGGTCATGTAGTAAGAGAAGGAAATCAATCGCTGCTCTATTCTGCAAGGTGGCCTGCTTTGTTATTTCCTCATCTGATAGTGAGCGCAGTTGATATAATGTTGGCTTGTTTAGCCACCCAGCACTCCAGGCCAGCCAATTTCCTGAAGGCATGAGTGACTGCTACCCATGGTAAAAAGGTGATGGTAGCAACGCCTTTGGGTTTTGACCAACGAATAATTTAAGAATCACAATTTTGGTCCAGATTAGAGAGTTCAGTATCCCTTTTTGATCTTGCCAATTGATGAATTTCATTCAGTTTCTTCCAATGAGCAGTTTGGGTTTGATTAGGTGTAAACAGGCTCAACTGGCCAAAGGTACAAGGGCCTCCGATAAGATGAGGGGGGATGCTGGCCCAGGCCTGAGTACTGGAAATGAGGAAGGTGCCTTTAGGGAGTGCATGGGGTGGACAACATTGGGATTTGGATAACACATTGTCACGATTCCTCTGCAGTATAATCTTTAATATACTGTTTGATTTTGATATCGGGCTGGGTCCGGGGATCAAGAGTAACAGAAAAGTGGATGCATGTGTAGGCAGGAGAGGATCCGAGCAAATCTAGCTCTTGAGGGTCATTATCCATAGGGGGAAGTAGTTTGACCCAGCTCCTCCATGCATCTAGTTGGAGGATGGTGAAGGAGCGGGTGTGCCTGCTGGTAGAATTGGAGGGGTTGGGAAAAGTAAAAGGGAACTCATTTAGCTTGTACGGGATCCCCACAGGCAGGAGAGGAAAGGGTCAGCAGCAGAGGAGGTGGACAAGCAGGTGTGATCTTGCCCAAGGGCTTGTGCTAATGTCTTCCAGACATTTTTCTGTGGCTGGGGAATGATCCAAGGAGAGCTCGGGATGAGGAGGCTCAGCAGGACGAAGAGGAGGAACTGGTCCATGCTGTCCCCCGGGGAACTCAGGCTTGGGCTGTATAATAAAAGTGGGGAGATTACTAACAAATGACAACTTAAATGGAGTTGGTCCACCTCCTCCTCCTCCAGCAGACGTCCTGGACTTGTCTCACCAGTGTTGCTTGTGCCTGTTTTGGAATATATGGGTGCACCCACTTTGCTGGTACCCATCGCAAGCCAAATCAGGTAGCAACACAGGCGTACCCCCGTCCCCAAGTCACCAGATCATAAGGCCCCTGTATCTTCCAAGTCTCTGGGTCCTTCACTAGGACCAGGGGCTTCTCCTTTAGCTCCAGCATCGGGTTATTTTTGAAATGCCACATGATGGGAGGGCTCAGGTTCTCAAAAGCACAGTTCAAAAAGTTGTGAGTGAAAAATGCCTGGGCCAGCTGGATATGAGGGGATTCCACCTTCATCGTCGTGCATTGATGGGACATGATCTTCTTGAGACTCTGGTGGGTCCTCTCAACTGTGGCCTGACCTGTAGGGGAGTGGGGGATGCCTGTCTTGTGTTCCACTCCCCATTGCTGCAGGAAGCTCCTGGCCTCCCTGGAACAATACGCTGGGGCATTGTCCATTTTTACTACCTTAGGGACCCCCAAAACAGAGAAGGCATGGACAAGGTGGTTAATAACATCCTTTGCCCTCTCCCCTGAGTGGATGTAGGCATAGACCGCGCCAGAAAAGGTGTCTACAGAGACATGTACGTATTTGAGTCTGCCAAACTCTGGAATCTTGGTGACATCCATCTGCCACACCTCACAGCTGACAGTCCTCTGGGCTCAGCCCCGGCACTGAGGGCGGGCATCTGATGTGATTGGCATTGGGGGCATGTTGCCACAATGGCCTTGGCTTGATCACGAGTGAGGTGGAACTGTCTGACCAAGCCAGGCGCATTTTGATGGAACTTCTGATGATTGATCTTTGCTTGCTGGAATTGATCCGGGAGAGGCGCCATGCAGACCGGGGCCACCAGGGCATCTGCTCTCCTGTTGCCCTCGGCGATAAACCCCGGCAGGTCAGTATGTGACCTGACATGTATTACGTAAAAGGGTTGCTCTCGGTGGGAGACAAGATCCACTAGCCTTGAGAGAAATTCATATAGGGCAGTATTAGGCACCTCCTGCAAAACCGCATTCTCAGCTCTGGACACTACACTGGCTACGTAAGCGGAATCAGTTACCAAATTAAAGGGCTCCTGGAACCTCTCAAAGGTCCAAACGACTGCGACCAACTCAGCTACTTGAGGCGATCCCTCAACCTTGGCAATGTCTGCCTCCCACTGCTGAGTTTGAGGATCCCTCCAAGTCATGACCAACTTGTGGGATGCTCCGGACGCATCAGTAAAAACTGTTAGAGCCTTTAGAGGCATCCTACTTTGAACCCTTTTTAATGACAGTGAAAATTGAACTTCCGAATTGAAAATTTTGTGGGCTGGCCAAGGAATTGAAATTTGACCGGTGTAACTGTCCAATGTGCACTGCAGGGGCTCGTTTTCCTGGAGTAGGTGCTCTATCATAGCCTTAGGAATTTGGCCCGAACTCAATTGTAATGGTACGTGAATGATGTCAAAGTCACATCCGGCCAACTCCCTGATCTGCATCCGTGCCTTCCGAATGAGGTCAGCCCTCAGTTCTTGTGGCAATGTCATTCTTTTGGACTGATGGTGGCTGAGGAACACTCACTCTATTATCAAGAGAGGGTCCTTCTTGCCTTGGTCCTCCCCTTTGTCTTTAGTTTGCCATTGGAATATCACCCCGTGGAGGTGTGGCAGTTTTCCCCCGGATGATGAATCTAAAGGGCAGGCCTGGTTGGTAGCGATGGGCCTGCCTGGCAGATATGTACCTTTGCACCTTTTCTAACACCATCTCTGCCTCCCGGCTAAGAGTCTAGGGGGAACTAGGCCCCTCTCCCCCTTCCAATAAATTGAAAAGGGGGGTCAGGTCTTCAGTGGAAATACCTAGCCACAGTCTTACCGAGTTCAAAGACCCACACAGTTGTTGGAAATCTGCCAAGGTCCAGACAGAATTTTGAATTTCCAATTTTTGAGGAGCAATGGTCCTCGTCGTCATTTGAAGCCCCAGGTATTTCCAAAGTGGCATCCATTGAATTTTCTCGGTCTGGAGCTCGAACCCTGCAGCAATCAACACATTAATTGTCAGGTCAAGCGCATAGGTAAGTAAGTAGTTGGTGGTTGCGCACACCAGTATATCGTCCATGTTGTGCAGGATGATGGCATCTCCTGCAGCTACACGGACTGGGGACAGCAAGGAAGAGACATACCACTGGCAAATCACAGGACTGTTCTTCATTCCTTGGGGTAAAACCCTCCAGTGGTATCTCTTCCTTGGGGCTTCTCGGTTGATGGTTGGAACAGAGAAGGCAAAACGTGGGGCGTCGTAAGGATGTAGGGGATTTTGAAAAAAGCAATCCTTTATGTCTATTATGACCAGATTCCAATTTTGGGGGAGCATTGTCGGGGATGGCATCCTTGGCTGGAGAGACCCCATATCTTCAATTACTCGATTGATTTCTCAGAGGTTGTGAAGGAGCCGCCATTTGTCTTAACGAGGTTTCTTAATAACAAAGACAGGGGAGTTCCACGGCGAGGTGGTCTCCAAGATGTTCCCTTTGGCTAATTGCTCCTTTATGAGTTCCTCCAGCACCTTTAGTTTTTGTTTATTCAGCAGCTACTGTTCCACCCAGACTGGTTTATCAGTAAGCCAATTAAATTTCTGGGTGGGGCGCTTCTCAGTGACCGCTGCCCGAAAAAGCTGGGGGGCTTTTGGTATGTCAGTTTTCTCCCCCCCCCCCACTGGGCCATCAGGTCTCTCCCCCACAGGGAGAGAAATCTAATATGAATGGGCGTACTGAGGCCAATTGACCATCTGGACCCTCAATTTGTATAATGCTCCGGGATTGTTTAGCCAATTGAATTCCCCCTATACCCTTCACCCATCCAGCCACGTTCTGCAGCTCCCAGTGTGATGGCCACTCCCAGGTGGGAATGATCATCACATCCGCCCCTGTGTCCAGGAGCCCCTGCACTGTTTTTCACTCCCTGCCCAGGTGAAGACCACATGTTATTTTTGGTTTATCTTCCCCAAGAGTCTGTGCCCAACAAATTGATGGTAGGAGTTTTTTGCAAAGGTCATCGGCCTGCTCCCGGTCCCAAGGTTGTTCAGGGACCAGGATGGCTTGGTCAACTATCTGACCCTTGCGGAGAGAAACCGGCGGGTGAACGCAATACAGGGGAATCGCTAATTGCCCTGGGTCTGATGTTACTAACCCAGGCAATACCGTGATCTCCTGGAGTGTGTACTTCGTGTCCCCAACGACGATGTACCTGCATCGCAGCCGACTCCAGGTACCTGAACCCTCCGGGGCAACAGAGACAAGGTGGTGGTTGGAGTCTCTGAGGTGGAGCGGTTCCGTCAGCTGGAGCCTGTATGGGGAGAAATTTGACAGAGTTGTTAGAATGGCTCGGCAATGGGTCAGCTCGCAAGGGGTGCACGTTCCATGAGTTTGAGAAATGTCCAGTCCGGGTTGATTTAAAGAGTCCATGGTGGTCATCTGCTGCGTTCCCCCTCCCTGAAGTCTAAAAGGGCCCACCAAATTTATGTCCGTGCGCAGGGGGTTCTGCGCTCATCAGTTAGTTTTTTGAGGGCCCCTGGGCCCTGCCCTGCTCCCTCTTAAATTTATGAAAGTCCTGTTTGAGCAGGCAACTTCCCATCCAATGTCCTGGTGTCCCACACAGGAAACAGGCATCTGTTGGTGGTCGGTGAGCAGGAGGTGGTGGTCCATGTCACGGTGGTGGCACTTGGATGTCGGCGGTGTACGCTTTTCTAGTGGGGCCAGCTTGTGGAGCAAATCACCCTGTAGAAGTCTCCTCCACAATGTCGGTGTTCACCTTCTTTTCACAGACTTCTAACAGGTCTTGTATGGTGGGTGGCGGCTCCATCGGTAAGCTGATTATGGCAACTTTGCAGCTGGTGTTTGCGTTCAGAGCTGCCATTTCCTTCAGCACCTCTTTCTGCGCCTTCTTGTCCTTGATCTGCAACTCAACAGACCTACAGAGCCACTCAACAAACTCTAGGAATGATTCATTAGGGGATTGCACTATCTTTACATAATTCAGCACATGGCGTTTGGGTTTTAGATTAAAAATAATCCCTTTCTGCAGCCTTCACATCTTCTCACAGTGCCCCCGGGGGATCTCAGAGGCCTGTTGCATTCCGTCAGCCCACTCCGCTTGACTGCAGAGGTGGTCGACGGACAGCATCCCCCTCCCTGAGTCATTAGCAGTGGCTAGGTTCTCCCAAAGATGGAATAGGGAGTCCCGGACCTCCTTCCGCCACTCAGTCTCCCATCGCAAAAACTCCGTTGGAGTTAGCAGGTAGGAGAAGAGTTGGCAGAGGTCAGCAGGGGTGAAGTCGGTTGATAGGGTAGCCCTGAGAATCCCCCTGAAGCATTCGCTCTCCTGAGTGAATTCCCACTGCACCTTACACAGTTCTTTCGAGACCTGGTAGGGCAGAGGGGTCCACTGGGCATGAATACCACCCTCAGCCTGAGGGATGTAAGTAACCGGTGTGGCTAAAAGTCTGTACTGGGTTGTTACCAGATTTAACAGGGGGTTCTAATGCTGAACACAATGTCAGGGGTTTTGGGGAGCCATTTCCAGTCCCAGGCCCTTCCCCTCCAGTCCCACCCCCATGGGAACCAGGAGGGAGACCGTGGGAACCAGAAGTTGGTCCCGGCTAGGAGGGGCTGGGGGGCTGGGCAAGCTGGGAGGAGGGGGAGGGCTCCGCCTCAAAGGAGTGGCTCAGGGCGGGGTTACCCCCTTGGGAAACAGGGGCATGACCAGGGGAGGGGTCTGAGGGAGAGGGAGGGGCGAGGGTAAGGGAGGAGTCGGAGGCAGGGGTGTGGGAGGAGTTGAGGGGCAGGAAGGGGTTGGGAGGGGGACAAAAGGGATTCTGGGGAGAAGAAGAAGAACAAGTGGTGGGAAAAATCCTCGTGGCACTTGCCATCTTGTCCTCTCCGGGGGCCATTTTGTTGAATCGGGGAATCGGGAAGATTGAACCTAACTTTGGGTTTTTGCGATGGGGCTGTACATATCTGGGGAAAATGGGGATCAGAAAGGTCCTGAGGAGCTGGGCCCAGGCTCCCCAGGCAGGGGGATCTGGTGTTCTGCCGAGAGCTGGGGAGACGGTGGCAACCCCTTGTGAAATTGCAGTTTGCTCTCCGCAGAATACTGGCTCTGGGGCTGGCAGGGGAAGGAAGAGGGCTAGGAGAGGGGAGAACTGGGGACGATCTAGTCGAAGATGACTCTTCCTCCACTCCCTTTTTCGATTTTAAGACCGTTCTAACTTGGAGGCTCCAAAATGTTATTTTTGAGATGGAGTTACTCCCTGTTCTTCCTAGGATTGTCAATTTTTGCCCCACTAAATCCCAGAACTGAATATCGGTCACTCCTTCAGGGGTAGCTATATCGGGGAAGTGGAGGAACAGCCATTTTATTAGGTCTTTAACTTGGGATTTTTTAGTGGAAACACCCCCTGCCCCCCAACCAGGATACCCGCAACTTGGAGATATACCCCCTTCTGTTCGGCAGAGAGCTTAGCACCCATAGTTGTTACAGTCTGCCGAGAAGCTCAGATCCTGCCTCAGAAAAGAAAATGAAAAAAGGAAAAAAGAAGGTCCCGTCTGGATATCCCAATCTTTGCCCCCGCCCCCAACGAAACAGGAGAGGATTATTTCTCCCCATTTCCCAAAAGAAAAGCAGCAGAAAAAAAAGGGGAAAGAAGTAGAAAGTGTAGGAAGAAATCCCACTTAACAAATCCAGGGGACCAATGAAAAATCTGAGGATGGGCTTCCGCTGGGGAGAGACTTTCAGCAGAGCCTGCAGAAGCTGCCTCTCCCATCCCCCAGGAGTGCCAACGGTAAAACCGGATCTTCTCCCACTGGGGGTGGCTCAACGGCCACAGACCAGCGGCGGGGTGGTGCAGGGATTAGAGATCTACAATGTCCACTCCAATGGTCACTTCCGTGGGGTCTGGGGGGGGGTCTTCTCAGGCCTCACGTTGGGTGCCAAGCTGTCACGGTGCTCTCTTAATGGTCCTCTTGCCCAGAACCCTCAAGCACCGCGGGCAGCGGGGGCCACAGCGGGCAGGGTCAGTGACCCGTGGGTCGACGACCACCAGAAACAAAAGAGGCGACAAGCGACTTTGGCAGAAGCGAGGGGGTGTCCTCAAGGACGCACCTGTAATCCAAGTTTATTGGAGACACACGCGGTAGCCACCTTAGCTCAAAGGGAAGGTGTGCCCGAAAGGCGAGGAGCACACGGTGCAGGAGATTATAACGGGGTGGGAACCAGGGATGGGGGAAGCCGCCATCCAATGGGGGAACACTGGGGAATGGCAATATGGGGAACGGGCAGAGGGATTGTCCATTGGGGTATGGGGGAAGGAGGGAAACCCGGTGACCAGTCTGTCACTCGAGGCCCTGCATGGAAGATTCTAGATGGAGAGGAGGGGCCTCAGAGTGACGGACAGGCCCCTGGGGCGGGGTCCGGGGATGGTCTTAACATAGGTTTTCCATTTAGGGAGGAGGGAGGGAGGATTGACAGAGAGGGAGGAGGAGGAGGGAGAACGGACCATTTTACAAAATCTATTGAGGGAGGAATTAACCATTAATTGGGGGAAACCCTAAACACAACCCAACACCTTGATGTTCATACCAGGAGCACATGGGAAACCTGAACTCTCCCTTTAGCCATAAAGCATCCCAAATCAGCTTTTAGTGAAGCCTGTTAGCTTCCACATGGAACAGCATGGATTTCCTCATCTAAAATGGGCATAGTGGAAGGACAGCTGTATTGGAGAATAGTTGCATGCAAAGGGCTGTCTGGAGCACAGGGACTCATCTTTAAATATGCACACTATTTAGTTCATAATATGCATGTATATGTGGACAATAGCAAAATTAATATCTGGATGTCACTGTCTGGAGAGATTGTTAAGAGTTCAGATAACTATGAAGTCAGCGCTGCAATAACCTTTGGCACAACAGATTAAAATTTCTCTTATCAGGAAATCATATTCTGTTGATCCACTGACTGTGATGGCTTCTGAGTAGTCGTGGTCTTCCAAGTTCTAGTTCTGCAACACAAATGTCACCAAGGGGCACTTGGGCACTGCAACAAATTCTGCTTATGAGCCCCAGAGTTATCAATTCAGTAAGCAGAAGGACCTACTCTGATTTTGTCTATGACACTCAGAGACCCTAGCTGCGCTGTTATCTTTTGTAAAAACCGACAATTTCTGTCAAAATTCTGCAAGAGGTCGAGGGTGTTCAATGCAGAAGAAAGAGATGTGTCATCTCTTCTGTGCTTTGCTCTGCATCTCTCTCAGCTGACTAATTTCCATCCTCAGTACGTTCATTTGTAAACTAACTAAAAATATACCAAGATTTTTAAGGCCAAAAGGTCCATTACATTAAGCCCAGTGATTTGTGTTTGACCAAGCATGTCTTCCATGTAATTAATTACATAATATCATTTAATGCATATAAATGATACTATTTTATTACATCCTCTATAATCTATGGGTGAAAAAATATTTGTAAAAGGTATTTTGATAATAGAAAAAAATCTATTAAATTAAGAAAGGAAAATCTGAATAGAAATGTCTTGTTTGTGCCATCTCTCTTAACTCACTAAGATTTTATTTGCAGTCCTCCGAAATTATACATTTTTTTGAATATAGATGTATACAGGATTTGGTACTGAATGAAGTTTATGGCCAACAAATATTAAAAAATATATAATAATTGGAGTTATTACAAACTGAATAGCAGATAGTAATTTTTGAAATACTTCCATCTCATTCCATCAGGCTTTCTGATTGAATTGAATAATTTATTTTTGAAAATATTCAGTATATTGTCAATCTAGTAGAAATAAATAAAAAGTTTATTTTTATAACTTCATAAAGTCATATCTTCAATGGAAAAAACAGTCTGCTTTTTCTTTCAGAAGTTCTACAGGTCAGTTGAACATTCAAATAAATTACCACGTATATGAAGATAGGCCTATGTCCAGGTTCTGCCCCTGGAACTCTCCTGTATGGTTCATTTTACAGCAGCAAATATTTCATCCACTTATTATCTCAGTAAGGTAGTTGCTGCTTATTTCCTGCTTATTTATTTCACTTGAAAAACCTTGATGTTGGAAAAAAATTCTGGAATAGTCATGCTGTAATATATGGTTTAGGATCACTATAATATCTTCAAGGTTAATTAATTCTGTTAAATCATTGGTTTGAAACATGATAAGATCCAGATTCTTCCATCCTTCATCTTAATATATACTAATAAAATTTTCTCTGTTTGGGAGAAAACTAGCAGAACAGGAAGTTCATTCAAAGTATTTTCCTGCTAATGCTGTAAGTTCAGATTGAGAAGTTTTTAACCGAGATTCTTGTATTTCTGTAGCAACTTTTTTCAGTCTTTTGTCTTCTGCAAGACAGAGACAGGAGAGAAGAGAGGAAGAAAATATTGAGTTTAATGTTACATATGTCTTGTATCTCTCTATTTTTTACACCAGAGGTAATGGGCAAGCTAATAGTTCAAGAGGATAAAATGCATCAGTGTAAGCTTTTAAATTTTGTTAGGATATTTTAGTACCCTATTATAGGTGACAATTTAATCTTGTGCTGTTTAAAATTAGTAGTTTTATATCACGTTACAGAATGATTTAGCAAACTCAGGCAGAATACAATAGCAGCTAATCATTGATTCTATTAAGTAAACTGATGTACATTTGTTAAAGAGTATATTACTATTAATGTAATTTATAATATAGAAAAAAAAAACCCTAACAACAAGAAAAACTTTTGAAACAAGTAAAAAAATTCTGATAAACTATTCCTAAAATGTTAATTATATCAAATTAAGACTGATGAAAGAGGATCCAAGAAACTAAAAAAAAAGGCAATGAACGCTGTGGAACAATTTGCAAATGATTGAAAAAATCACTTGGTCAGGTTGGAAATCCCAGCCCTGATCTCTCACTGCCTCTTGCCTGAAATACTTTTAGTTTGTTTCTCGTGTTTTTGGCCCTAGATCAAAGGTAAGTTTTACTGGTCCATCTTGTAAATTTTGTTTCTTTGTAGTCATATGTGCCAGTTACATTAAAGCAAAATAAAGTCTATGAAGAAATTTTGCTGTTCAAAAATTATTGACTCAGTTCTCCTGTCAGTATCAACAATTATATGCCACTGATTTGAGAAGAAGAGTTATGTTCTGTGTGATTACACAGGTATGGCACCTCTTCATATTTCTTCAGCAATTTTCACTTAAGGCAAATTGCAGACTTTTGCAACCATCATGAGGAATTTCAACGCTGAACTCCCACCTAATCTTATCTGATTAGAAAGTTAATGTTCTATTCACGTGCTGAGATTATTGTCTTCAAGATTTCAGCATCTCAAATTAGTTTCTCCTTTCAATTTTCAAGGTGAAGCTTTTTTACTGTCTGTATCATTAAATACAATAAAAAAACCACTTACCAACTGTCTTCTAAATTTTCATGAAGCTGATAAATAGAATGATCTTATTATTGGCAATCATTGCCTTCATGGAACCATAGGTTCAGCTAAAGAACAATATTATATTCTTACTTGCATGACAGATTTTGATGCATGTAAATATAAACAGAAAGGTAATCCATTTCTCAGTATTATTTCAGAGAATCACAGAATGTTCTGTGTTGGAAGGGACCCACCAGGATGATTGAGCCCAGCTCCTGGCTCTGCACAGGACACCTCAAGATTCACACCATGTGCCACAGAGTATTGTCCAGGATTGGTGCTCTGACCACTTCCCTGGGGAGCCCATTCCAGTGCCCAATCTTTCTATGGGTATAGAATACCAATCCCTTTCTGTTTTCCAACCTAAACCTCTCTAACATAACTCCATGCTGTTGCATTGGTCCCTGTCAGTGGTCACCACAGAGCAGAGATCAGTGCCTGCCCCTTTGCTTCCCCTCACAAGGAAGATGTAACTGCAGTGAGGTCTTCCCTAGTTGAACAGTCTCCTCCAGGTTTAACAGACCAAGTGGCCTCAGCCACTCATTACTCTGCTTCTCCTCCTGACCCTTCACCATCCTCATTGCCCTCCTTTAGACTCTTACAAGTTAATGTCTTTTTTTATGTTCTGGCACCCAGAACTGCCCCCAGCACTCGAGGTGAGGCTGCCCCAGTGCAGAGCAGAGCAGGACAATCCCCTCCCTTCCTGGCTGTTGATGCTGTGCCTGATGCCCCCAGGGCAGGGTTGGCCCTCCTGGCTGCCAGGGCACTGCTGGCTCATGTTCAATTTGCTGTTGACCAGGAGCCCCTGGTCCCTTTCCACGGTGCTGTTCTTCATCCTCTTCTTCCCCAGTCTATGCATTCAAACAGAGTTGCCAGATGCAAGAATCTTTCACTTGCCCTGGTTAAATTTTACACGGTTTGTGATCGCCCAGACCCCTCATTTCCTGAGAATTTCTCATGTTTTTCCTTCCTTTGAGGAAGTCAGAAGCTCCTCCCATTTTTGTTTCTTTGGCAAACTTGCTCAGTATCCCTTGCAGTCCGGTGTCCAAGTTTGCGAAGATGTTGAAGTGTAACTGAACTGTCACTAGACAGTAACTGTACAGTCACTGTAACCCTTTGTGCCCCACCCATAAGCCAGTTGCTCACCCATGGCATGATGGGGTTTTTTTAGCTGTGAGCTGGAGGACAGCTCCGGGAGGATACCATGAGAGACCATACAGAAAGCTTTGCTGAAACCCAGGAAAATTCAAACATCTGGCTTCCTCTGATCAGCTAGGTGAGTTATTTCAAAACACTAGGTATTTAGAAGACACTTGCTTGATGGAAAAATTTTGAATAATGCCATTTTCTTAGCTTATAGAATGAAGAAGTGAATATTGCAAAATGTACTAGAATTCATATTAAAATTATATCAACTTAAGATTTCCCAATGTTCATGTTGTTAGAATAGCTGCCATTCAAAATATGTTACGATACAAAACATTCCATTCAAGAAAAATACACAAATCTTCAGCAGATTTATATACAAAGCCATAATTGTAATCAACAAGTACATTTGTCTTCTAATGTGTTTTTTGGGCCCTTACTTACATCACTGAAGTTCATGGAGTTTTTGTCATTCTGGTTATCATGACAAGGATCAGAAGCTGTCACAGATTTTTAGCTCAAATACCTAGTTCTGTCATATTTATCTGAAGTTCACTAAATTTTCCAAATTTTTGGCACAAGTTGTCATATCAGTAGGAAAGTTGGGTTATCAGGAATACACCTAAACTTCCAGAGTGAAAGACTTAGCAGTTTTAGTGAGGCAAACTAAGATTTATATAAGGAAAAATATGGTTATTATTTTTCTTACTCAGGAATGATATCTGATTTTCCCAGTCCCTAACTGAAAGTGCTTACAATGTACATGATTCTTAATTAGTTCAGTCTCCCTGGTAACTGCTGGCAGAATAGAGGCTATTGTTACCCTATGGTTCTGTACAGTAGTTCCCATTGTGGAAGGATAGAAAGAAATGGGACTAACCTTCAAGAAAACCAGTAAACAATTACTCTAGAGGAAATTTCAAACTGTTATGTAGAGGAGAAGTGCTGCAGACGATGTTACTTCACCCTCACTTATGAGTTTTCCCTAAATAAGTGATTAACAGAAGAAAATTACTGTACACAGTACCTTCAACTTATATTTCAGAGATCCTATTTTCTTGAATAAAATTTTATAATCTTTATAAACTGAAAGGTCATTTTCATTTTCAGAATATGGACCTTAGTACTCTAAAAAATACAAGAAGATTAAATAAACAAATACTTTAGTGTATTTATTTATATTTGAGGTAAGTGTCTTCAAATAGCTTGGTATTTTGTTTCCTAAAATTTAGGAAGAGCTTATTAAAGGACTTTTAAATGTTGCAAGGTTAACACTAAGAAGTAGTCATGGAATGACTGATGACTATAGCAGAAGTGCAGACAACAAGAATCCACAAATTTAAGTTGTAGCCCAGAGGAAGATGATAAACAAACAAACAGACACAAGGAAGATTCTGAATGACAGAACTTTTGGGGGACTTTTATGTTTCAAAAGCATTATTAATGCTCAGACATGAGTGATAATAGGGATGTGAGAGATCAGAACCTTAATTTCTGAGGTATTTATTCGTAAAAACTTATAAGCAACCAGAAAAAACAATCAGGATTAAAGAGTGGCAAATTTTACTTAACTGGAATAGACATGTACAAAGAGCAGATGTACATGTACATGTACAAAGACCTCTCTTATAAAATATAGAATTGTCAAGTAAATTTGCCATTACTGCAAACAAAAATTTACATTTTTTTTATAAATTAGTGTGAATTTTTCTATATTTACAGATTACATAAGAAGCTACTTGAAGTCAAGCTGGTTGGCCTTTGAATTGAGGGGTGTCAGGAATATATCTGCTGCAGAAGTTTATACTTTTTTTTACATCCTACCTTCATTTGCAATTGAAGCAAAACTTCTCATTAAGAAGAGAGTGACACCTTCTCTTCATGATTTCACCAAATTGTATCCTGAATAGTAAAATCACTTCTACCAAAATTCTCCCTGCAGTTTGTGATGCAAGCCACAATCATCTCTATTCTAGTTTTAAAGAAATCTAAGGAGCATTACTTCATTTGCTTACATTATCATGTTTCACACAAAAGGTGATGCCATTCATGGCCAGTGAACTTATTCTTGCCTAGTTGTAACAGGAAAAAAGTACCTTCTGGTTTACATGTGTTTGAGAAAAGTTATAAATGTACCTCTCCACTAACACAGATAGAGGTTAAATTATTGATAAAAACTCCTGCAATTAAGACTGTGTTGACCTTCTGTTTTAAAATCCACTATGAAGTCTGTAATATTTGAACATTTTAAAATAGCCTGAAGTTTTGTGAATAATACAGTATATTTTTTTTTAATTTTATTTAGTTTTTCTTTTTTCCTGATTTTTCTCTTTTCTTTTCTAAACCAAATGCACTGATTTCTGCCTCTACCTACTGAGTTGAAAGGAATATTTTCCAGTTTAGAACTTACATCTAGGAGGTAACATTTTTCAAGCTGCTAATAAATAGAACAGTTGCTGTGTGTACATTTAGAAAATCTTTATTGAACATGCAGAGTAACTAATTTCATAACCTCATTTGTCATGGCAGTGATTCCATAATTTAATTTCAAGGCATGTTGTTTCCCATCTCACAATCATATAGGTATACTGTGATGCCAGTACACAGCAGAAGGAAAAATTGTCATCTTCATTTCCAGAGTACCTCTCATGCCAAAATTACTTCAAAGGACTGTAAATAATCCAGTCAAGAAAACCAGAAATGTATGTTCTACAGTAAAACAGTTTTTCAAATGGTTGTTCTTTGGCTATATATGATGTTATAATTGATATTTTAAATGTGATGATATGATGAAAGTGGTGATACTTTATGGTCAAAATTTATTATCTTGCTTCAGTCAAAAAAAAAAAACAAAACTGTGAGTATACACCATTTCTTCTGTGTCATAAAAATTCAGGAGCTGAAATTTTCCTTCCCTCAGCTCATAGCCTTCCAGGCTCCTTTTTCCCCATTGACTGCCTGTAACTGTTTTTTCCTCAAAGTAGAACTATGGCAAAGATGAACAAGAAAATGCTAGAATAATACTCTCAAAAAAATTATAGCATCAGTTAAACACCAATAAATTATTTTAAAAATTAATTTAAAGAAAAATTTATTTAGAAAAAGATTAATTGCTACAACTTTGGATTCAGGTATTTTCCAAATAAGCATTTTCCTTTTGTCTCTTGTTACAAGAAACCACATTTTTTCATAAACTACTGTGTTACATCCAACAGCAATAATTCCTTGAAGAACAAACACATCAAAGAATAAAGCAGGTGCTGTCTGCGTTAACAAGAGACACAGGGCAGAGCAGTGAAATCAGTGCTGATGAGGACAGGTGTTCTTCATGACTCTGTATGACCATCACATTTTGGCCACATTTGGGGACCTGGCTCAGCTTCTCCAAGCCTATTGTACAAAGCAGAACAAAAGGAAGTAAGTGAGTTGGTTGCTTGAAAACTAAAAAACTAATGAAAATGCATTTTTAATTGATTTTCTGATGTATATTGAACCAGTATCATGATCTAATAGTAGAATAGTGATGTAGAAAGCAATTTTTTAAAGAAAGAACATCTTAAAGAAAAAGCATCTGGACATATGGAAATCAGGATGGTGACGGGAATTAGAACTTTATAAAGTTTGCCAAACCTTACCTATAAACATGTAATTTTTCTACAAAGACATTAATTACAGGTTTATACCAAAGTTTAGGGTTTACATATTAATTAGAACTGAATGTAACTAAGCATTTGTGCACCCAAACTTACTAAATTTGTCCCTGGAAAAAACACTGAATCTTCCACAAAAAAACAGAACTAGCAAAGTTCTCAGGTCAGATATTCAAATTTTGTAAGGTATGAAGTCCTCTTCTACAAGGTATCTCTTTTCCTGTTTACTATTATTAGCTTGGTTTTCTACCACCCAAAATCTTCATCATCGCACTGAATAATGAGCAAAAATACATTAACTGTTTCAAGAAGAGTGAAGTCCATCTTCCACTACAAGCAAATTAAATACATAAGATTAGTGCAAGGAAAGGGACCACAAAGTAACAGTTAATTAAGATACACAGAATGATCTTCAACTGCTGATGAAAATGAGCAAAATATGGTTATTTTAAATGTCATGGTAAAAGATATGGATAAGAATTGTGAAAAAGAGTTATTTAACTGCTTTGTCACAAGATTTTTTCCATGCTCAGGGACAAGAGGAGACAAAACAAATACCTGAAAGGCATAGATGCTTGTTGGGCAAAAAAGACTGTGAATGTTGCTGAAGTGAAGACAGAAATCACCTTTCCTATATATCTGTAATCCAGTAAAGCAGAATAGGTGCTAGTAATAAAACTTCTAGATATGCAGCTGTTGGGTTAACTGCATTAATTAAAAATAGAATTTGTATTACATGAGAATTGTGTCTTTTTTTCTTTTTTACTTTGGATAAAACAACAGCACTGAGAAACTACAAAATTCTATAGAAAATATTTTTCCTGAACATCTTCAATGTATATCCTCTTAATTTGTGAAAAGTAAAATAAAAAATAAGTTAAATATTGCTACTTAGATGGCTGCTTCAAATGATTACCATAGTTAAAATGCCCAATTTTACAAATAAATAAAATCGCATTAGTCTCAATTTCCTTTTATTGAAAAATGTTAAGTAGCAGAAATAAAAATCATGTACTTGAAAAATGTGAGTTTTTATTCTAGAGGTGACCCCTATGCTCTTTGTCTTCAGTAGTATCCTGAACATACAAAGGTTCTGTTATACAATGTAAGAGCAAAATTTTAACAGCTTTTTACAATTTTGGAACAAAATTGTTACAAAGGAACAAAAGTTGCTCATGAAAGCCATGCCAGTCTCTTTATCCCTTATCTCTATTTCCTTTCAAGTGCACAAGAGATTTTTACTAACAGTATTGGATTTTGGGTCAGGCCCCTTATCATTCCTGAACAACTCATCAAGAAAATGCATTAAATATACAGACCAAAATGATACCATAATCATAATCCATACTTTAACTAACCGACAGAAGACACTGAAATGTGTTATGTGAAATTGAATACACCCAAAACACATAAGAAAAGAAAGCAGACAAACTGGGAGATGTTTCCAATTCCCACCTACAAGATATAGTCATCAGCACCACCATTTCAGTTAAAAATCTACAACCCTGATTTTCATGTTTGTTTATGTCCCTAAACCATCACAGCTATCCCACCACTCTTACAGTGTTTGAAATGTAGCTAATAGCTTTCTGTTACAGAAAGTAATAAAAGCAAGCAAATTAATAAAAAGCTACATTTGATAACAGACTCCTTACAGTTCTCAACTTGAGAAAGACTTTTATTATCTATGAGTTGTTGTAGTCCAGAGGGGGAAAAAACCCAAACAACTAAAAAACCAAACCAAACCAAAATCAACCAAACAAAAAACTCCAGCCAACCAACCAATCATTAAAAGGCAATAAAATTTATTATTGACTAATGCACACAGTGTAATTAACAAAAAAAAAAAATCTTCTTCAATGTAGCTCCATACTTTAAATTTTATTTATCATATTTTTGTATTTTAAATGTAGTCCCAGAGTCAAGATGGACTCAAGACAGTCATTGCAGTGTCTCAGGCTCACATCTATAAGTCGTGTTCTGCAGCTGATGCCTAATGCAGATTCGTTAGAAATAAATAATTTCACAAGAAGTACAATCTGAAGGGTTTTAAATAAAATGACTACATCAAATCAGTCCTTCTTAAAAAGACTTTAGGTTTTACCTTCCTTATGTTACTGTGGAACTACATGAAATACATTTCAATAGGTCCAAATCCCATTAGCTCCAGAATACAATGAATTGTTACAAAATTGTTATCATCAATGTCTCATTAGAGAGATTAAATTTTGTTTTTCTTTGTTGCAAACTTATATTCCAGCCGGAGACTACAAATGCAGGTCTTCTGTTTTTAAAATAACGATGAAAATCTCTACCTTTATTAATAGAGGACAATAATTCAGACAAAAATTATGTTCATTTACCCTGTTACTTTCTGCCCCTTTTTCTCACAGCTGACTTCATTCTGTAAAGGGGATATAAAACATAAATCAGAAAGAATTGAAAGGAAGCTGATTTAGTCCATTCTCTTGCCCAAGACAAGATCTAAACTGTTCATAGTACCTGTTCTTAAATCTTCAGTGATAAAGATACTACAGTCTGTCCAGGCATCTACTTCATTATTTAATTATCAAATTGTGAAAATACTGGCTTTGTTTTCCTTTTTTTTCCCCCTCTAATGCCTAACATAAATCTTTTTTCCTGCAAACTGAGCTCTTATATTTTTCTCAGAACAAACACTGGTGTTTGCCTTCCCATTTTGATATGCTTTACATATTTGAACACATGCCATCCCACCTTTGGTTGTACAGCCAGAATTAATTTTGTGTTATTTTGTTCATTCATATTTTTGCAATGTTCATTTTGTTCAAATTGTTAGGCATATTATGTTTTCCAGTATATTCTTACTGTATCATGTTTTGCAGCATGTTTTTCTCTGCTGATTCTTGAGTTGTCCAAAACTTTAATGAAATACAGTTGTCAAACCTGAAAAAAAACCCACTCCATTTTAGTCTTTTTCAGTTTCAAACACACTGAACATACCACTTCATATATCTTACTGAAGATACTTTTATTTAAACATCTAAATATTGCACTTGATTATTGGATTGTAGTATGACAATTTTGATGAATATTCAGGACAACTACTAATACTTCTTTGCAAATTTCTAATTTGCTATCCTATGCTTTTTGGTTTTATTATTACAAGCTTCTTCACTTTGATATATTTCTGTCTTTAATGTTGTTAATATTTTTTCTAAGGTATCCTGAGATCTTAATTCAGATCTTTTCTATGGGATTTTTTTACTAATAGTATTTTTATTTTCATCCCAGAAAACACGAGTTATATAATTTCATTGCCACAATCATCGGTGTTTCTTTTCATCTTCAAATTCTTCTAGAACTCTATACTGAAAATTTTCTTGTCAGATGCAATTCACCTTGATTTCCTTCTTAAGGCTGAAATAACAAAACTGGTCAACACATTCCAAGATCTTGTTAATATTTTGCATCTTGCAATATGCTGGACTTCTAGCAAAATTCAGCCTAGTCTGAAATTATTTAATCTGCCTTATCACCTTTGCCTGATGTTTCATCCTGAGTGTGAAAGCACCTTTGTTATTTTTCTCTTTTATCACCACTATGGACTGCACAGATTCTGCCACTCAGCACAAGCTGGTGTGCCTCAATATATAGAATAATATCTTACTCCTCTTCTTTGACTGTCATTCCTAATAAAGTTTCATATTCTATATTCATATTTGAATCATGAGACTTAAATACTCTTACACCGAACTGATTATTTTTATCTACTTAATTTGGGCGTTTTCTCACTTCACAAGTGGATGTATTACTAACTGGGTTTCCCAATAGTGCAGTATGACAGCATGGGTTTTAAACCTGGTGAATGCATAACATGAAAACAAATCAACCATGCTAAAAAGTAATAATATTAAGGGTAATAGAACTTTTCTAAAAATAGAAGGTATCTGATGCAAATTTTAGAAGGAAAAATTTTCAGAGCTCAATAATGCTGAGAAGCTGTCCAGCTGTGCTAATATCATTAGCTACCCTATCAACAAATATTTATCCCAGTGTCAAAATTTATTTATATTATTATGTTGTTACTGCCTTAGGAAAAAATATTTTTAATTGGTTTTTATACTTCTACTTCTAAATCATACCAGAAAAAATTTAATGGACTATCTGGTACAATTATAAAGGTTTACTTACATTTTCATTAAATTTTCCTTAAGATCGTCTACAGATGAAGAAGAAAACCTTTTAAGTCCATTGTTCTTTTTTGAGGATTCATTTAATTGCTGTCTTAGTAAGATATTTAACTAATATAACTAAAAATGTGTATTTTCTAGAAAGCTTACCTTGTTTTTGAATATTACTCTAATGTGATGTGTAATTCATTGTATTTACTTTTATGTCTTGTTCAATTAATCATTTGTGAACAATTTAGGAGATAAATAATATGATTTGGCAATAATAGCACAGTGCACTTGTTATGTCTGATGAAATAGCTACTCAGATTCAGAATAGGGAAACTTAGAAAAATTAAACGATTGCAGAACTATAAGCAAGAATTTTGTCTGAAAAATCAACATTTCAAGCCACAAAATTCCCTAGCAGGATACACACTTAGGTAGTGAAATAGAAAATAAAGCAGTGTGTTATTATTTATTAGGCTCTTTTGTTAATCAGATAGAGAGAAATCACACTGACTGTAGTAGCTACTAAGATGTACAATTTTGAAATAAGCTTTTTCCTGAGTAAAAGACACAACACATAATTCTTCTACATTCTGAGGGCTGTTCACCACTGCAGACATGCAGCGTGCAAATTAAACTTTTTTACTCCAGCTGAGGCTGTACTTCACCCACTGAGTGATTTATATTTGCAAGAGAGAAAGCAGTATTTGCACCATTAACCTTCCCTGAAACTTTGCTGGGGGAACTTTCCTCATAATTTTTATGTGATTACAGAAGAGTCTAGATATGAGAACCACCCCAGACAGAAATACATCTGGGTATGTCCTGGCCATGGACCTTGTATCTGCAGTCTTACCCATTTAGGGCACAGCACAGGCCCTAAATAATGATTTAAGACAACTGTAGACTGTTTTCACACTTTGCTGTGAAACTTCCTATTATCAGAATGAATCTGTTCTGAATTGTATTTGCAGAAACTGACAAAATTTAGAAGTGTACATGAATCCTAAAATAGATTATTTCGAAGAGTTTGTACCTTTGAAAAAATCTTATAGTGAACAATAAAGCAACTGCTGGTGCACTAGAACAAACTGTTGAAATTAGATTGGTCTACTAACATGTATAGATTTGTTCTCCAAAATCAAATAATAAATTGTTAAATGTATTTACTTGTTGGTTTTTTTTCTTTAATATCTGTATGTGGGCCTTAAAGGCCCATGGAAGTCAGATCTCCTTGTCAGTTGAAAAAAAAATGCTCTCCATTTGCAAGAAGTCAGGTAAAAAAATTAAAGAGACAACAGCATAACAAGATAAGCATTAAACTTAGCTGTTCAGTTGTTCTATTCCTCCACTGTTTCCCATTCAGTCCTTCTTCCCTTGGTTGTTTATTTAAACTGCAACCTATTTAGAGTGAGGGTGTGGTTTTCTGTCTCATTGTCCATACAGATTGCTGGCATTCTGCATGAACAAGCAACTACTACAAACATCAACATGTATATTCTCTTTCATTCAAACACAACAGATTTTTTAACCATGAAGAATAAATCTTAGAAAACAGACTTTATACCTCAGAATAGAACACTGGAAATTCACTGAGATTAAATAAATGAATGAGCCAGATCCCTGAAGTTAAAGCAGAGAATTTGGCAGTGCCAACCCCAGCAAGAAGCATTGAAGAGACAGAAGGGAAGCCTCTGTTAAACTACTGGAAAGGATTGAAAATGAGACAGGGGTGAACCACTCTAGTGTGAATATAGTTCTCATTCAACAGAGCTGAAGGTTTCTGACTAGAAATTTCACATTATATAGCTTCCAGGTAGTTGAAATTGCCAAGTCAAAACACTGTTGGGGAAAAAAATCCAAGCTTTGCACAGACACTCTTCAACATTTAACAGTGTCTGGGTCTGAAAGAAGATATTTCCCTTTCTCAGTGGCCAGTTCAGAAATATCACAGTGATAGTAAAATACAGTTATTTTACAGACAGCTCTATCTTTATTCTAATCCATTTCTTTTGTTTTTTTTAATGGAAAAATTTACTTTGTCAAGGCTAACCAAAAGCACTAGTAAAAACTGCTTTGGTCTCAAAACGGAAATAAATAATATGTGTGTTTATCACTGAAGACAGAATATAATCAGTAGATTATCAGATTCTCTTAATTGATTAAGAAAATTATTGTCTGTGCAATTGCATATACTGAGTCTTCTTAAGAAGGAAATACGACAGGGAGCTTTTTTAATTTGTCCAAATAGCTAGATTTAAAACAGAATAGACACTACATGAAGAGACTTAATTGTTGTATTTATGGAATTTGTAAGAATACATTTAAAAAGTAAAATTCACATTGGCCCATCTTAAAAATGGGGACTCGAATCACATTGCAGAAGAGCATAAACTAGCTTTTAGTCCTGAGTGAAAGTATTCCTATTTATTATAATAACATAAAAACAATTCTGCATATCACAATGATTAGTAAATTAGACTCTAAATGCCTTTGTCTTGCTCCTCAATCTATTTCTGTATAAATTTTGCATAAAGTTATTACTTTTGTCACTGCAGTTGAATTAATTATTTCCTGCTCATTTCAAGATAAAACTCTAAATAATTTTTCTTTTTCTTACCTGTAAAACTCCCATCACAACAAAACTGCAACACAGCAAAACTACCATGAAATGCAATTACTATTATAACATTTTTCCCAGTGTACCTGGAACTACAGCCTAGAAAGCCTGATGTTCACTGCAGGAAAATTGGTAAAAATTATACTTGAATCATGCAAATAATGGACACATTAATAAATATTAGTAAAGAGGGAAGCATGAACTTGGCTTTCTGGAGTCAAATAGTTTTTCACAAATTTCTTGGACCACTCTAGATCAGCTCTTAATTTTTCTATTACATGTAATCTTCATGGATCTCTTAATACACAGAATGTTCTATATGATTTCTTACATTTCACTAAATATATTTTCAAATGTCAGTTAACTTATGGCATAAACAAATGTGGCAGAAAGTGGCAAACAATTAAAAGATGCAAAATTCAATTATTTGCTCACAACTTTCTATACTAACTACTTTTTTAATGCTGTTGCTTTACTATTTCTTTAACCTACTTGCTCTACAGTTCATGTTCCTTTTGTTTGGTTGGTTGGTTTTTTCTTTTGCTTAATCTGTCTGTTTCATATTTAGAAATCTGATGTCTAAGACTGTGGTTCCAAAAATCCTTTACTTCAGAAACAAAACTCTGAAACACTACTTTTTTCTGGTCTGTGTGTGTCTAGATGTCTTCTGATTTATTCTTTCTCAAGTGCAACACTACAGTAAGTAATAAAAATAAAGATAGAAACTGGATGGGAAGCAGAAATTATTGTGAGAACCAGGTAGAGCATTAGAAAAAATGTGGCAAGGGCCAATTTAAATTTTTCAGTGTAGGGAGTGAAGCCATTTTTTTATTTCCTAAACTACTCTAAGCAATTTTCTTAGCCTCTCACAAATTATTAACAAAGACTTAACTTTATTATTCAATGTTCCTATTTTCCATTTGCTATATTTTCATGGTTGTAGTCAACATCTCAGGTAACCCACTCCTTTTTAGCAGAATCAGGCCTGGAGGTAAGCACAGAGATAACATGCAGGTGATCAGAGAAAGAAGCATGGAAACCACTGGGGAGGAAGAATTGTGAAGGAATTACTTTGAAACCAGTCTAAACTTATAAAATTGCTCATTTGAGGAGAATTATCTGTTTATTTTAAAAACTCAGTGTTTCCTAGGTGAGGAAGAATTGTAAGTCTTTTAATGGCTATCAGTTACACGTCATATGCACCATTATTTTCCTGCAGCATTTACCATCCAGTTGTTAAAATTTATATATTTTTGATACAACTACCTACCTGTGTTTCCAAATATACTCACAGCTTCATGTTTTGCTGCTGTCTTTACAAATGGAAAACAGTTCCACAGATAACTAAGATCTTCCACAGAATTATTCATGCTGCATGGTTTGAGAGATTGCTATATGCTGAATTAAACCATTCTTTTTGAGTTAGACAAAAGACTGTCTAACTCATGCCATTTAGAATGCCAAATTTCTAAAACAGATATTCCTCCAAAGTGTCTTAATAAATTGTGCACATTCATTGAGGAACTTGAATACTTACTCTCTCTTTGTAAAATCCACCTTCTTTCTAATCTTAACAGAGTCTTCACTTTTTACAAAACAAGGAAGAAGTTTGTTTAAAAGTACTCTCACGAGACTGTTTACGAGTGGGAATGTGAACCCGCACGAGGTGAATCTGCTGCTCTAGGAATAGGGAAGCCAGAGCTGCTCCTGTATCACCATCTAGTGGAGAAGAGCCCTGCTGCCCATTACACAGCTCTCGAGCTCCATGAGCATGAGAGCAAGTTCCTGACAGAGCTTCAATTGATGGATTGCACATTACCTCCTTTATCTAAATCTTTATGTCCAGAGATCAACTAATTTCCAGACAGGAGGCTGGAACTTACATCTAAGTATGTTCAAAGTAACAACCTAAGACTTCTCAATACCTTACCTTTTTTAGCCTTTTGCTTCTTTGGACCAAAACATTCACCATATTTTTTTGAGTGTAATAAATGTCATGTTTGGAGCTAAAAAGCTATAAACTGCTCCCTGTCATTTGGAGTAAAGATTAATCACAAATAATGGGTTTCTTGCAAATTAATGAGCCAATAAATTGGCCTAATTATTTTAGGGAAACAAAACAACTGTCACAATTTGCTCAATTCCTGAAACAAGGACATGAAGGCACTACTGGAAAAACCATGTTTATGTGGTAAGCATTCAAAGAACAGAGAAAGATTTCTAACACTTATTATCCTTTCTTATGATAATAAAGCAGTAACTCTAATGCAATAATAAGGAAATAGTAAGGGAAAAATTTTATTCCAAGACAAATTTTACATCGAGTAGGGCTAATATTTAAAAGTTATATTGGTATTTTCAGTGACATTAGAGGGACATGGCGACTATTCTCAACATTTTACTGGGGCTGAGGTATCGTAGTGTATGTACTTCCAATAGATTTCAGCT
The DNA here is from genome assembly GCA_003676055.1 of Chloebia gouldiae. Lineage (NCBI taxonomy): Eukaryota > Metazoa > Chordata > Aves > Passeriformes > Passeridae > Chloebia > Chloebia gouldiae. The sequence continues at coordinate 1,959,807 of QUSF01000044.1, read as the reverse complement.
GTTAAGTAGTGTGATGTGTATCTCCACAGATCAATGTAGCATTTAGGGTTTTTTTTCCTGACCCAACTGTGTATTTTCATATCTAAATATATTCACAGAACCACAGAATGGGTCAGGTTGGAAGGGCCTACAGTGCATAATCTAGTCCAACATCCCTGCTCAAGCAGGCCACATGGCACAGGATTGTATCCAGTCTTAGATATCTCCAGTGAGAGAGACTCTACAATCTCTCTGGGCAATCTGTTCCAGTGGTTGGTCACTGAACAGTTCTTCCTCATGTTCAAATATAATTTCCTGGGCACCAGCACACTCAAATACCCCCCAAAAAAACAAACAACAAAACCCAAAACCCAAAGAATTTTAGTCATCTTGCAGGACTGTAGTGTTACAGTAAAAAGCACATTTTTACCTAGAGAGGGGTCAGGAGGTCAACAGAATCAAACACCACTTCAAAAGTTCCCAGTGCTCACAACACTTTGTGGTATGAAAAGGAAGGCCCTACCTTTGATTGAAGACAAGCAAACAACAAAATTCACTAGGTGAGTACAAAAGCCAACTTTGCACATTTTTTTACATACTCATCCAACTCTAAGCAGACATTACTCATTTGCAATGTTTTAAACAAAATCTTGCATTTTATTGTTGTTATTTTGCAAAATGAGTTTTCCTTCTACTTTCACTTTTGAAGACTGTGTTTGCAGTTGGACACCATGTGTACATTCTAGATTAGATAGCCAAGACTGATGTAGAAACATAAACAGAAAGTGCAAAACACTTTTCAGACAAGAAGTTATGCGGCGGCAATAAATTTAAATATTCTAATGTCTAGTATGTTAAAGGAAAATGTAATATCAATATACATGATTTGTCAAACAGCTGTACAAGTAACTCACCTTGCTTGGCCTTAAGCAGAAAAGGAACTCAAATTTGTAGATCCATTCGTATCACTTGGGAGGTTTCTAGAAAAAGCTCTCCTGTACTCATGCAACTTACAGAGGTTTTTCTGCCAGAAGTCGTTCCATATGTTCCTTGCTACCAATGAAGGCCTAATAATTAATAACTTGGATTACCTTTAATATGTTGGAGTAATATCGCCAATTTTCTCCTGCATTTACTTTAAGCTATATTCCTTCCCTTCTTCCTAAAAAATGTAAGTGGCTCTTGCCATAGAGTTCAGTATGATTCAGGCCATTATCTTGTGAGTATCAGAGAATAAAAGAGAAAGGAAAGAAAAAACATGGTTCTGAGAAGGAATATTGACCTGTAAAATTTGTCAAAGATGGAAGATACTGAAAGGAAAACTTTTAATTTTAGGCATTAATATTTGTGTAAACACCACAGGGATCCAGTACTATGACCCTAGGAGATAAAGTGAGGAAGGGAAATGGAATTTCTAGTATTTAATATGGCAATAGACTGAAGAGGCTAAGAATTGAGAAGATGATAGGGTTTTTTACATGCTTTTATTTTGTTTAACAAAACCTTTTGAGGGATTGAATTGCCACTTGAAGTTAAGGAGAAGCAGGAGCTGAGAAATAAGGAATAGTAAAGAAAAAAGACAAACTCTGGAAATTTCAGCTAAATGACTCTTTGCATTATTGTAAAAAGTAAGTACAAAATTTACATTTTTCTTTAATCTTCCAGCAGCTGCAGTTGGGAAACACTGGATGTCAAAACCCCATACCATCTTACCTTAGACATTTAAGTGCTTAAATTGGGAAAGACAAGTTGGGACCCCAGCTCTCAGAGTCTGGACACCTCCATTTCTCCACTTTTTGCTGAAGAGAAGAGCTTCTGAGAGGTGACTGGTAGGAAAAATGCGTGCTAATGTCTTTACAAACAATTCTATGGGTGAAAGAATGGGTGTCTACGTCTTAGAAATGGGTCTTAATATCTCTACTGACTTCAGGCCGCAGGTTTGTTACAGATCCCAGACAACTTGACTCCTGAAATAGGCAAGGGTCTGCTCAAGCCTCAACTCCCAAACTTTGAGGTAAAATGACAGGTTCAAGGGGGAATATGTGGTAGGTGGTTCGGGAAGGCTGTGCCTTCCTAGGACCTCAGCCAGTGGGAGAAGGAAGAGGGCAACATGCGGCCGGGAGTTTAGGATAAAAGGAGGCTGCATCCTCTAAAATCTCGAGAGAGAAACTCGCGGCCATGCCCGGGTGGACTCGCTCCCATTATGCGCATAAAGTTGCAGGACCCCTCTGTCTCCTTTACGGACACTGGCTTTTCATAGCGTGATTTTCCGTACATGCCTGAGCCACCTGAGGAAAGCAGCCGCTCCGGCTGAGCGGGGACGATGCTCCGTCTGCAGGGATGGGGAGATTGCTCACCTGGACAGGTAGGCGCCATCCATACAGGGTCTACAAAATTCTCTACTGGAAATCATAAAATCAAACAAACCAGCAAACAAACAACACCACCCTCCCCCGCGCTTAGTTTACCCAATCACTATTTAAATATTGTCACACGTTTCCACAACACTACGAAAAAGACATGTTGGAAGACTTTATCCGATGGCATTTAAGGCCATTTTGCAGGTGGGGTGTCGCTGCCCCCGCTTCACACTGCCTGTCTGAAGTGTGTTCACCACCCTGACGGCCCGCTGTGCTCCAGCGCAGCAGACCCCGAGGCTGGATCCCGCTCCGCCTCCGCCAGGCAGATTCCTGGGGATCGGCAGGAAAGGGGTTAAACGCGGAGCCTCGGCGCGTGGAGCCCGGCGGACTGTTCCATTACCTCGAGAGGGGAGACCCACTTACACATTGCTAAATATTCGCTATCGAATAATGTTAAGACTCGGAAAGCAAAGCTATAAGAAGTCGTTATAAAGCATAAGAAACAGGTCTGTGATTTAAAAGAGGCGAACCTGAGATAAAATCCTGAGGGCACCTATCTTTTCTCCTGCCTGGGTGAGTTGCGCTCAGCCCGGTCTGAGGCAGGAGGCGAGGCGGCACCCCGGTAGCGTGTTTGGGTCTCACAGGGCACTTCAGGAGTTTTAGATACACTTTAATCTCTCCTTTCAGCATCGCTAGAGTTTTCCTCTTCCCCGGCTGCTTGTAAGAGGCCTTGTTTGCCTAAGCGGGGCTGGGAGGAGAGGAGGAAGGGCGGGCAGGGAAGCGGTGACGGCAGGAGGGGTCTGAGGTGACAAAGGCGCGGGAAGCGGCCGGAGCAGCCCGGGTGCTGCTCGGTCAGGGGGTCCGCGGCTTTCTTGAGCTCAAATAATGATAGAATCGGTCGCGCCGAGCCCCGTGGCAGAGGTGTGGCAAACAGGTTTGGGAGTCCTGAGCACAAAGGCCGTAACTCGGCCGGATTCCACGGGCGGTGTTGGAGAGCCGGGGCTGAGATCCGCCCCAGGCACTTCGGGAGCCGGCGGAAGGCGTCCTCAGACGTCTGCTCACGCCAGTGTTCTGGTGTCTTAGAGACCTTGTCTGTGCTCTTCCGGATCGACTTAATATGTCAGTATAGGGGGAAAAAAAGCCCCCCCCTCCTTTTTTTAAAAAAAAAATATATTAATTGTTAGAATTAAGAAAGAGAGGAATTAAGAAAGAAAGGTTCTTAGGTCTGCACCTTGACAGAAGGAAACTGAGGGTTCTTCAAGTCTTATGAAGGCACTGGTTTAAAAGCAGCTATTAGTGATGGAGAGCTTTCCATCCCACTAAAAATATTTCTGTGGAATCATAAGCATGGGGAGTGCTTCCCAGGCAACTATAAAGTGCCAAGCCCATTCCCTTTGAGAAACTCTGAAACTTAAAAGCCGATCAAAACCACACAGCATCAACAAATTTAGTGCTTACAATGAGGGCAAAGGAGGGACATTGTCTTCAAGAAGCCAAATTAACTTTTGTAAAGTATTTTCTTCTGTATTATTTGTTAGAAGATTTCTTGTCTGCCTAGTTATTTTTCAGTATACTGTGGTAACATATTTCAGAGAAATATATGAGACATTGAGCTACTTTATAACGTGGGTCCCTCTGGCGTGCAACGGTGAAACAGCGCCGGGAAGTGTGCTTTAATCATTATTCCCGCACTGGGCTTCTTTGTGGCTAAATAAGGATCTCAGTGCACTAGACTAGCAATCCAGAACCTTTCCTGAGCTCTACGTTACCAAAAATAGCGTTTAATTCAAAGGTTGCCGTATGTTTTTGCAATCAAAAGCATATATGTGTTTTTGAAGTGTATATGCTGGAGAAAACCTAATGGATTAATAGTACTGTAAATTTTTGCTTGGCACGTAGAAAGTTCTAAGAGCTTATCCTTAAAATTTCTGCAGGTGGAACCCCCCCTCCCCCACAAAATTCCTAGGGGCAATAATTAAATATTATTCTACAGCTACCTAAACATGTAGTTGTATTCCTCTAGCCAGGTTATTACAGCTCTATAACTTCCCAGAAATTACATGTGAAATTTTCTATTTTGACAGCAGTAAATAGCATTTTGAATGAAATTTTTGGGAACTGGACAGATTATATCTATTACATGTGAAGAACACCAGCTATAAAGAAGTCTCATATAGACATCTCTGAACTGCTTTTAGAAGAGGGTAAACTGGTAGAGGCCTGGTAATAAAATCTTCATTTAAATATACACAATTTTATTGTTGGGAGGGAAGATTATTAAAGGAGTGAGAAGGAGGAAGAAAGTGTAACTGCTGAAGTTAAACAGTTTGGTAGATCTTGAATGTTCAGCTGTTACACATTTTTATACTAACTTCATAACACCATGAAGATCACAGGAATGATATGTAACACGATGTCCATCATAATGAAACAAAGTCACAGCCAGGCCATCAGACATGTGTGTGACACTCCTTCCCCATAAGCCATATTATATTTTTGAGTTAATCATTAACAGTAAAGGAATACCAAGGATTTTTCTCACTTTTGAAGTTCTAGATGGAATTTATGAAAATATATAAAAACTAAGAAGACGATAAGATATCATGACTAACTGTAAAATAAAACATACTTCCCAATAAAATTCAGATGCGCTAGAAAAACTGCATTTACCTTTAAAAATCTAGTTTTTGAAACCAAAGCAAACTCCCTAAACATCTGTCTATCACTAATTTTTATATTATCAATTTTTCATTAAATTTAATTCTAAAGGAAAGCTCAGATATGGGTAACAAGTCTACTTGGTATGCCCCTAGGCTGGACAGTTAACTTCAGTACTTCTGAAGTTTATGAGGCAACATCCGAGTTTAGCAATATGCAAAGTAATTTGCAGCCAATAATAAACATAGCAGAACATTTACATTTTAAAATTGAAAAGAAAATTGCACTCACTAGTCTAAAGGAAATTTGGTGTGAAAAAAATTTAAAAAGGAAAGATCATATTTTTAGATCTGCACATATATAACAATTTTTGTGACAGTTTTTCATGTAAGTACTTTTTGTGCTATCCTATAATTTAAACAGAAATTCATAGCATGGCTTTTGCAAATAATCTCTTTGCCAGAAGATTATCCCTTATTTGATTGAACTTCCTATCCAAACATTCTTCAGTCACAAATTCCTTTTCTATAGTATTAAAATGGAATACCCACCAAAGTCAGTTTTTCATTCACCTTCTACTCATAGTGCATTCTACTTTGGGCATTTGACTATTCTGTAAACACAGTTTAGAAGAAAAAAAATAAACCAAATAAGATCATTTGTTATAGAGACATCCTCTTTTTAAGCTAGCGATTCTTTAAGTGAAGCAGATAGAGATTCGCATCATGGATTATTTTGCCAATGAAGAAAAATCAAAATAGGAAAATAATATAAGGACTTTTATATGCTGCCTCTAACTTTGGGGAGCAAGTAAGAAGGAAACAATCCAAAACATTAGGGAAAACACAACCTAACATTGCCCAAGGAAATACAGGAGGAAAAAAAGCACTTTAACCAGAGGAGAGTAGTCACTAGTGTAGCCTGGAATAAACAAAAGACTTTCTTAAGTCTGGAAAAGAGGGGAAACAGCAATGAAAGGTATGAAAGTAATGAGTAAGTTTAGTAAAAAGGCTAGTGAATGAAAGTATTACAGTATTTTGTGGTGCACATATTTTCCTGACAGGGAAATTAATATTTTGAAAGTTGCCAGGTTATTGTAATTTATGGATCTGTTTAGAAGGCAGCTGTCTTTAACATTGGTAGTGTATTCTTACTTAATTTGACTTGGTTAGTGCAGTGTCTCTGGTCAGAAAAGATAGATGGCATCAGATGTTTTGATGCACTCTATTTATAAAGATTGTGTGTACATTCATTTCCTCTGAAACCATGTGAATGTTTCACTCAAAGTCTCAGCTCCTTTTTGGTTGATAGCCATCTTGAATCTCACTTGCTCTGCTTTTCTTGCAGCTACATTCCCAGGGATTGCTCAGGCCTGTATATGGGTATCTGTGTCTTCTCTGCATCTGTTTCTATGGCATTTTACATCTCTTTCTCACACATGCCTATCCCTCAAATATCCAACAAAACATGTGCCAACCACATGTGTCTTTGTTTTTGGTGGTGACATGCACCCATGTTCTTGTGGAATCTGGTTCTCTTTTTTTCAGAAAGTTAAACTGCTTCTTACAGTGATTTTTGAAGAGCACTGCCTATGACAATTAGCTGTAATGCATTTTATCTAACAGCAATTTTATGGATAACAGACCACGTTAACGAATTGAACCCAGCATGGAAAACATACTAGCAATAGCACAGGTATACAGATCATAGCCTCCTCAGGAGAGTCACTGTATCATTTTTCATATGAGTACTTGCTCTGGAACGCAATCAACAGTAGAAAAAGTAGAAAAACCTACAAAATGTACAATAATAATTCAAAACTACAAATTAACAATGCTGTGTACACTAGTGGTCTTTCATTATCAGAATTTTAAAATTATTTCCACTTACCTATAAGCTTTAAGGAAACTGCTTATGCTTAGTGTGTTATTTTTCCAAGTGTATACCTTTGAGGCAAAGATTTTCTATGGTGAATTCATCTTTTAATTGATGAATTATGTTTAAGAAACCTGATGAAGTTGAACATGTATTTTCAACTAGTGGGAGGATAAATACAGAAATGTAAACATCAAAACCAGGAAGAATTTAAATACATCATGATCCAGAAGAAGACATTTTCCATAAATAGATCATTTTGACGTAATTTCTTAAGATGCGTCATCTACCCAGAGACATATATTTGCATTTAATTTGAGTTTCTCCATGTCAACAGCTTAGTTTTCTGGACCACTTATTGTCCCTGTCAAAAGTTTAAACAAAAATTTTAAAAAGGGTTTGTGCTTCAGAATGCACAGTATTGCAAGTTTGTGAGAAATAACTGATAAATTTATACTGGTTTCTGGTTCACTAATGGAGCACCCACATGTCTTCTAAAGCCTGGCAAAGTAGATGCAGGACTATTTGTCCCTGTGGCCATGCTGAGAAGCAAATTTGCAGCACATGTCCAGCTACATTAAAAAAAAAAAGATGAAAATACAAACTGAATACTCAGCATTCAGAAAATAACAGATGATGTTTTATTTATCCTTACTCCTTTTCTATTCTTATCTTAAAATTAATAAATTATGCTTCAGAAGTAATTTTCATTACAAATTCATGCTGACAGCCATAACCCAAAGGAGTGCAACAGTTACTTGTACTTATTTCATTTTATTGCACTATGTTGCACAATCTCACTGTAACTTCCTTTCATAAAGGCCACAGGATGTCTAAACCAAGAAGGACATCTGCTACAGGTTAGAATTCTGGTTTAGACACTGTGTAGGACTTTTTAAAATGTCTTCATACAAACAAATATCTCAACTGATAGCCAAATTCCAACAACTTTCTTTTATCAGGTTTCTGGATAAATATAAGATAATTAATTGCTTGAATAAAGAAATAATTAGAAATGTGAATGTGATTTATCCCTAGATGGGGAACTACAGTTTCTTCTTACCTTCCTTTTGTCAAGTCACTTTGAAAATATTGCTATAGGTGTGTCTGTAAAATGCAACATAATTGGAACAGGCATGGACATTGGAAATAATCTGTCTAAAGATTGCACATTAAAGTGTTTGAACAGACATTGGCACAGGCTCAAAGCATGCCAGCTTGCACTTTCCCAGAAAATTCCTGTACACAATTTAGGCATTAGTGCTAGTCATGAACCATTCTCAATGGGCAAAACATGCATCTGACTATCCTGGGTAAAACATGGAACATTAGGTGGCTACAAGCTCCAATGCCAGAGAACAGTCTTAGGCATGTTTAACCTGATATTTATATGTAGCCATTTCATGCTTTGGCTGAGGATAATTAACACTTCTGAAAAATAGGAAAGTTCTCTCTTCCAAGGAAGCAGTTTTTAAAAGCCTGAGCCCAAGGCACTTCTTTTAACTTACACTATATAGATAAGCATATCTCTGTTTTAAATCTTCCTTTTCTGGCAAGTTCATTAAAAATGGAATGGCAAGGCATATTGTGATATTCTCATTTTTTTTAATGCATACAAGTATGACTTTTTGAATACAGAGCTGAATATAACAGCCCTTAAGGCCAATTTTAACTTCTGTCTTTTGCCAGAGGATGAATGTCCACATTTATTTGGTGGCCTGTGAAGTTCTATATTGATTTAGCTTTACTTCTTAAAAAGTGTAGAAAGAAAAAAAAAAAAAGCCTGAATGTTTTTGTGTTTCTGTCTTAAATTTTTCCATAGTGGGCCTCAAAAACAGTCTTGTACGAAATTGAACAGTATTTCTTATGTGGCTAACATGACAGTAAGTTGTCCTCCCAGTGCCTAGACAAACCAAGACAATTGAGAGGATAGAGTTATATAATGCTCAAATTATGAACAAAAAAAACCAACCTCCCCTCCCCCCAAAAAATCCAAAACAACAACAGAAAAAAAAACCAAACCAAAAACTAACCAAACAAATAACAAAAGAAAAAAAAACCCAACCAAACAAAAAAACCACCACAAAAATTATAGGAAATCACAGCAAGTATCAGAAATGATACCTGCTTCCTTTCTGAAGTTCAGCAATGGTGAGAAAAGAGCCTGAAGAATTTCATTGGCAGTGTGTAACTGATCATTTATCGTCTCTAAAAAATCAGCTTCTGTTAGGTCTGTTTTTATGGCCCTGATATAACAATTCTGGGACAATCTACTTGTCCAGCAGTCTATCATTGGTCTTTTTTCAATTATATTATTGAATATTTGCCGTATTGAATATATGAATAATTTAATATGTGTCTTATTATTACACATACTTTGTAGTCTAAATTACATGTTTTAATTTTCTTTATTTTAACTATATTCAGAAGTACTATCCCTAGTACTTTGCATAATCAAGAGTTTACTTTAACATTCAAATGAAAGTACCAGAATTTTGTCTTGTCATTTTTTCTCCATAGAAACATTATTGTACAATTTAACATATATGCCTGCCATAGAATTCATATTATGTACAGACAGAAGCTCATTCTTAACATGGTAGAGATAACGCAAGTTTGCCATTTAAAATGAAAATGTACATTTAATTTCATATTAAATTCTTCTTAGTCAATTAAGCTAAATAATTAGAAGAAGGAAAAAATATTACCTCCATCTGGTTTACCAGGAAAAATAAATAAAAATCAGTAGTCTCCATGAAGCTGTAAACTTAAAGGAAGTAACCATACAAATATTTGACTCCTCAGGCTTCTTTGACTTTTTATTTAACCTGTGCCACTATCACTTTCATATTTAGGTTGCTTACTTTCCATAGTGAATATTCCCTAGTCAATTAGTTACATGGTGCTATTATTTGTTCCTGTGAACTAAGGGCAATGCAAAGAATATATTTTTGTATTAGTTGCCATACAGCATGCATTATGAAATTCTTCGTAATCATTCTGTAGTACAGCCTTAACACCAGTTTGTTATAGAATTCTTAACAGAATATTTCTAATAGTACTTCTATTAGTACTTCTTATAAAGTACATAAATTTGGGATGAGAGATAATGATAGTGTTACTGTATTCAGATAACCAGCTACCACTTTTTATAGGAAAATTCTTTCCAGTTATTGAGAGAGTATATAAAATATACAGTCGTATTTAAAAAACTATTTTACTGATATGTCCTAATTATTTTAAATATCTACTTAGAAATACATATACCATAATAAAGGTAATATACATACCAATGAATTACTAAGAGGTAAACAGAATGCACAGTATTTGTGCATCACAACAACTTATATTAACAGGTAAACAACTTAAAATGACAGGTACTTGAATGTTATACTGGCCCTTAAAGAGACAAAAATGATAAAAAACAATGCATTTTTCATTAATTCTACAGAATTAAATCTAATGAATTCTGCATTCATTAATTCTACAGAAAATAAAAAAAAAAAACCCAAACAAACAAAATACAACAATCATATCTAAGAAAACATTGGTTCCAGGTGTATTTTTTACTCCAGTATGACATGCTGTCCATAATTGATGCAGCTGAATAACAACATACAGCAGTCAGGGAAGTTAACATCAGAGTGAAGAGGGCAAAAGAGGTCCCTTCTTTATTACTTTCAGCAATACTATCTTTGCATTTATAAAGCTTATCGCAGTACAGAGCAGCAGCAGTTGTAAATAGCAGCAAGAGACATACCTACAGCTTTCCATATATTTTGTGAAAATTATATGAGTACTCTCTCCATGAAGATTTTTAATTCCTGACTTTTGAATTAAAATTTACTTTGAAGAACAAAAAACTAATATGAGAGTAACATCCTGAATAAATAGCTTAAATTTATGGGAACTCAGTCATTTGTATTGGGCAAAAGATGCATTTGCCCTTGACATCAAAGGGAGCAGGATTAGGTTCTAAAGCTTTACCCTGAAACTTGGAGTTCATTTTCTGGACTACATAGGTATGGATTTGTCAGGGTAATTCAGAGGGCTCTGCCCTTCTCCATACTGCCACCAGTTTTGTTCATGCAGCGTATGCTTCTTAGTGTGCTACAGTCATGGTTGCATGGCTGCATAGCTCCTCCCATACAGATTAGGGCTATCCCCACCCCATGACTAAGGCCTGGAACAGAAATAAGGTTTAAAGGCTTTTGCAGTAGTTATCAGGCAATCTGAAATACTTGATTTATCACTTCTCTGGTCATTTCAGGCATAATGACATGAACCCTGTACATACTAAAGTGCTTTAGGAATATAGTGAACATCCATTCTGCAATAGATTGTTGTGAGTGAGCTTTTGAAGCAGAATACAAGCAACTGCTTGTCTGAATGAAGTCAAAGTATTTGATCTTTCATTTTAAAAAGCAGAATAAAAATATTTAATTTCCTTAAGGAAAATAAAATCCTGATTTGCCCATGTGTGTTACACATCACCTTCTAGAAGAACTAATGGCTTAAATTAGTTGTTCTCTTATGCAGGTAATCCAGCATAGTACTCAAGTAAAATAGCCATTTCTACAAGATCTTTTAGGTGAATGGTATTTTAAAAGCATTAAATGATCTAGTGATATTCTCACTGAAACTATAATCAAATAGGACTTGTGCCAGACCATAAAATCCAAAACATATTTGGTATTTGAAAATTAAAATTTCAATGTTCTGTATTTTATTTACATATTAATTCACCAACTAAGAAAAAAATAATTATTTGAATGGATTGCTAAAATCATGAAAAGACTCCATCAACATGAATTAGTAACAATCACTCAGAAGTAGATTGAAATAGTATTCCTAAGCTTTGTAATTTTAGAATTACATTTTCCTGGAAATTCATAGATATATAAGTACACATATTTATGCTAGGTGAACTCCAGATAGGTAGTTCCTTAAATGATATTTTATTTCCAAGAGAAGGTAAATAGTTTTCCCCTTGAGTTACAGAGTTGCAATGTATTAAATTAAGTGCAAAGACATAAGGACACACTTTGTTTGCAAGACCAATTATTTACCTTTATTTCAAATTGATAACTTCAAATTATAAATGCATAGACAATTTTAGGATTGGGACCTTTTCTATTAACTTGGAACAAAGGTCTGTAATACATTTTTTTTCAGAACCCAGTTTACTCTGTCTCTAATATATGCCATTAGAACAATAGTATTTCCACTACTGAATTACCGTGTTTTCCAGTGCCGTCTTCATTTCTGTGCTTTTAAGCAAAAACATACTTTAAAACAAACTTTGATTCCCCCAAAATTACGAATTTTGTAGTAGTTTAAGCATAAGAGAGGCATTTGAAATCTGTAGTAAAGACAGAGCACTATTCAAAAAATCCTAAGCATTGGAGAGGTCAGGTGCACTGGTGTAAGATTTTATCCCTTTGTGCAAATAACATTCATCCATCGCTGAAAGGGTGTGTTTATATGTCACAGGGTATTTACAGGTGTGTCCAGCTGATTCCTGAAGTCGACAGTCAAGGAGTTCTTCCTCAAGAAATGAAAGGAATTTTGTCCAAGTACTGAGCAGCAAATCGACATTAAGTGAGTACTAAAAGACATAGTTAATTCATGGGATGTAAATGCTTCTTCATTATTATCCTGTGCTATGATTATTCAGTTTTACCTGTACAGAGGAACACCAAAAAGTCTTTCAGATTAGGACTTGCTCTTTCTCCAAACACTCCTTCACAATACAAAAAATATTTCCAGTAAATCTGGTGGCGGTGGAGCCTCAGCCTCCAGCGAAGGACATTTCACCTGAACATCAGTATTTTCCCCAGTGCTGGTTCAAAAAGCCCGTTTTTGAAAGTCACTCTCGTTCCGTATGTCCATCTGGAAATCCCTCGCCCCGGCAATGCTTTGAGCAGAGGGTCTTTGGTTTCTGCGGGGCGGCCCCTCACATCCGCAGAGAAAGGGCATGAGCGGCGACAGTAACTCCAGCGAGTGTCCCACCTGCAGGGGCTGCCGCCTTTGAGGGTTCAGTTTAAGGGCTCTTTCCAGGTCTGCCTCCTGCGAGGCAGCCTTCTGCAGTCCTCCTCCTCTTCCTCTCCACCATGCTTAGGCAGGACAAAAAAAAAATCAAACAAAAAACCAAACAAACAAAAAACCAAACAAAAAAAATCCCAACAAAACACCAAACGTATATTCTTTTTCCAAGTGAATCCCTTCTTCACAAATCCTCAGCACAGGCTTAAGCGTAAGCTTCGGTCTCGTTCCGCGCACCAAAAGGCAGGGAGGAAGGGGAAAATAAAAAAAAATTAAAAAAAAAAAAAAGGAAAAAAAATAGAGAAGATCGTGCAGCAGCCGGAGGGGTGTGGAAGGAAGAGGAGCTACGGAGGGAAGGCTCTACCGGGAGAGGCGAGGCAAGGGAGCCCCTCCAGCTGCAGCGGCGGAAGCGGCGCTGGTGGAGCGAGGGAGCGATCGGGTGAGGAGGAGGCAGCGGAGGGAAGGGGGAGGTTGCTGGTGTTTGGCGCCGGTGGAGGGAGTCATTCCTACCGCTGCACTTCCGGTCGGCATTTTGTTCTGAGAGGGAGCGAGAGAGACACACACAGGATCCTTCCCCCTCCTCCTCCTCCTCGCCCTTCTCTCCCTCTGCCCCCCCGCTCGGTACCGACTCACCGTGCCCAGGCCGCCCCTCCCCGCCCTCCTGCGCTCGCACTCTCGGAGGGAGCGGCGGCGGCGGCGGCCCCTTGGCAGCGCTGCCCCTCGGCCACCCTCCGCTCTCCCCGGCTCGGAACCGGTTCGGCGCGGCGCGGCCCGGCCCGGCCCGTGTTGATGTTGTGAAGCAGGCTCGGGGGGAAGGGATTTGCCTCGGCCGCACACCCCCCGGCTCTACATGTTCGCTGCACTGAGGAGGAGACGGAAGAGGAGCCAGCCCCCCTCCCGGCCCGGATTATTGTTGTTATATTATCTCCCCTCCTCCTCCTCCTGCTCCGCGGCGGCGGCGGCGGCCCAGCGGCGGCGGCTCCTCTGAGGAGGGAGGGGGGCGGATTTCTCTCCCCCCTCTCGGATTCTCGTTGGATTCAGACGCCGATTTGCTCAGGTAATCCCCCCTCCTTGTCTCCCCTTCCCCTCCCTGCCCTCTCCAGCAGCGGGCTGGGCCTCTCAGCCCAGCGGCCCAGCGCTGCCGGGAGCGGAGGGGATTAGCTGCTATCCGGGGTAGAGGGGAGTAAGTGGCAGCCGGAGGTGTTTATTTCACAGCCCCCTTTCCTGCTCGGTCGGGTTTGGCGGAGGAGGATGGTTCGTGCCGGGCTGCCGGGAGGCCCAGGCCCGGCGGAGGGCGCAGGCCCGCCGGCCAGCGCCTTTACTCCAGCTCGGGGATTAGAAAGGCGAAGCGGCTGCTCAGTGACAGGCCTCAACCCGAAAAGAGCAGGAGGAGGAGGAGGAAATAATACAATTAGTCGCAAATGTGCATTGATCCTTTCCCATATTTACAACTTCACCTAGGGCAAGGAAGGAGGGTCCCAGCGCAGACAGCCCTTTGAAGTGGGACAGGAGTAAGTGGAGGCGTAGGGAAGGAGAGACAATGTAAATATTTAGGAACAAAAATGCCACTTGTCTTTGCTATCACCTTATTCTTCTTATCAAGTGTGTTCTGAACATTCAAAAGTTTAAATGCTTTGTTTTTATAATCTGCAGATGTTTTGTTTCTAAGTAACATTATTGATTAGTATGTTAATGACTTAGTATATTTATAGCATAAAATAGTGCTTGAAGGGTGATTGACACAACACGGACACCTGCAGACCCAGGAAATACAGATAGTCAAGCATGTGTCAGGTACTCCACACAATTTTGGTGTCTGTGTCCTGTATACGCTACAGGAATATATGTTGAAGGAAGGAATACCATTTTCTGCTTCTAGCAAACAGAATACAGACAAGGAATCGTGTGTAAAATGCTGTGTTTATGACATTTAAGGGACCAAGGTGAAGATGAGATCTTAACCAAAGTACTTCATGTAAATTTATTTAAGTGAACATGTAAATTTATTTAAGTGAAATGTGAGGAATGCTTAAAAAGTGTCTTCTTTTCTTGTTAGGCTATATCACTTTGAGATCCCAAGGTTGTTATTGGCTGTTTGTGTCTATGATGTTTGAATATATAATTAGGCATAATTTTTACAGGTCAAATGTGTTTTGAAAATGATTGTTATTAGTCCCATGTCTTTATGAATAAATAGTAGCTGACTTCCAATAAAGCAGATCTTGCACTTGTAGAGTTGTAAGTGTTACTAAAAACTTAGGCACATTTAAACAAACACCCTGTGAACTGATAAAAATACTTCTACAGAAATTACATAGCTGCAGGAAATTTTAAGATACAAAGTTTCCATCCTTGTAGAGAGGAATTTTGTTAGTGTCAAATGAGTATTGATAGTAGATAATTTGTTAAATTTTCGGCAGGCTTTTTAGTTATTCAGGTAGATTTGCTGTTATAATATGTGGTTACTATATCTAATACAGTAACTTTCTGGTTTGTTGTGTTCAGAGTCTTGTAAATGAAACTGCTATCGTGCCTCCCGCGTGCCCTGATAGATGTTTAAAAGGGTAAAGTTAATATAGCTGTCACGTAGAAGGCGTGTTTTTAATGCTGTAAATCCGTGTAGTAGTCAGTAGCGTGTCCGTGATTTGTATTGGTCAGGGAGCAGTTTGAATTTTAAAAAGCCAGAAGATCCTGCTGAGCCCCAATCCCGGCCTCCCTTCCTCCCACTAATCTCCCATTCCTGTCTTTGTGCTGCCTGGTCCTGTTAGACACTGTTTGCAACAGGGCCTCAGGCCTACGTGCGTGGAGAGGAACCATTTACAGTTCGAAAAAGCAGCTTTTTATTTTTAAACTTTGTGAAATGCAGAGGGAGCCACTAGTCGTCTCTAACTGTCCCCACCTCGGTGTGTAACAGCAGAATTGCTGTTTGCTTTTGCCGTGTAGTGTACAGTGGAGACCGAGTGTAACTCTGCTTCACAGGAAAGAAAGGACTGTGCAGAAGTAGTTGTAGTTCTTGGGTAGTTTTCATCATCAGGAAGCGACATTACAGCCCTAGCGTTTCTTGCGTCTGTTTCAGGCAGCTGCCGTTCTAAGAAGAATGTGTTTGTTGAGCTAACAGAAGTGAACTTTTCTGACTGATTTTTCATTTTAGTAGGGTTTCTTTAAATATTCACGATATGAGCAGGAAATGAGCTACTGTAGTTACACAGTTCCTGTCAAGTTTATCTTGCCAGGGCTGTGGTTGTGTTTACAGCAACCCTTTTTTTTTTTTTTTTTTTTTTTTTTTTTTTTTTAATCAGAACGGGTGCACTTTTTTGGAATGAAAAATACTTGTATTTTTTTTCCTATTGTATAAAGAGAAAGATAAGATGTTGTCTATTTTTATTTGTAATTAGTTTTTTGGGTTTGTTCTTATGAGCCATATGTGGTTAATCTTGAATTAGTTGCTTGATCACAGTTTATGTAGTTTAACAGAAATATTTAAAGTTGAAATATTTATAAGAGGACTTATTTTTGAGTTGCATGTTTTAGCGTATTTGAGAATGTGTGTGTGCATGTGTGGAGCAGGCCTGTAGCACTTTCATACTACTTTTCTCCTGATGTTAGGAGCTTCTGCAGCTTCTGGTGTTTATCATAACAGCTAGCTGCTTAAGGACAATGTATTTGTTTTATTGATGTTATAGAAATACAAAGCTAATTATTCTCAAGAGGCTAGTTGTAACTGTTACTTTATCAAAAAGAGGAAAATGTTTCTTTCTACATTTGATTTTGTACTTTTACCTGCTTTGTGCATTTTCAATTTACTTCCTCTGCACAGGTTGGTTTTTTTCCTCTCAACTTTTTGAACATTTTGCCTACAGTTATTCCAACATCAATCTCTTCCTGAAGTCTTTTACTTGTTGATTCAAGCTGGTTTTATACTTCTAAAAAATCAAGACACAGAAGCAGGCATGCCAGTAAAATTATGTATTTTTTAAAAATTTGTAGTGTTTAAGTTTTGACTTAGAAGCAAGACGGATCAGAGAAGCAAAATTATATACCTAAGCCCTTTTGAAAGTCATTATTCTACATAAGAGCAAAGGTACCCCATGAGACCTTATGCTTGGGACTCCATATATATAAATGTTCATACAACGCTTCTTGAAGAATCAAGGGCATAGATAGTAATTTCCTTAGGACAAGAATTTTGTTTGTGTTGTTGTGTTAGTGTAATTATTAAGGTCATACAACTTTAATCCTAAGTGTGTCATGTATATAGTCCTTTGCAATATAAATGAACTATATTTTGGAGGATCCTAGGTAAAAAATATGAATTTATTTAAGCTAGAGATCCTATTCCTATTTTTATATATTCAGTGGCAACTGGACTTTCAGGTCTATTACATTGATTATATTGCATTTATATTAATATTTCATAAAAATTGCACAAGGCATATGAAGTTTCTGGATAAATACTGTAACTAGAGAGAAAAAAAATATACTTTCATCCTGAATATCTAGACCTAGGGAAGAAATCAAGTCTTCAAATTCATAACTTTATGCTTTCTAGAAATTATATTAAAGGAGTGTATAATATTCATGAATGTGTGTAATTTGGATAACAACTATGGGAATACTGAAGCAGAAAAATATGAGTAATGATAGCTTTAGAATTTGTTGACTGTAGATGTGAGGTGGGTCAACCGGCATTAGGGTGGCTATTATCACAAAACACCAAAAGTATTCAACATTTGAAAGAATGGCCATTTCAGTATCATACCACTTATTTTTTATCTTGTTTTTCATTTGTCTTTACTAGAAGTAGTTCAGGTTAGGTTAGCATCTGATTTTGAAATACCAGCAGTAATGAACACGCAGTTGCAGAGACACCTACAAGGAAATGCTTGAAATTGGTTATACCTGTTTATTTTTGATAATAACTCTGTACAATAATGATCCCTTTTAATAATAAAAAAGGAAGTATTATTGAAATTAAGAAAACAAGTGTTTAAAAATTACGAAGTCCTTAATATAATTAATCTACATTTGTATTTTTATTTTCTTTCTATTGCAAATGTAATTCTTAGCTGCTGATCCTGACCCCCAAAGGGTACAAAAGAAGTGCTTTACATTGACATGTAGGACACCCCATGTGTAAGGAAATTGCATTTGAGGAGATTGTGCAGGACCTGTTATTTGTGTTTCACTTCCTGTCCCTGCTGTTAACCATGGAAAATCTCCCCATCAAAAGGGAGGGAAGAAAGGATTTTGGCCCAACTGTATGTAAAAACTAAAAGAGGTCCCAGTCAGATTGAATATGGTTGTTGATAGGTATTTTAAGGTGATTAGTTGGTCTAGATAAATAACTTCAAAAGAATGTAAATATCCAAGACCAGTTTTCATGTTGAAGTCATAAAAAATTCTAGAAAAGGCAATTTTATGGCCTTTAGAATTTGGATTGGTTTTAAGTGTAAGTAATCAGAGATCTCAGATTCTTTTTATATTAGTAGATAACTACATTTTTAATTTTATTGCTGTGGTTTGATTTGAAGTGCTCTGGTTTTTCTAGCAGTGTGTATGTGTAGACATGCAGTGCATTTTAGAGGAACAGTGTCAGAAAGCTCTAGTCTGCAAAATAAGGGAGTCCTATAAAGAAACAGCAGACTGAGGAGCTGGCCTTTAACTGCACCACAGTATTCAGCACTACCTTTGCAGCCCCAGTTTAGTGCCTCATCCAGTGCACGTGAAATGCCAGCTGACCACGCTTATAACCTAGGTTATATACTTACCATTCAGTGTGTAGCCTCTTGCCTTATTACCTGCTGTGTAAATCGCAGTCCTTCAGGAAGGCTGAAGTGTTTTCATATTTTAATTCATAGAGTTATCTCAAAACAAGGCACTTTTGAAACTTCAGAGAGTTCTTTTTTTGCACATCTGTAAAATATTTCTTCAGTTTTATAGATGAAAGACTGAAATGGAATCAAAATAGTGAATTTTAAAAGCTTATAAATCTTATCTACTGTGACATGCTTTACTCTTCAGATTTTTAAAGTTACTTTACAGCACTTAGGAAGTTCATAACATTGTTTTTGTTGGCCTTATTTGTGGTCATGTGTGCTCTTC
Organism: Chloebia gouldiae; assembly: GCA_003676055.1. Lineage (NCBI taxonomy): Eukaryota > Metazoa > Chordata > Aves > Passeriformes > Passeridae > Chloebia > Chloebia gouldiae. The sequence goes on along the minus strand of QUSF01000044.1, from coordinate 1,940,788 downwards.
AAATCAGCTGTTAGGCTCATTGTTTCTTCTTCTGAAGCCCTAAGAAGTATAGAATGGGTTTTCACTGAAGGCCTTAAATATCTATTAAATTTCAACTCTTCTGATTATGCCAACAATTGGAAAAAATACCAGACTGCCTGCCCTGAGAACCTAAAAAAGAATCACTATTTCTTGAAGTTTATCAGGGAGCAGAGAAAACTGGATGTATCATTTACTCAAATCGCCCAGATATTGAACTGCAGTATTGAACACAGAGATACAAAATAGTTACTGTTACTCTCTAGGATTACTAGTTCCTGTTAGAAAGTATCCTAAGCATTGGGTTGGGATTCGGGGATAAAGCTCTGGCGCTTGATCTGGTATTTGTTGCACTTGATGTAGAGTGCTTGAATGCCCTATTCTACACCAGTGGTCAGACCACTGCCATGTCAGTCAGTTGTCAGGCTCGTCTAAGACTGTTAGTGAAGCAAGGCTGTTCTGAGGTGTAGTAAGTGCATTCCTAGCCAGAAAATTTCTTTGGGGATGTAGGGACAAATGTGTAATTGTATCAGGCACAAAAGTTCTTGAACTTTTTTCTTCCCCTATGGCTTTTTGTATCATGCTCAAAGCATGGCTCAGGGGCTGAGTACATTATGGAACAGGCAGAATAAGTAGCACTTTAGTCTTATTAACTTATTTCCTTTCTGTCATGCAGATTTTCTGTAAGAGTATATTTGTGGAAGTTTTTTTGTTAGTTTGTTTTGGGTTTTCTGGTTTTGGTTTTGATTGGTTTTAAGAAGAGTTGTTTTTAACAAATGTCAGTTTTTGGCAAAAGATGTCTTGAATGTGAAACTTCTCAGTGAACTGGTTTTATTAACTGTTTGACTATTAATTTATTCTAATTCCTTAGTAGGAAAGTGTTATGTTCCACATAAAGCACCTCTTTTTACTTTGTAAGTTTGTGTTTCATGACGTATATGTCACGTGCCATATATGGGCGGTGATCCTGTGAATAACAAGAAATGGTATATGATCATTTCATCATGATTATCACAGTGCACAAGGAACTAAAATATAGGTATAAGCAACCATAATTCTAACATTTCTTAATTCTTCTATGCTTGTTTTTGTAGTACTAACCTTTTTTCTCCCTTTTTCTTCCCTCAAACTCACTGAACAACAAACATATGTCTGTGATAATGCATTCTCTATCTCTCATGTTTAAACTTAGTCTCTCCTCTCTTTTCCTCAGAAAGGATGAGATTGCAAATACTCTGTCTAGTAAATTTTGTTTTCAAGTCTTATGACTTAATAAGACTGTCCGCATTTCTTTCATGTTATTTTCCATTCAGATGTGTTGCTTTCTCTTTTTCTTCAGATATGCTTTCTGGATATGAGAATAGGAAGAAGAATTTGGAGGGCCTTCAACAGATGCTATGTACAGAAGCTGACTTTAAAAAATTGCTGTAGACAAAATAATCTGGAACCTGCTTTTTGTAGTGCAAAAACTGGACAAGTTTTGATGAGATTCTAATGAGACTGTGGTGAGAATCTATGGGGAGTTCTTTGTGAAGTCTTAAAATCTTTGATTTTTTTTAAACTTTGGTGGTTTTTTTTCTTACGGGAAAATATAAAATCTGCTGGGTGACATGTTCGTTAAGTTTCTGGTTAAAACTAATGTGATGTAATTGCTTTTTATTGTGTGAATGCTCTATTTTCTTTTTCTTTCTTTCTTTCTTTTGAATTAATGGAAAATGGATTTTGTTTTTCTTCTAGCATGGTCTGTAGTGGTTGGCTGTTCCTGGCAGTTTCTTTTAAAAACTCATGTTGAGGCATAACCTGTAACTTAGCTCAACTTCATTTATCCAGTTAAAATTTGGCAGTTACAAGGATTTGAAGCATTGTTTAACAGAGTTACTAACTGACTTGAAGAATGCGTGTTTCTCCTTGTATATAGGTAGGATTGGTTCTCCTCTGTTTCCTGATTACTGATGTACTATTTAAAGGCAATGATTTTACTTCTGACTTGGCTAAACTTCAGTCATTTGGGCCAAAATCTTCCATGTTGAGTGAATGCCCTTTATTGACTTACTATCTGAATAATGTTTAAAGTGAACATAGCTCACTAGCTTCTAAGGGTTGTGATAGAGAAAAAAATATTTTAAAATTACTCCTGACCTTTTTTTCAAGCAATTGGAGCACTGCTGTTCTTTGGGAAAAGGAGTTTAGAATTTCAATGTGAAATACTTTTTGCATTAAGGCTGTGAATTTAGTTGCTATTTGAAAAGTTTTTAGAAAATTGGGCAAATTATTAGTGTCTAAAAATTAACTGACTTTCCTGATTGTTGGCACTACTGTTGAAAAATTTTGTGTGCACAAAAAGAAAAGAGCTTTCCTAAAAAGTTCTAAGCAATGAGATACATGTACAGATAAGAATTTTATGGTGTCCATTCTCTGCTTATCCACAGCACAGATTAATTTGAATGTGTAAAAGACAAGAAGTGAAATTGCAGACAGTTGGAAGGGTGAGCATGTGGAGGAGAGCAGTGGACTGGAACTGGACTTAGATGAATGGGGAGGGAATGGAGTTTGAAGGATAGGAATTGGGAGAAGGCAGGAGTTTTGAAGTTCTTAAGGAGCAGGCCCACTCCTTAAGATGATCAGCAAATCTCCTGTGGAGACAATCTGAGAGAATTGAGAATGTCTGAAGACAAGAAGGCTCTGGGGAGAGACTTCATAGCACTTTTCAGTACCTAAGTGGGGCATTTCAAAAAGCTGGAGAGAGATCTTTTACAAGAGCATGTAGTGCTGGGACAGCAGGGAATGACTTTAAGATGACAGAGGGAGGGTTTAGATTAGGTTTTAGGAAGGCATTTCTTACTGTGAGAGTGGTGATGCAATGTGTTGCTCAGAGAAATTGTGGCCCCATCCCTAGAAGTGTTCAAGGCCAGGTTGGATGGGGTTTGTGGAATGTGTATTTTCCCATAGCAGGGAGGATGACCTTTAAGGTTCCTTCCAACAGATTCATTCTATTGTTCTATGAAATAACGACTGAACTGTAGCAACTGGATGAAGGAGCTGGTGGGGCAGATACAGATGCCCTTAAGAAAGATAAAGGAAGAGCTGTGAAACAGCCTTATCAAGAAACAAAAGCAAAAAGATACTGTGGATTTGCTTGTACAGTCAAGGAAAGCAGTTCAGGGATGAGAACGGATGGGAAGTGTGTTCTGAGAGAGGCCACAGAGGGGAAGGAGAAGTAATTGCCTGAGAAACCAGAAGTACAAAACAAGGATTGGCTGGGCAAAGAAGCATTACTTTACACCGAGGAATTCATTGTTTGAGTTATCTTTTTTTTTTTTTCCCTAAACTGAGAAAATTACTTTGGGGGAAAAAAAAACTCAGAAATTTGGACTACTTCTTTTAAAAGCAAATGATAGGCGATTCTGTAGTTCATATTACCTGTGTAGATACATGTGCCACTTTTGTGAATGCATTGTGATAGTCTTAAGTCTGTAATCTCTTTTTTACTGACAACAGGATGTCTATTTCAGTGGTTGTGTAAAGTAAGTTGAATTGTGTTTTTTAATTTTTTTTTTTTAATACAACAGGTTATATGAATGTCTCCAAGTATTTGTTTTAGAGATTGTTGATTCTGCCTTGGAGAAAGAGATAAACTCTAAAGATTGCATTCAGTCCTGTTTTTTATGATTAAACATTTTGATTCTCTTTGTTGTTCAATGTGTAGCCTTTTGGCTGAATTGTTCTGTGTCATGAAGCCCTGCTCCAGAAACAGAAGTCTTAATTCCTTATAGGCTTTTCTGTATTCTGTACTGGAATATTGTAATTCCACAATTAAGCTCCACAAATGCTTATTTTTAAAATGTTTTTGAGTGTAGTATGTAATCACATAAGTTGAGTACTGAGATGAAGAAGTTGATCTTTATTATCTTTGGAAGTCTAACTGGAACAAGTATATTACCTTAATTTTAAATTAATTGGCTTTTTTTTTTTTGCATCATGATTTGTATGGTGATAGTAGAACAGATTTTGTTAATTTTGGTTACAAATATGACTAATCAGTGCTTGTTCAGATTAGGCTTTGGAGCCTGCAGGATAACAGGAACACAGAAATATTTGCCCTTGGTGATAAAAATAGAATGAGATTCCCAAGAGTGACATTTTTCTGTTTCCTGCTATTTGATCTGAAGTATCTTTCCCTTCATATTTTCTTTGTTTTCACTTGGACTTGCAGTGTCATGTGAACAACAGACTTTACAGACTTATGAATTGACTCTGATTCATTTTCAGAGCAGATCCCTCCTGTAAGCTGAAGGAAGAGGTGGCCTAGGGATGGCAGAGAAGTGTTACACAATTACATAATCCAAGGACCATGTCAGAATTCTTGGAGGCAAAGTACATTTATTAACTTTTGATTGACTTGCAAAGACTTTCAGCCTGGGGGTGTGGGATTTCCTGTAAAAGTCTAGAAACTTTTGAGTTGATACTCAGAAAATGTAATATTTTAGTATTTGTTGATATCAGCTTTTCAGTGCTGATTGCTGTGCTTTAGAGGATGTTTTTAAATCATGCTTCTAACATTTTTGATAGTAAGAGTTTTAACATACATCTATGCATTTAATGTGATGCATTTCTAAGCACTGTCTTGTAAAATAGTTGTTAAAGTGCAATAAGTGAAATTTACAGTCTTGATTTCTACATCATAAAAAGGAATTGGAGTGAGATCAAAAAGGGACTTGGTTGTGATACTGCTATTGAAAAGGTCACCCTTTAAATGTCAGTCAAAAGTTTGATAAGTGAGAGATGCAAAATGGAACTTAGCTTCTGTGGTGCTAAGTAAGGGATCCATATTGGTCAGTCGATAGAAAACACTGCAGAGATTTTTTTCATCCTGAAGTTCAGTTTGAATCACTTTATTGAAGTCACTTTATTTGAAAATCATATTCTCTCCGTTTTTTTTTCCTGTTCTAATTCATTTCCTTTGCACTGTGATGTAGTACTCCTTCATCAGGAGGGTAAAGGAATGGTCACCTCCCCATAAAATATAAAGCCAGTCAAAGGCACTAAGAGATAGTGCAAAAGCATGTTTGAATGTCCTGCAACTGAGGAGGATTTCAGAATCTGTCTGATACCTCAAGCAAGTGTTCAGTCTCTGTTCTCCTGAGGTCTTAAATGAAGTGTTGGAGGCAGGGGCTACTATGCAGTGCCAAGTAAACCATTTTTGATGGATTAGGTATGTTCAAAGCATGTTTATGACTGGACTTTCTTATTCTGAAGCTTTTGCCCAGACTTCCGGGTAAAACAGGTGTTGAGCTGCTTGGTTCTGACATACACTGAAGCAAGGTTGTAGGTGAGCTTTTCTGGTGACAAGTTAGGTGACTAATGGCTTAGAGACTTGTAGGAACACACTGTGCGCTCCAGAGTCACTATTATAAAAGATTACTTAGAGTTATGACTCTGCATATTTACTCACTGGAGTAATTCTCTCTGGCATTCTATCTAGCATGATGTAAAACTTTGTCATGTTTTTTGCAAAAATAGGTAATTTATTTTTACCATGGAAAATATAATGAAAATATTTGAGGAATTGAAATAAAAATGGAATGGTTTAAAGACTGTTTTGTCTGTAATTCACTAAGTATCATTACATGAACAAGCCATCATACTGCTGGAAAGTAAACGTTCTCAGTTTTCACACATAAACAAGCCATCATACTACTGGAAAGTATACATTCTCAGTTTTCATATCATACTGTAATTTTAGCCTGCAACCTGGAGAAAGAATAATGAGAACCATTTATTTAATTTTATGGTATATTAAATGCTTGCCTTGAACTAGAAGACTTCAGAATAGGAATTCCTGCTTTTTTTTTTTGTAAATGTTCGTGCTTATTCATGACATATCTTTTTCCTAGACTCAAAGTAGACATATGATTTAATAGAATTAAGAAAATTCCTAATCATGTCTTGATAAACAATTAGTCAGTGAAGTCTTATAAAAAGCTCTGTAGGTGGACTTCTGAGAAGTCAACACTAGTCCTGATAATCTGAAATTATTACATTCTCAGTTACAATGAATGTTCAATTGTGTATATGTAGCATGTGGCAATTGCATATAACTTGGGTTAATTTAAATGTATGTAATTGCTGGCTAAGGAAAGTTGGATTAGTTTGCATTTTTCATGGACGTTATGTACAGTTATTGAAAGTCAGCTGATGCATGGTTAACTAGACAGTGTAATCTACTTGGACTAATCAGCTTGCCCATGTGTGGCTGTCACTCCATGTAGCCCTGTGTAAAATTTAGGAGACAACAATATTTGTCTGAAACAAAAACCTTTAAGGTCTACTACCTGTCCCTACTTATTGATACAGGTGTAAATTGGAGCAACTGTTTTGGGAAGGACAAATCAAATTGATGTAATCCTCATTGTGAAATACACAAATTATGTAATTATCTTAGAATATATCATAAAGCTTGTTACAGATATAGCAGATAATTATTTTAAACAAGAACAGAAACATTGGTTTTATGATGATGCTTAAATACTTATGCTATTTTGTAAGGAATCAAACAAAAATTAGAAAATTTACATACTTTCGTTTTAAAGGTGATCCTGTAGAAACAGCATCAGTTACCAAAGACATTGACCTTCCTGTACAAAACTTGTAAATTTTATTTGCAAAATGGCAGTTTAGTTTCATGTGCATTATTGTGATTTATAAATATTCTGTAAGTCAAGTCACATGCAGATTCATTCATAATGCTTTAAAATTATATTTTTGCAAATGGATTACTTTTAGTAATCCAGTGTTTACACAGATATGATTGCTAAAAATTGATGTCAACGTATTTGCTTCCTTAAATAAGAAATAACAAAGACCTTAATGTTAGAATATTGACATATAATAGAATATTTATTTTATGAACTCAGTTGTTATAGTAGTAAGTAGTGGGTGCACACAAGACAAAATAGCTCCTTTTTCCTTTAGATAATACATGATAATTTTTAGGCTAGATTTGCCCATTAAGGGTAACAATAGCTTTGTGATCCTGTTGTAGTTACTATTATTGTTCTGTGGTTAGTTTGTTTTTTTCATAATCATTGTTAAGGGTTTTATGAATCTTTGTAAGTTAAAGATGTTTGTATTTTGGGGGAATGGGGGGGAGTAGGTTGTGGTCTGGAGTGCTAATTGATGAAATGTGGTGGTGGGCTCCCAGTTGTGATTGCTTTGCAGTAACTCTCTGAACATAGTTTAATAAATTCAGCACTGATTTAGCTTACTAACACACTTATCAGTGGTGTGTTAATTAGCATCAGATAACTTGAAAGATTTTTTTTTTTAATATAAACACCTGTGTAAAATGCTTATGTATTTATTTGAGTAATAACTCCGATACTTGTCCACTGAAAAAGTGGAGAGTTGTCTTTGAGAATTCGCCTTAAAATCTTTTAAAAATAAGAAGTACCTACTTGACAGTTAGTGTCTTAGAAAATGTAGTAAAGGATGTTTGTTGTGAGTAAACAGTAGGAATAATTAGCAGTGGGGGGAACTCAAGTTCCTTGTAATATGGACCTGGAAGACACAATATGAATGTTGGATTATGTGAGGTAGGAGTTCAGTACTGTACAGAATACTACTGCCAGTGTCAATTTGTGTCTCAGACACTAGTATTATCATGTGTGCCAAAGCATGCAGACAGTAATGTCAAACATTTGGCCTGGGAGGGCCACTTGTGGTTCTGCAGGCTCTAATTTATGGTCTCCATGGCAACTGTTAAAGGGGAAAAAGGATTATGAATTAAGATGTGTCCCATAATCATATCTTGCGAGTTAAATGTAAAGACTTTTATTTTTTTCTGGATATGAACAACCTGTTCACACAGGAAGAGATCTTTACCGTGCTTCTAAGGTGTCCTACTCTTTGTTGTAAGTTTAATCACAGAGATTAGTAAATTAGCAATTATTCTGTTGGAAAAAGAACAAAAACTCAACAGTTTCATGGCCTGGACAAGTGGCTACCAATAGTTAGTATGCCTGCCTATATAGGTACCTTGTCATCCAAAATAAGAATGAAAAACTATTAGCTACTCCTTGTTCTTACTTTAGTATGTGTATATGTCAGTCTTGCTGCAAATCTAAGCTATTTGAAGCTTGATCTGTTTGAGATGCTTCTGGTTTCTCTTCAGATGACATGTGAGTGAAATTAGAAGGGTGCCATCCTTAATTTTTGCTGCTTCTGAGTTGTTAGAATATTCCCAAAAAGATGTGTAGTTTCTATGTCTCTTTTGTGCTAAAATAACTTTCAGTTTGGAAGAAAAGTAAATGGATTCTAGCAAAGCTGCAGAGAATTGAGAAAAAACTCCAAAAGGAGCTTGTGACTTGAGAAATAATGTTAATGTTTCACATCAGAAAGATTGTGCTGTTGTTCTAAAAGGTGTGTGTTATCAGCTGCATCTCAGGAAAGACTGCAAAGATCGGCTTTAGTCTTCCCTCAAAGGTACTGCCCTAGAAAGATATATTTCTAGCAGTGCTGTAGTTTACATCTTACTCTGTATGTTATTTGTTAGCATTCATCAGTGATCTATGATCAGCAAACAGCTGTAATTGTACTTGTCTTATAGTGAGCTGAAAATCACAGAACACTTATTTTAGTATATTTTAATTTTTTTTGTTTTAAAGTAATTAGAAGATACAAAGATAACAATTCAGTTTTATGAAGGGTTAATATTTTTTCTCAAGATAGGTAAAATTTAGCTCAGTTGGTTAGCGGTTGCTGCTAATCACCAAGGCTGGAGATTTGATCCCCACGTGGACCATTAAATTATGAGCTGAATTATGATCATTGTGGGTCTTCCAACTCAGAATATTCTGTGATCCTTTGTGACACCTCAGATATAACTTACCTCTATTTTAAAATCCACTCCCTTCCTAGAAAAAGGGAACATGTAATTGCAAATTATTCTAGTACCACAGGTTATGAAAATAAAGTATTCAGCATCCAATTGTGTGACTTCTATTAAAAAGTTAAGCATGACTCACTAATCTAGTCTTCATTTTATTATTATTAATTTGATTATCAGCATGGTCAGTTATGATTGTCCTTGTATTTGTAGTGCATGGGCCACAGTTCACCTTTACCTTAGCAACGGCTAGGACAATAGTGGTGTCTGAATTCTAGTCAAAAGTTTTGTATAAAAGCCTCAGTGAAACTGAGAGCTGTAATTAGGCTTCTCTGGCACAGTAGTTCAAGCCTTTAAGAAGAGATGGTTGTCATTTAGAGTGAAGTACCTGGAGAGTAAAGGACATAAAAGATGAAGAACATTTGTACATTGTCAGGGATGGAAAGATGCAGTGTGGATTTTTGTAGTGTGACGCTGTGGGGTATAATTGAACCTTCATGGAGGAGTTCTTGGGCCTTCCTCATATGCCCACAATACAGTCAACTGTGCAGCCTGGAACTTGGAACTGTTTGCCTGGTCTAAGACTATACTTCTTTATGTTAGCTCATCAGTTTAGAATTTAGAGATTTAGATATAGAATGCACATGGGTTTTCATTTAGTCAATTAAATAATATCTGCAGCTCATAGAAATAAAGTTCACAAATGGGAAAATTTGGAAATTTTTCAGTTTTGGTCATTAATTGATGACCAACTTTCTAATTCTGGAAGGTGTGACTTATATTTATATAATATGAAAAAAACAGTTGCTGTATATGAATGAGTAGAGAAGCATATGCAGTGCATTTATCCTCTCTCAGGTTTTACTAGTCATTTCTTTGAATGATCATTGCTAAGAGCACTATTTTCTTTCACACATTAATAGTTTTTTGGCATGTTTTTTATTTGTCAGCTTCATTGACTCCTTGCTTCTGTAAGTGAGAGCTTGTATGTGTGACATACTTAGAATATACTTTTTGGAAAGGCCATGTAAATACATGTAAGTGAAGTTGAAAACAGGCTTAGCTAAACATAAACCAAGCTGCTCTTACACTGAGACTTAGATTTCTGCATTTCTCTGATATCTCTGATTAGTTTAAATATCTACTTTTTAGAGAAATGTAATAATTTTTCATTAGTAAAGGCTTGCTCATCTCTCTCTTTTCCCTCACTCCCCCACAAATAAAAATCTTTCTTGTTCTGTTTCTTTGGAGCATTGGCAGAAGATATTGGTTGAGTGAATTATGAATGAGGCTGGAGCTTTGCAAGAATGCGACATGAACGAGATGGTCCCTTTCTCGCCTTGCAAAATACAGAGAGATATATTTTGATGTCAGTGGGTTGGGTAGGTGTGTGGGAGAAAACTTGATTTCTGAGGGAGCATTTGTTGTTGATTTGCAATGAATTTCATTGTTTATTTTGTGATATTGCAGTGCTTGATTAAAATTTGGAAATACTTACTTTCAAAATATGTTGCTAAACTAGATACTGAGAAATATTTTGGCTGATTAGAAGATATTAAAAACTTACAGAATAAATAATTCTGCAGAATATTTTAATTTTTTTTATTTTTGAGGTAAGATGGATTAACATGTATTAATTTGTTGTCTTGTTTTCTTACATAGCTTGCATAATAAGTTTTAGAAGTTATGTGATCTACTTTTTCTGTATGGAATGTACAGTTTTTGATGATACTCTGCTCCAAAGCAAAACAGTGTATGGCATCTCAGATTTTTGGAAATCTTACATCAGTAAAAATCCTTAATTTGACTTTTGAAAACAACATAGTGATATTTGTGGGGAGAATTCAAATCAAAGTGTACTAGAGCTGCAATTGTAGAATGTAATTAAAGAGTTCTACTTCAGGAATAATGTAATGCTATAAACCTGAAACAACTAAGTTCTGTTATTTTAAATTAAAGTTGATTAAAATAGAAATATTTTATAAGATGTGTCCACTTTGATATATGACAGTGTTGAGTGAAGCATTCCGATTTAAAAAATTCTCATTGAGTTAAATGGATAAATGTTTGGGAAGAGCATAAATATTTTCTCTCTAGCCACTGCAGGAGAGACAAATAGGATTTTCACCAGTGTGTCCCCCTGGTACTGTATTTATAGGGGTCTCATATGCTGCAATGTTATCTGAATAATGTTGTAAAACTTCTGGTCATTAAATTATTTCTGTTTCTGTACATGTATAAGTTAGTAGCTGTAAGATATCTTGCAGTCTTTATGGGCCATAAATGATCCTATTATGGCCCATTTCAGGGAGCCTTAGACACCTTTGATCTTATGTATTATTTAAAATTTTTGCCAAATAGGCATGTTTATTAAGATATTGCAGGAGATGCCAAGGACTGTAGGAGAAGGTTCAGTTATCTTGTCATGAGCATGATTTCTTTTTTTTTACCAGATGTGTTTTTGAAAAATACAAGACAGGGAATTAAGTTCAGTTTGTTATCTCTCATCCATAACACTGCCTACTGTATGTTTTTTGGTTAGGTTCTTATGACAGGATAGTTGTAATATGAATATCTGTTGTTTTTCAGCTCCCCAGTTTTGAATGTGTTACATTTAAGTTTCCCTAAGCTAAAAAGAAAAAATTCTCTGAGTGCAATGATTACATTAAGACCAGCAAGGTAAACTATGGTAATCAATGAAGTTTATCTGAATTTACTAATTTCCTGTACTATAAAATTGGTGGTTTAATTATATGAGTTTGACAATATAGTACTAGGGACTATAAATCCAAACCTTTATGGATGATGTGAAATAAAATTTCTTTTCAGATCAAGGAAGTTTATTAGGAGTGACCACACTTAGTCAGTGCACATCTTCTAAATTATAGGATATGTACTTTGTTTATCTGAAGAGCTATACTTTTTCCAAATAGGTAGTGCTGAAGCTTTGCAATTGCTGACATTAAATGAGTATATTAAATTAGCTGATTCAGAGCTGATGAGCTGTAGTGAGAAATAGCTAATGTATCCAGCTATGATCTTCTGACTCTCTAAAACTGGAAAAATAAGGAAAAATGCTTTTACTCAAAATTAGTGAATGAAACCTCTTGATCAAGTTTTATTTACATTTTGTGGTAAGAGCCTCTTTAACACTGCAATTTACTTTGAATCTGTGAAAAGGACAGTTTTTTAAAGAGATTAAATATCTGTGTTAATACTATTGCATGCAGTCATTACATGTTGAATGAAGAGTTCTTTCTGGATTATATATCTTTCCCTTCCCATGTTTTGTGCTTGAGGTGGGGAAAAATGTTATGCATTAGATTTAAATCATATCACCAAATAGATTGTCATATGCAGGAGTTTAACTGTGAAAAACACTAATGAAATCTGAAATCCTCTAATAATTTTCTAGTTTTACAGTGGTTCTTCTCTTAGACCTCATTTTCATATTGCTTGTCCAGCTAACCCTTGTAATTACAGCTTCAATTTACTGAAACTAAAAAAGTTTTTAATTTAAGTACTGTTACTGGGAAGTGTTACTGGCTAGAAATTTTTATGATTGGCTTGATATCATTAACCTTGCTTGCATTATCTATCTGGGTGTGCATCTGTATATAATACAAAGAGAACTAACAAATGTATAGTTTGAAAACTGGTTTGAGTACTAGGCAGAAAAAAAACCCAGGCAAACTGTGACTCTTAACAAAAAATGTATTGATTCCTAAAAACAGCCCTTCAGAATATTTGATTATTTCACTATGATGATGTCAGTTGCCTTTCAGTCTGTTTTTTGAAACAATGGGGGACATGCATTATTGTGATGGAAATCACTTTATTATTTTTCGTAAGGGCTTGTCTATCCAACTGAATTTATTAAACCATACTATGAGACCGTATGTCAATATTAATGCTAATCACTCTTCTCTGTACTTGAAGTTGTCTCCAAGTAAAATTCCTTAGCTTTTCAAGTTCTTAGCTGGAAGAGGGTGCAAAACATAGTACAATTATGTGGAAGGTGGTATGTCTAAAAAAGGGTAAAAAAAAAACTTTTTAAAAACTTTGTAACTTCTTAATTTTTCAGTACCTTCATCAGAGACTCTTTCTGGCTAGTTAGGTGTCATACTCAGCGTTGAATCACAGAACGATTTTGGTTGGAAAAGACCTTCTAGATGGAGCCCAGCTGTAGATCATTGAGTGCAGCCATTCCACAGGTTAAACAGCTTGTGCCTTTTGACTCTTGAAATTGTGTGAATGATTTTTAATTAAATTATTAAGAAACAGATTGTTAAGAAACACTTTTTGTGACTGCTTCTTGAGAGGTCTTGGTTGCATTGTATCAGAAATGTCGTCAGTAAAGAATTTTTTTGAAGTTAACCCCCAGAATAGCAATATACTGTGTTGACATGCAAACTGGTATTTTAGAGAATGTGTTATTATATTCTGTTAGTTAGGCCTTGCCTTAATAATATATTTTGCATTTGACTTTGGATTTTCTATGTGTTAAATATGTCTCACTGAATTCCTGTATAAGATTAGATCTTCTAAAAAGTCTTATGTTAAGGGCTGAAGATAAGTACATGCAGTAGTACATGCCTCTCCTTGTTCACATCTTCTATTAATCAGGCATCTCTGCCTACCACACTTTAAAACTCAAGATAACTTTCTGCTCCTTTGCAGGCCAGTAAATACATCTGCAGGATCCATAAATATTTCTGAGAAATATTTATATTGAAGCCCAGGCTGTACTTGCCCCTTCATTGAAGTACCACTAATATTTACTAGTGCTGTTGTTTGTGAGTCATGAATCATCTTGGGTCATTAAGCTTTTGAAGAGGATTACTTGACAGTGTTGGAGTTGGTGCCAAAATATTCCTGAGGTTTTACACTAAGGATGTTATGCTTTAGAAGGCCTGTATGCTTAATTTGGAGTTTTGAGGTCAATTTGTCCACAGAATATAATTCAAGTTAGAGAAGAGCTTGCCCTTAATATCTGAAATAAGAACCTGTATAAAATTAGTCATTTTCAGTGAAAAGTGAGGATTAAATTGGAAGTATGCCATACATTCTTCTTCACAATGTTGCAGGATGGGTTAAATATCTGCATATACACCCAGAAGTTTCAGACCTCCACTTTGAGTTGTTTTCAGTCAGTTTATTCAGTAGACCAAAACTACCTTCAAATGAACTGTTAGGGTTTATTTGGAAAGTGAAATATCAGGTGGAGTTAGACTTTGGTTCTTCAGAGGGCAGCATGGGTAATCCTTCTACAATATAAAAATAGAAACCATGATAATTTTGCTGACTTTCCAGTCTGCAGTAGTAGTAACTTGGTGGAGTTTTAGGTGTTTGTCTCTAAAGTAGTACCAGTGAAAGTGGCCAGAGTCTGCCATGCTTGTTATGCTGCTATGCTGCAGTGTAAGGTAAAGTTTCATGGATTCTGCCAAATAATAAGATAGAAATTCTTCAATGACCTAGGTGTGTTTTAGCGATTGTATGTTTTGATATTATAGTGGTTATAGTATATGGTTTTATTATATGTATATAAATTTATATATTGTCAGGTATGTGGGAACAGTCAGGGTGTTTGACAGCTGCTGAACGTTGAGATATGAGTATTTGAAGTGACCAATTTCCACATATGGACCAACTTTCAATAATATGGTAGGAACAGGTGAGACAGAAATTACCTGCCTTGTATGACTGGATAGACTCTGGAGTAGCTGGAGTTGAGAGGCCTTTCATCAGAGTACTTTTCAACATTGATTATAAAGTTGCCATGACCTTTATTTGTGCGGATTTCATTTCTTTACCTGAGGGGGTTGTTTGGTTTAGTTTTTCTTTGCAATTTTTCCCCTGTATATCTGGGTTCAGGTGTACATCTCAGGTTTAAATTATTACTCTTAATATTTAAGGATTTGGAAATATAGATAAATAGGACAGAATTCCCTCTATCTGTGCTCTCAAACATTGTCGTTTTCTCATCACTGCTTCCACTGACACTGACATTGATGTGCTATAGCTGGTGTTCTGTGTTGAGAGGGAGCAAAAGGAGCAGGATTAATCCTAGTATTTCTTGGTGTTTATGTAGTAAATATTTATCTTTGCATGAAGCAGTGGGACAGCATGGAAGGAAATCTGGCTAGTGAATAGAATTGAGAGAAAGCAAAGCAGTAAGAAGTAAAACAGTTGAATTTGAGAACATATTTTTGTAAAACAACATTTTAAAGAGTTGGTGGTTACAACAGTAGTAGGAAAGGAGGTATATTTGGTTTTTTCTTCAGAGGTTGGAAACATACCGAAGAATGCAAAAGGAGATAAAGAAATGGTTTACACCTTTCTACTGTTTCTCAAACCAGCTCCTAATTGCATTAGAAAATTAATTAGAAAATGAGAAATTTCTTGAGAAAATTAGACATTTCTTTTCCCCTTTCAGGATAAGATTAGGTTATCTCATTCTTACCCTCCAGTTTGTGTACTTTTTTGTGCTTTCTTATTGAAGTGAATAATGAATCAGAGACAGCGCTGTGAGAGAGTAGCTTTCAGTGGCAGTCAGTTCAATTGTTACATAGAAATTTATCCTGTGCCTTGTGTCAGCACCTTTCTTGCTACTACTCTCACTCAGAATCTCCCATTCTCAGGTTTTCCTGCATTTAATTCTTTTGTATGTTACTTTCTATTTACTCTTCCTATTTCTTGATACATTAATTTGTAGAAGACTATGGGACTTTTATCAACTGATAATGTTATTTCGTGCTCCATTTTTTTGTTTATGTATACAATATAGTAAATTGTTAAAATGCTTTTAGATTGTGAACAGTCTAAATTTTAAAAATATTAATAATTCTGAAGTAATTTAGATTGCAGCTTCTGTGTCTTTAATCTAGCCTACAATACAAAATATTTCTAAAATTGCCGCACTAACGCAAAAGTAAATGAAACAGAAATATTCCTAATGTATAAAACACATGTTTTCTAGGCCTAAACTCCCATTGTCAAAGTATGATAACATTGTCAATATACAAAATGTGTTTGTATATTGACAGAGAGAGGCTTGTTTGCCTTTCTCCTTCTCTGAAGGAGAGACCTAAGCCAGAATATTGGCAATATATCTCATCCAGCAATTTATCAGGAAAACAATCAAATCCAGACCTGAAACAAAGTTTTCAGAAGTCATGAAAGAGTAACTGATTTCCTCAGCTGTGTGGCTGCCTTCTAAACCAAAAGTTGCAGTAAGCCTCAGGAAAGATGGGGTAATTTGTGGGTTGATAAAATAGGCAAATACAGTTATGTTTACAAGTTTATATAAATAGTTATCATGGTTAACTTTATCCCAGCTGAAACCAACACCTTCATGTATACATGATTATCCTTGCTTAGGATAATCAGCAAGTGCTATATGCATTTTAAGGAGAGTATTGTTCAAAAAAGATACCAGGATGGAGAACACAAAGGACTTGCGATGTATCTAGGAAATTTACGTTGTATACAGAAGACAGAACAAAGCATTCAAAGTGTTTGACTGTAAGTATGAGAGGAGCAAATGATAGAGGAGGCTAGCCTTATTGACAGTGTGGAGGAGATGGAATGAAGTGTGATGTGAGACAAAGCATATAAATGCTATGGGAAAAACAGCAAAATCGTGCAGCTGTAATATTGTGGGGTAGATATGGAAGCTGGTTGAAGACAGGAGATAAAATGGTGGACTCAAAATGCCATAATGACAGTAATGAATTACTTTGTAGGGCATGAAGACAAAACCAGTCTGAAAACAGAATGTAAATGACACAATCGGCTAAAATAAAAGACGACTGAGAGGAGCAAGTGTGACAGAGGGCTACTGAGATGGTTAGAGGGGTGAAGCATGAAATTTAGAAGTAGAATTTGAGGTTTGGTTGTCGTGGTGAAGAGAAAGCTAAGAGAGGGATTGAAATGCTGTCTTTAACCTGGCTAATAATGACCATTTGTGTAGAAGGCAAGGCAGACTCCTCTGAGGGGCAAAACAAAAGAAGCAACAGCTGCTGTTGCAATAAGGGAAATAAGGGAAATGCTGATTGGATTTAGCTGGGAAAAATTCACAGTGAATCCCCATTCTTGAAAGCAGATTTTGAAAGTGTGGCCCTTAATAACCTGATATAACTTTGAGATTGCTCTTACTTATTTACCCATAGTAAATGGGCTGATTTTTATTGGCAGCTTCTGTGTAGAATCATTGTCTATACTTGGTAGCAACAGGAGTTACCAAGAGAAAGCTTTGTTAAAATACTGGTCCAGTTCAGTCTTACTTGGTTTATGTATCCAAATATGAATACAAAGTTTTGTGTAACCACAATATTTGGTAGTTACTCGCCTGTCTGAGGGGAGTTATATGGTAGCTCTCATAGATTTGATGGAATTCAATATTTCAGTTAGATAAAGATATTAATCTAAAAGATAGCTTTTAAAATGTAATTTCAAATTTCTAGATCTGATTTATTGTAATTGCATATTCAGTGTTTGAAATTCTATGTTTAAATGATGAAAGAGGGAGTGGGAATCATTGTACTAAAGTAATTTGCCTAGTGGTGTTTCCTTCCTGGGTGTTACTCAAAGCAATCATAATTAGAAGCTCAGTTTTTTCCTAATATTTTTATTCTTTATTTCCAATTCCTATGGATGTGCCTTTTTTGTAGATGGAAACTATTGTTGTATCTTAAACTCAATATAATTTCACAGTAGTGATATTTAAAGAATATAATTAAATATTTTCTAAAGGAGATACTTTATTTTAGCTAGTGAAAATTATATGCCAGTTAAGAATCTAATTTTGTAGGTTAGTGCAAGAAGGGACGCACTGTAATGTAAAGCAGTGTTAGACAGTAAAAGACAGTTATAAGGAATAAGACTTCTGAAAGATGAATCCACAAACTTTATAAAATAGAGACTTGTTAAAAACACGTACAAAAAAGTTGTTACTTGTGGATATAAAGTTGCTATCTATTGTCAGCATATGGAAGATTTGGAATAGCTGTCAGGAAACATTTGATAACCTTGAGAGCTGCAGAAATAGAGGTGGGATAAAATTCAAGTACGAAATGTTGGTACATTTAAAGCATTGTTACTAGAATTTATGTTGTAAACAGACAGCTTTTCTGCATGGTATGTCAGAGGAAGCATAAGATTGTGTATATTAATGTTTTTACAAAATACTTAGTCGTCAGCAAAAAGAGACTATTAAAAAGCATACACAGTTTTTTAATCTACCAGAAGATTATATCAGAGGTATATCTTCTGATAGAAATAGAAATATTCAATATAGAAATATTGCAGTATAGAATAATAGAAATATTAAAGTATCAGAATATAAGCATTGACATGCAGTGTATTGATGTGTGATCCTTTTGGGCTCAGGAAAATAATGAGATGGTATCAAGTGTGGAAGATAACAAAAAAAAATCTAACAAAACTTAGAAGAACCTGAATATTTATTATGGGACTAGTTTATTTAACCATATTCAGACAAACAGAATTACTGGTAGGTTTAGACTATAGCTATCTTTGAATGGGAACTTAATATCTAATTTGTTTGGGTGGTCTTCTAATTGTATTCTGAATTTTTACATTGATACCTGAAATTTCTGTTCTTTTCTTTTGTAAGGGTGTTTGTTTTTTTTTTCCTGTTGGGAATGTAGAGTCATTGGTATGACTAGTAGGTGAGATTAATTTGTCCCCCTCACTTCGATCAGCTGGAATTTAGTATTCATACGTAAATCCACTGGTGCTAATAGGATTAAGATTTCTGAGTATCTTAGGGTGGAAATGAAATGAACATTTGTAGTGTTGAGCTGTTTTCATTGAAGAATTTGTGCAACTGTAATGGAGGACCAATGTAGTACTGTGTTTGAAAGGAAGAATCTGATTTGATGCTGCATTTGAAGGTGGACACTTAAAAAACAAATGCATTTGCTCTGCAGGTTCCTTTCTTTGAAATGAATACATTTCAAAGAAATGGTTTTGATTTGTACTCAATGCTGCTATAGGAGCTATTTTTTGAGATACAAGAATGGCATTGGACTATGGATTCACAAAAGAATCCCATAGTTGAGACCCTGTTTTGGAAAGCTTGCTTTCTAAATGCATATTGTATCATTTAGTCTCTTTACAAAAACTGTTTCTGTTGCTGAAGTGCATTTCTTTGTTTCAAAGTAATTAACTTGACTGTTTCATTTCTACTCTAAAATAGTTTTGCTCTGTTTTCATGTATACTCAGATAGGACTTTAATTTATGAATGCTTTTGTGAATGACCATGTTTGATAAATCTTAGAAAAGAGCGTAGAAAGAATGAAGGGAGCTATTTTTGTGTTCTGTTTCTGTATATCTTAGATGTGCCATCCCATTTCTGTACAAATTTAAAGAAAAACTGAGGCATCAAGACGTGAGTTTGCCTGGACCAAAAATCATGTAGCAAATTATTTGATTGTTAAGGAAAAAAGGAACCATATTCTTTCTAGCCCAGTTTGGAGTCCCATGCTTTTGCCATGGTTTCCGTCCATATGCTTGGAGCCAAAGAATGCATTGATTATGACAGAGAAACCTGCATTATACAAAAATCAGGGACCACAGAGTTTAACCTACACCTTGAACTGCAGCCTTATAAACAAGGGTAATGGACATGGTGATAAATCTTCCCTTCTTTACCTAACAAGCTCAGCAATCCTTAGCTGAGGAGAAAATACTTTGTGAATTCCCCTGTCCCAAGAACACAGTAAACAGAGTGAATAGCATCGTGATACTTGGCTGTATCATTATTCTTTACTAGGTGTTAATGGAATGAAAAGTTTAGAACCACTTGTAGTCACCAGTATGCTATTTCAGTCCCTCACAGCCAAAAAAGAATGAAAATTTGCTACTAACTGATTCTGTTGTGTTCTCTTCCCCAGTTTTTTGATTAATTTGGAATAATTTGAAAATACTTTAGAAGAAAAGCTTTTAAGTTTGGCAGTAACAGAAAGTTAAATATTTACAGTTCCTGAAGTTTGCAACATTTGTGTGAAACCAGACAGAAGATCTGCATTTGTAAAATTTGTATGTGAGCAAGCAGTTGTATTAGTGAAATAAAGCTGCAAACAAATATATGTAGGTGCAACTTTGATGATATTACTTTAGTATTCTAAGTTGCTGTTGGTTATGCCACCTTCATTTCATGACTTACTAAATTAAAACAACATTTCATGATCCCTGTTCTCTTGAATCAGGGATTTGATAAGACACTTCTGAGTTAAGTTGCTGGTCTGTTCAACTTGCTGACTATAATATGTCATTTTCTCTTGTATTTCCCTGTCTATCAAGATATGTTTCTTAAGATTGTGAGTGCTGTGCAATTCCTTAGCTTAATTTCTTACAAGAAAAAAACATGGCTGTACCAAGTTCTGAAACTTTTCTGCCAGTCACCTGCATCTGAAAGAGAAGCACAGTTTGCTGTGGCAGGCTTCCTGAAGGTTGTCTTGGCCAAATGTGTCAGAAGCTTTAATTAATTCTTCCCAGCCATGTTGTCTCAGAATAAAATCAGTTGTAACTTCACTTTATAGTATTGGCCAGCATCCATATAGCTCTAAATTAGGAATGTAATGTTGTATGTTTTATGTAGCATATCTATAACGTGATAAATAACGGATATCCATAAACTGATAGTTAAGGCCTAAAGACTGAAGTTCAAGTTGTTATGAATACAAAGCTGCAAGAAACAAGTTCTTCTTGGTTCTGCTGTACATGAAACAGTTTGTTTTACTCTAGCTCTGTGCAGAGAGGGGAAAGAAGCAGAGAAAGTGTTTATGGTTCATATCTAGAGCTTCTGATGATAATGCCTTAATTCTTTCCATCCCCATCCCTTGCAAAATATTTCGACTCTATGGAGTGTGCCAGAATTCTCAGAGTTTAAACACTGGTTGGTGTAAACTCTCCTGGCAATTCTGAGACACCAGTATGAGAGGGAAAACCTTGCAACATAAGAATACTTCTGTTATTGAGAGGCACACTCAAAAAAAAAAAAACCCAAAGGAATTCTCTTTCCTAACCTGAAGGCAGTTTTGCAGAGCTGAAATGCAGTTTTAAAATTCTCACATACTTACTTTCTAAAACCTAAAAAATCATTTTTAGTCTGTGATGAAATTGAGTTTATATAAACCTTTCTGACCCAAAGTATGTCACAATAATTTTCATTTTTCTGGCTAGTCTTCTATATACAGTGATATTTTTGTACATTTTTGTTTGTTTGGCTTTTTTGCATTGAATCTTTCAACAGTTGTTAGAATGGCAAAAATTCCATTCTTCTCTACAACTGTGGAAGTAACTACTGTTAGTTTTCATTGATAGCAAAGGGTAGTTTATAAGGTAAACTGCCTTGACTTGCCTGCCTTTCTCTCCTGTGTACTGTTTGTTGCAAATATCAAGTGCTTCAGGTTCTAATAGTGTTGAAAATACTTCCCAGCATATAGATTGATGAGTTTTTGGGGATTTGTAAGGTGAAGATTGAGAGATGGGTTGACTGTTGCAGTGTGGAAGTACCACAGCTGACTTTCAGGAGGAGCAGATGACTTAAAACTGTAGATTCCCCAACAGTGACTTTCCTCATGTCCAAAAGAATGATTGATAGATCCTCTTCATTATCATTGTTGTCAGTGTGGTCCATGGTTCAAATATAGTTTATTTGCCATGCAAAGTAGAATTTGAAATCATTGAATCATAGAATATACTGAGTTGAAAGGGAGTGCAAGTGCCGCGGTGCCCCTTGGCGGAGCCGCTAGCTCAGTTCCTGGCACCGGCTGGCAGCCGAAACCGCGCTCTATAGCCGCGCGTCCGTGCGTCGGCGAGAGTCCCGGTCCGTGGGTCGAAAACCCACCTGAGCCAATGGGAGGGAAGTACAACACGGTGGTAACAGACGTAAGGAGCCGTCTTCTTGAAGTAGACTGCAGTCCGGTTTATTGTAGACCTGCGCGGAAACAACAGAACCGAAGGGAAGTGTCCCACAAAAAGCATGGGGCACTTGTGTGCTCCTCTTTTTAACTTGGGGCGGTAACCAGGGGAAAGAACAAACTATTAACCAATGAGGGAGTGGGAACCAGGGTGTCACTCAGGTGACTTCCAGTAGGGAGAGAGGTGGGGAGAAGTCCCCAGGGACCAGCCCATCACCTGAGGCTTCTGGTGGAAGTTTCTGGTGGAGGGCTAAAGCCTGAGGCTAGGGGTGACCATTGAGGGTTGCATAACCCGGGTGATTGGCAGATAGGAAGGGGAGGAGGGGAAGGAGAGGGGGACCAGAAGACCCATATGGTGGGGAGGAGATATAAAACACAATGCAACATACAAGGGTCATCTAATCCAGCTCCTGGCCCTGCAGTCATCCCAAAGAGTCATACCATGGGTCTGAGAGCATTGTCCAAACACCTCTTGAGCTCTGTGGGCTTGAGGATGTGACCATTGCTCTGGGGAATTGTTGCAGTTCCCAGCTTTCCTCTGGGAAAGACCCTTTTCCTGATACCCAACCTAAACCTCCCCTGACACAGCTCCAAGCTATTTCCATGGTTCCACTTGTCACCAGAGAGATCAGTGCCTGCCTCTCCACTTCCCCTTGTGGGGAATTTGTAGGCTGCCATGAGGTCTCCTCCAGGCTGAACAAACCAAGTGAGTAATTCCTTGAGAAACATTCTACATGGAATCTACAGTTGGTCCACACAAACTGAGATGAAAGACAGACCTCTATGGAAATTGCTGCAGTGAGTGTAGGAACTTATAGGGACAAAGGAGAAAACCATTATTACGGAGTCTAAAAGTTTAGCTGTTATTTGTTTAGTCCTCAATAATCTGAAGCAGAATGCAAAATTAGCATTCTGTGCTGCTTACTGGTCAGTAACGACCTGACCAGCTGGTTACGGCTCTACAGTTTCTTGCAAATTGTATAGTGTTGCTGAAAAATGTTAAAAATTTTTAAAATATTCAGATGTGTCCAGAGTTAAAAGATGAATGAAATGTATTTCGGTAACTGTACAGGTAATGCAGAGCAGTGGTCCCTTAGTTGACAGTGTAATTCTTTGTGTCCAGAAACCCTGCAGCCAACATTTAAAACTGAATCTTGAATTACTGAGTACTTAGATTTAAAAAATGCAAAAAAAAAAAACCAACAAAACTACACCCAAAACCACCCCCAAACCCAAAATAAATGGACAAAGCCAAAGCAAAACTGTACAACCACATAACTGTCATATGCTTCAGTTTTGTTTGGGTCAGTATTTGTTTGGCTTTCTGAGGTAGAACTCCAACTGAAAGCAGCAGGAAGTGTGTAAAATAAGTGTCAGGGATAATACATTTCTTGACTACTTGATAGATGCAGGTTTGTTTTTTTTTTTTTAATAATGTTATAATAAAGAGTGATCTGAATTTACCCATTTGAACTTTATCTGATGGCTTTACCAATAACCAGAGGAGGAGCCAATGCTCTGATTTATAGGATAGGCTTTTAATAAAACATATTTCCTGGGGATCGTCTCTCCAGAAGATGGAAGAATTAAATGTTTTGTTAATCTCTAGATAACTGACACGTGAAGGATGTAGAATGAAGCTTTACTATTTGTTGATCAGTGTTAATTGAGAGGAGACAATTTCCCTCTTAAAAGACATTCTTGATGAAATTAGATGCTAAAGCAATTGGTGTTTTGGTGGGAAATTTGCATCAATTAGATGAGGAAAAAAATTAAAGGATTTATCATCTGTTTCATAGAGGTTTTAAAAGACAAGATTTTAGTTACACAGAAATGCTATGATAAACCATTTGTCATCTCAGAAGTAGTCTTACACTGAGATCCTGGCTGTTCATGAATTTTAGAAATTCTGTTTCAGTGTTCAGAGGAGGAGGATGATGGTGATGATTCAGTAATATTACCCAGAAACTTTAAAATGCTTGGTATGTCCAGTCAGAATTACTGGAGTAATTTCACTTACGTGAAGTTATAAATTGTACAGCTGATACGAATCATGGGACAATATAATTTTTAATTTGTAACTTACTTTGTAATTCATAAAATTAAATGCATTCTGAGGAATGCTTCTTTTTGAAAGGCACTTTATTATACCTGAATCAATATCATTAGTCAAACACCAGTGTTCGTGGTATTCAGTTTTTGCATTTGTTTCAAGTGCTTTCTGTATTCTCACTAAATCCTGAGATCTCATGCATGTTGCAGAAGTCTTTACCTTTTTCTGCAATGTTTTTGATATTTGATTTTGTTATTTTCCAATATAACCAATGTGCTGGTAAAGTGAGCAATTTTATTTTCTAGACCATTGATGATAAATTTTCATCAAATTATGGCTTACTGTGAGAAAGCATACTAGTGGATTTTTTCCCAATTTATATTTTACAGTTACTCGTTTTGGGTTGTTTTGGTTTGGTTTTGTGTGTGTGTGTGTGTCAAATACTGATATGATTTTGTAAAATATCTGAGAAACTGAGATAGTTCACCAATGAGATATATACTCAGATTAATCAAAGTCCTGTTTTTGGATGGAATAAATAGGGACATTGCGAACTAATATAGTATTTTAGCTTTCCTTCTAGCTTTAGACAGTTATCCTCTCATCTTTATGTTAAGCTCTTGTAGAGAGTTGTTCTGCTTGCTGTGTGGTTTTCTATATATAGTTTCACTGTCTTGATCAAGTTTACATTGTTGCTTCCCTGTGTAGAGCAAAGGAAGCATACTGAGCCTGCTTGTCCCTGTATTATGGACAGCAACTGTGATATTTTAGTTTGATAAAAAAGGGAATTGTGAGAAAATCCCATGTGCATTTAGACTCTTCTTTAGAGAGCAGTTTTTTTCCTGGATAGTATGTATTGCAAGTTTTTTGCTTGTCGTCTTGCATTGAATCTTACTTTAAAAATCATTTACCATTTGCAAGATTTCTGAATCAGCACTGTAGAAGGTGTATGAGAATACTTCCACTCAGTCTTGTGCAGTTTTTTGAAGAGCTGTAATGTGCTCTTCAGGCATGAGGAAGGGAAGATAGCTGCTGGAGGGTATTATGCTGTACATGTGTAGAGACTCTCTTAATTGGGTCGCATGGACCTATGCATGTGTTTGTGCTGTCATGGTAGGGACTTTCAGAAAGAAGTTCCTTGGTTTCCCTTGGTACTTGATCAGAGAAAAGTTTCGTTGAAAATAGTTTTGGCAATACATGATTTGTCGTAGTCCACATTTGGAGTTGATTCTCATGCTGTTTTAACTGACAAGGGATTTCAACACTTTTGTGAGAACAACACTGAAATAATGCTATTTTCCTCCTATTATTAATTTTGGAAGCTAAATAAATCTTCCATCACTATCTCCTTGTACCTTTTCCATTTCTTAAATCAATGCTGAAAACCCCCAACCTGCCATCTATGGGTAGTGAATATGAGGCACTTTATTAGGTGCAGGTTTAGAAGGTGTAAAAGTTTCACTTAGCAGTATTTTGTACTGTGTCTTTCCCAGCTTTCCTAAGAAACAGTTGTAGAGAGGTTCTTTATTCCAGATGCTGTTCACACTCTATTTCTGCTGTGGTGTTATTTTGACTGCTTAAAATATTACCTACTCTTAACAGTTTAGACTTCTAGTTTTAGCTTAGGTTTTTTTTTTTTTTTCCTTAAATCTTCAGAAGATACAAGGCTTCATTTGCAATTTGAATGAAGTACCTCACCTTTTATAGGCTAAGACATATAAACTGCTATACAGGTAATGCTGAGAGAATTGCTTAGTGGGAAGAGTCATAGCACTTTTCCATCACTACAAAGGAAACGAGACCATGTTATTTAAAGTTCTTCTTCCTGCAAAGTTACCTTTCAGTTCTGAGTAATGTGTAAAACCCAAGGTGGTAGTATGAGCTTGAATTCGCCAGGCTGAGCTGACTCCTAGTCAGTGCACAGATACAATGGGCCACGTATTCCAGTTAAAATGCTGCTTTGGAATGTTACTGTATGGGTAAAGCCTTTTACCTCTTCATCAAAAATTGTTCTGTACTGGAAGGAACAGAATGTCTAAAACTCTGAACATCCACACTTGTAAGTACATGATAGTGATTTAATTAATTCCAGCTATATTTGTTTAGTTTAGTGGGACAAGAAGACTTCCTATTTCCTGACAGTAAAATAGAGCTGAAAGGTAAGCTACTGAAGCCAGGAAGTAATGCTATGAAAAATCTTTTATTAGATACCTGGCACTTACTAGATGTTCTGAATACAAAACACAAAGACAGTTTTCTGTCTTGACAGAATGATGTATTTAAAAAAAAACAAACAAGTAATCCTATAATGTTTAAGGTTGAAAGGAACTTCTGGAGGCCATCTAGTCCAATGCCCCTGCTTAGAGCAGTGTCAACTACAGCAGATTGCTCAGGGCTGTGTCCTGTCAGGTTTTGAATAACTCCAATGAGAGAGTTTTCACAAACCATCATATGCCAGTGTTTGATTACCCTTAAGTCAAACATGTTTTCCCCTAAATGAATTTGCTTCTTCTTCCCCATGACATTTCAAGGATTGCTGAGAATGGTCTCACACTGACATTGGCCAGCTCACTCAACAGTCATGGATGCACCTGATCAAGTTCTTTGGATTTATTTGTGCGTATCCAATTTGCCTAAATGTTCCCTAGCATGATCCTCCTTTACCCAAGGAGAATCTTCATTGCTTTCACACTTCTCAACTGGTGTCAGTGCCCGTGTTTCCTATAGCACAGTCTTACCAGTTAAAACCAAGGAAATAAACTTAGATTTTTATAAAATAGCACCACTGCTAACTCCCAGAATATCAGGAAATAAAAAACATCTCCAAGTAAAGAATTGGCTGTGATATGGCAATTGACCAACTTTCACACCAACATTAGAGTCTTGACAAGAACTGTAAGACTATTTCCCACTTCATAACACATTTTGTTGACAAATTCAGGAGGGTTAACAAAAATGCAGGAGCTGCTCTGAGCAGTGTCATTAATGACAAGGATTCAGTGGCCTTCATCTGATAGTTTCAAAAGGACTGAACATCAAAGAACAAACTGGAATATGAAAACTATTAAGAACAGTCTCTCAAGGGATACATAGTGGCCAAAACTGCATAGCTCTTCCAATAGGCAGTGAATGACCTTGTAGTTGTACCAGCTCCTACTTTCAATATCTGAAAAAGTTATTTAAATGTCCATTAAACATAAAAACTAATGAACGTGTAATTGCAATACTCAGAAAGCAAAGTTTAAAATAACTTACAAGGATTCCACATCATGGCAGTTTAAATGCAGTTATTCAAGTATGGTAAGTATAACTCTAGACTGTAATTCTTAAAACAGACATAAATTACATACAACTGAGTTCAAGTGGTTTCTAGAAAAATTTTCTGAGATCTGTACAAAAGAATAACAAAATTAAAATAACCCTAAATTATTTCTATAAACTAATGGTATGGGGTAAAAGTGAAAGAGAAATAACCTATCCTTCCCTGCTATAATCTGATAAAACTTCCATCTTTTATTCTACTGCTGAAGAGTGCAGAAATTCAGAGTCTGTTTCTAACTAGTACAAATGAACTAGGGAAGAAAGATACTTCATTACAAAGTGTTTAAAAAAAAAACTAACCAAAAAGACTGGGCAGTCAGAAAGTAATCACTTTTCTTCTGCTTTCTGTTTCAGTCTGCATTTAAAATTTCACCTACAAAGAAAGCACAATTCTCTAGGTCAACATGTTCAATTAGGAGCAAGTCTTTTACATGTTCTGTTTATATTCATTGACAGAAATTACCCACCAGCAAAAGCACATTTAGTAGATCTACCAATAAAATACCAAAAACTTAAAAATTCATAACAAGTGACTCCACAAAACTTCCTTGTAAATTTTGTGGTGCATTAATATAATCTCTGTATTTGAAGTGCTGATTTCCATTAGGAAATTTAATTTTACAAACTGAAAAAAAAAGGCCAAAATAAACTAAGTTATAATCATGAGGTGATATAAAGTATATACAGAGTGTCTGCTTAGACAAAAAGTGAAATGTAGCTGTGAATTGTGAAATACTTGTTCTGTAACAAATATGGTAATAAATGGAAAAAATACAGCACAGTCACCACATGAAAAACAGTACTTGCTTCAATTAATAATGCATATTACCAGTCTTGGAGCCAAAAGTTTAGCAGGAGAAAAATCAGAAGTCAATTTGTTTCCTCTTAAGTTTTTGCTGAAATCACAGAGAGGCATTGTGCTGTCTCTTGTTTAACATTACAACATACAGTCCCCTAAAGTTTCTTGAAGTATTAAATATTTTTAAAATGCAAAATTTGTTCATTGCTGCTCTCTAGAAAGCATCAGGGTACTTTAAAACTGTTTTAAAAGCAGCAGTCCTTGCTAATTCACGACTCATGTTTCAGAAGATGTCTCCAAGAGCCATAAAATGATGCATGTACATGGCATACATTCAAACAAGTTTAAAAAATTCTTTATCTTCCAGTCAAAGTATCTTACTTTAAAAGCATTCATTACTAAAAGTCATAACTTTTTGTTGCCAAAATAAGGTGAATTTTTGTTGTGGTTTGAGGGTGGGCCTAGATTTTTTTTTTTTTACTATTTTGCTGATTGGGGTTTTTGTTGTTTTTTTTTTTGTTTGTTTTTTTTTAATTAAGCTCTCTCTGATGTCCTCCTTGCAAGGCAGTGACAAGCTACAATTTTTTCCTTTAAAACTTCAAATTGAAGTATAAAAATTTGTTTGAGGAATCCCTTTGAAGGAAAAATTATATCACTTCCAGCAGCAAGAAATTCTGTGTACTCAGTCCCACTGAAATATCATATGGTACATATATTGCACAAGGTACTGTTTCACACTAGAGTGCAAGAAAGGGGTAAAGGACAGCCTCATCAGGAGAAGGTGAAGTAAAATTAAATCCTACAGGACTGACTCCTTCAGTAACAGAGACTACTACTCCGTATTATCTAGTCCTCTCTTGCAAGTGTGAGATGTTTTCCTGATAAATTCATATGACTGGTACCCCCTCTTCCCTAGAGAGAGAAAAAAGGTGGGGGTAGAAGGAAAAATTAAAAAGATACTACTTATTATACAGTGCAAAAATATGATAATGCTATCAGATGAAATTACGTTATAAATTGAAATGGTACATGGACTGAGTCTTATATGTCTTCTTCTGGAGTAGACATCCATTTTATCATTCTGGCCATTGCAGGAGCTAAACCTGATGACCTCTGTAGTCCCCTCCAATCTCAGGTAACCCTAGTTTCTTGGACAAATTATGACTTGAAGATATTTTTCCTTGACTGTCAAACCAAAATACACTGTCATTGGAAAACTGAACATTTTAAAAGTAACTTTAAGAATGTCTCTCTGTCCTTTACCTTGTCTATCTCACCTTCATTGAGACATAAAATTCAAGCTGATATTGATTTTTGTTCTGTATAATAAGGATTTTGCAAATATCCAAGGGGGGTAGGGAAAGGATTGTGCATTCTGATAGCAGTCTGGCAGAACTATGTAATCCAAAACACTATGGTACGCTGCTGTACCATACATTAGGATATGCTGGGAAAAGACAGGATGCTGTGGGGCTGTGGTGCACACTACACTACTATATAAACAATAAATTCAGCATTTATTCAGCATTTATATGATGCATATTAAAAATTATGAAAATTATATTTGTGCTTCTGCAAACAAAAGTTTTTCAACCTTGCATTTAAATAGATTGAATTACAAATTAAATCACTATCATGTATGTACAAGCATAGATGTTCAGAGTTTTAGACATTCTCTTCCTTCCAGCATTGAACAATTTTTGATGAAGAGGTAAAGGCTTACCCTGTCAAGTAATATTCTAAACCAGCATTTTAACTGGAATGTGTTGTCCCATATTTATTTCAGAAGCAGCAATTTATTGTCTAGATACTTTATCACCTTTTTGCTTTCAAGGCTTTTGCAATAACATCTATAGGAAACTTTATGTGATGTGGTTATTTGTAAAATATGTGTCCTTTCATGTGTCTTAATTTTACTAATTAAAATATCCTTTTGATTCCTCTTGTTTTTCCTTGGGAAGTCGTTAAGTATTCACTAAATTAGTGGGGGTAGCTTCAGAGAGGTGTATTGATAGAAGTTGTGATGACAGCTTTATGCCATAGAGGATAAGCTTTGAGTCCAAAAAAATACATTTTACAGGTCTTATGTATGCAGTGTACATTGATATTTTCTTCTACAGAATAAATTTGATGATTAGAAATTGGATTTAGATTTATGCCTGTTTTCATTGTAATAGAAGATGCATTAATTCTAATAGGAAAACATACAGTTGTAAAATGGTACTGATAACTCAAAAGAAAGTTGCTAAATGTCATGAACAGTGCTGAAAAAAGCAGCATTGCTATTGAAGTCTGGAAATTTACCTTACATTTTATCAATGTAGAATGGTTTGGGTTGGAAGGGAACTTAGGAATCATCTTGTTCAAACACCTGCACTATGGACAAGGACACTTTCCAGTAGACCAGGTTACTCAGAGGCCCATCCAACCTGGTCTTGAACGCTTCCAGGGAAGGGACAGCCACAGCTTCTCTGTGCAACCTGTTCAAGTTCCTTTCCACCCTCACATCAAGGAGTTTCTTCCTGGCATCAATTTAAGGCTATTCCCTCTTGTCCTATCGCTGTATGTCCTTGTAACAGAGTCCTTCTCCAGCTTTCTTGTAGGCTCCCTTAGGGTACTGGAAAGTGCCATAGTTTTCCCCAGAGGCTTCTCTTCTCCAGGCTGGACAGCCCCAACTCTCTCTAGCGTGTTTTCATAGCAGAGGTGCTCCAGCTCTTTGAGCCTCTTGGTGGCCTCCTCTGGACTTGCTCTGTAGGGTCCATATCCTTCATATACAGGGGACTCCAGAGCTGGATGCAGTGCTCCAGGTGGATCTTGACAGTGGGCTTTCTCCCCTGCAGCCCAAAGCGCTCTGGATGCAGCCCAGCAAAATGAGTTTGCGTTTCTGGGCTCAGAGCTTGCACTGATAGCTCATGTCCTGCTTTTCATCCACTAGCACCCACAAGTCCTTCCTGTGTGTGTTCTTGGGATTACCCTGACACATGTGAGGGTCTTGCACTTTGCCTTGTTGGACCACGTGAGATCTGCATGGGCTCTCCTCTCCAGTTATACTTAATTGGAGTTTAACAGTTGATAAAAACTCTGCTTTATAAGTGACTAGCTATACTCTCTAATATTTGTACTTACTGATTAAGTAGGCATTGTCATTCATGATTAGGAAAAAAATCTTGTCTGGGTCCCCTAAATAATTTCCAAAAAGAACTATGCTTTAAATGACTAAAGAGAGAATTACCAATTTAAGAGACATGTAGTGTGAATCTTTCCAGTTTCTTCAAATTATTATCTCAAATTTTTTTCCTGGTAGGATTTATTTGTGTATATCATAGATTATATTCACTCTTCACTATACATGTTACTCAACTCTTCTTTAATATTTCCTTATTTTCCATTAATAAACAGTGAGATCTTTCTAAGTAAATTTACTTCAAAAGATGAAGACAAGCTTACTGGAAATTTTATGGGAGTGACTGACTGCTTATGGTTTGGGTTTGCTTTCCAAGATTGTTCATCTCACATAATATTCTGGACATTAAAACAGCATTTTTATTAGAGGTTTTGCTTGGTTTATGAAGGCCAGATACCAAAATTGCCTTCTGAGCTTAGAACTTGGAATCACCTTGAGAGCTATGGCATTTCCACTTATTTTTGCATCTAGTGAAATTTCTGCTGAGGGGTGATTTTGAAGGACTTCTGTTTTTCCAAGACAAACTGAAGTCTAGTAAAGACATTTCTAAGAACCAGTACCTTAAAGGTGGGTCGGTTGATTTGTCTGGGGCTTTATTGTGGATTTTTTTTATTAACTTGGAATGTGATTTTCAGCATCATTCATTCAAACTCTGAATAATGTACTGTCAAATTTTATGTGCTAATTACCAATAATTCCCTTGAGAGATGGTACTGGCTTAAATGCATTAAATTGAGGGAAATCAGAAAGTCATTGTGTCAGCCATGTATTTTCTGTCACAGTTACAAAGGCTGTGGCTGTTGCTTTGAAACGTGCAAAAAAGTTTCAGGTGGGTCAGATCAGATGTAAAAGTTACTTAGGAAGAATTGAGCAATTTGCTAAAATATTTTGTTCCTTCAAGGCTTGCAAAGCAAACATTTTGTTTGTGAATCTGTGTGCTGAGTGTGAATAATGGTTAATTCAGTGTTGAAAGGCATTTGTTGTTAGTAATTTAAGAGAAGGATTGCTGTAAAAGTAGAAATCTAAATTACAGCTACAGTCTGATTAGGCAAATAGAAAAGTTACATACTTGGATGTGTTTCTCTTTCAACTTCTTCATCTGGTTGCAGAAAGCTTGTTTAACCAAAGTTCTTCATATTTGTCAAAGCAAGACTAGGAAGCATATGGTTCATATTGAAAAGCACTTAAAGCTGAAAGCTGAGTCTTCTACAGTTCCATGAATCCATTAATTGAGAAGAATAGAAAAAAGTTCATTGCATCTACTAATCATGTGTGAAAAAATGTCTCTGTCATTATAGATATTTCTAATTTTGTTTAAAAAGCCACTTCCAACTGGAGATGCTGAGATACTAATTTCTTTTTACAAGATGCTTTTAAAAAACCTCTGGTAGTTTTTGTTTGGTTTAGGTTTCTATTTCTTATTTACTGTAAAAGGGACCTTTTAAAAAATATGACTGTTTACTGTACATGCTAGCTGTCTTCAACCAAGTAACTTACTTTCTGCATTCCATCAAAGTAATGCATGAATAGAATTAAAAGCCAAAAGTAAAAACTATAATATGGAATAGCTTTGGAAGTCTTTAGTGTAGACTTAATTATTTGCATAATTTGATACAATTTCTCAATTACTGATGACCTTTAACTTGGGGTGACCTTTTCTAGCTGTATATACTCTTGGTGTATGGTTATGTGGTTAATTGTAACTTACTTTGTCTAATGATTGAGGCTAATCTGGACTTGAGGAGAAGTTTTTGCTTTGTTGCTGTCACTGTCAAGATTAGAAATGTTACTTTCTTTGGGGCCTTTGTAATCTAAAACTCACTGTTTGCTCTTAAAATGAAAATGGAGAAAGTGACTACTAGAGTAGGAATTCAAATAGAGTATACTGCAGTCGCTGAATATACTAACTTTGCTTATATAATGTTGCTCTATGGATTGTTTACACTTTGACTTTGTGAATAGGGAGCTTTAGATTTTGGGATTTTTTTTTTCCTAAGTCTACTAAAGTATGGTGTCACAATGGTTTAATTTTTTTAAAATTTATTTTGTTATTGAACATATCGGGTGCTTCCGTGTCAGCTTTAATAAATAAAACAGCCAAAGAAAATAGAGTGCATGGTCAGTTTGAGTCCATAGATTTTTTTTTTTTTTAATTGTGAGGGTTTATCTCCACCCTCCCTCACTGTAATTTTCTGGACATCATGGTGTCCCTACTTGAGTGGGAGATGGGATAAGACATTCTCCAGAGGTCAGTTCCTTCACCATCTATGTTTTTGTGAGGAAAAATATGGTGAGATACAATGTGTAACTCCTGGATGCATAAACACATAGTAGTTCTCTATTCCTTCCTTCTCCTTCAAAGGGTAAGGAGTTGGAGGGAACAAAGATGGGAAAACAAATGTGTGTTCAATGTCTGGTATTTGTTGTCATTAACTGTTTATCTCTTTGGTACTCAAAGGCATTGTTCAGCTGCAGAGGTGATGGCAGTTTGCAGTCCTGTCAAATTTAAAGTGACTTGTTTTCTGCTGTTCTTTGGGTTGCATACCGAAAAGGAGAGCTTTTGGGAAATACCTTCATGGGCAGAACATTTTTTATTCAGTAATGGGATTAATCATGGACAGAGGTAAATGATAAACATTTGGAGCAGGAGAAAGACAGGTCATGGAACAGTAAGTTTGTGTATTGTACCTTCAGTCAGCTAGATGCTGTTTTCAAGTGTTCATAAATGTTTTGGGAAGTGTATCTGTCTTCTTTTTAAATTATTTGTCCTTGTTCTGTCATCCACATCAGCAGAAGCCAAAATCCATAACAGGATAGGAATCCCAGTTGGAGTAACTGCTTAGATTTATCTCATTTTTCCATCTACCGTCCCGGTCTGTACAAGTGTGCAGCCATATCTGCGCATCCACCTGTCTGAGCAACTGAGCTGCAGCTTTCTAACTCTGTGACTCAGCCTCATCCTTAGGAATTGTGTAAAACTGATGAAACAGATCTAAAGGAGCAGAACAAAACCACACTAGAGTACTGTGCTGGTTTTGCATTGGAGTCACCCATGGAAGTGATTTTTTTCTGAGAGGAGCTGCTGAGGGGTTCCTCTGTGCCTAGCAAAACCAGCTGCTGGCTAGTTTTGAGAATAAGCTGGTTAATAAGCCAGTTAAAAGCTAGTTCTGCCTTTTAAAGTTTTGAATCTGTTTTGCCTTTCTCCTAATCCTATCTCACAGCAGGAAATGAGTAAATTACATTCTAGTGGATATACTGGTGTTTGGCCAGTGCTAGACCTACCACATGTACCAAGACATTAAATTTAAAAACATCCATTTTGGATGTGGGAAAAAGGTCAACAAAAGATAACTTGTTTGGCTGCTAATCACATTAATTTCATGGACTGTTCAGAAAGCTCTTTGGCCTAGTCTCTTCCAGACTTTGTGGAGTTATTGTGAAATGAGGAGGTAGCCATAACAGTCAGGCCATATTCAGTGTTTTTCAAATGAAGTGAAATTTTTTTCACCAGTCCTCAATTCTCAGCTCTTTGTGTCACAGTTTATGATCTGCTCTGCTCTTTAAGGTGAAAGCAAACTACTAGATTGACTAGTTCAATAATCTTTGGTTTTCTATGTTCTACACACTTTTATTATGATTGATAAGTTTGTACCAGTAGTCTGATAGGAAATGTACAATGTGTAACTTAAAATTGTTCTTGTTTCTTAGCAAAACAAATGTGAAGCTAGTTTGTAGGTGTATTATTTGTGTTCAGCTGAACTACTTAAAAACATATGACTTTGTTCAAATAATTAGAAATAAAGGCATTGCTCAATCCTTATCTACATAACAGTACTTCAGATTTTTTTAATGCAAATTAACAGGAGGAATTAATGTAAAGTGGTTTAGTTGAGCTACATTAAACATTTGAGTTTATATTATCTTTCAGAATTAGTAGCTTAAATTCAGTTCATTTTATTTTACTGTAAAATAAAGTTGTATTGAGTGAGCTCTACTCAGGTATAAAGAAAATTTCCAAACTAGTTTCAGTTAGTTAAGTTTGTTAAAGAATAAAAAGTCATATGCATGTTATAGGGAATTTCTATGAAAAGGAGATTTTCTTCAGTAGTGTGCTTCACAGTACTTGTTTTATACTAACTGGGTCATGGCATTCCTATCCACATAAATAATTACCTTTTGATTTTCTCTAAATTATGATTTCTACAAGTGTGTTTTCACTGTGTTTTCAGTGACAGCTGTTCTGTGTTTCTTTGTATTGCTGCAGTACCTAGCAAAGGTGAACTGAGAATCTTTAAAATGGACAGGCCACACATTAAAAATCCCCAAGTTTTTTTGTACATAATCAACATAATTTCATCTAGTTGTTCTTGATTGAATGTTTGTTTATGCTCTGACAGTGGTCAGTTTAAAAACTTTGGAAGTTGCAGAGCTTAACCTTGATGGAAGCTGTGAGCTTGCCTTAGGCTATGAGCAACTTTGCTAAGTATTTGGTGCATTTCTTGTGTAGTTTTGGTTTAGATTTGTAGCATCTGCAGGCTGTCAAGAGTAAGATGTGTGAGATGGTTACTAAGGTGAAAGAGACACCACTTCAGACAATTTTTTTTTTTAAATACATCCCTCCTTTCAGTACAATTGGTGAGCTTAAGAAAATTCTGTTGTGTTTTTGCTGCAGCTGTAGAAGAACCAGCAGCAACAACAGAAGTTCAGAATTACAGAGGACACTTTCGTAGGTAGCACTGTGAACCCATCCCCAGACCTGCAAAAACCAAACACCATAGCTGTTGAGAGACTCCAGATTGTTACTGTCTAGCCCAAATTGCTCATGGTAAACCGGTTTTCATTTGAGCTTAGCAGTTATTCCAACACAATACATCTAGATGTTGCATGCACTGTGCTTCAGGGTTTATTAATAACTTTCTAAATGTGGTTTTTTTTTTTCCCAGCTTTTCTGCATTTGTTTTCTGTGCTGTCTTTGAGCTTGTTGTGCTTCATAAGTTTAGCTGACCAGAGTGTGTGGGGAATTGGGAATAAGGGCCATATACTGTGATACTGTGATATACACTGACTGTGATACTGTTTCACAGGCTTATTTGTAACTTGTTTGTTTATAATGTTAATAGGGATTGTAACTAAATAGGATAGGAAGTTAGTTTTTTAAATACCATAAAGGAAAATGTCAGGGAATCCTGACACTAACTGTAGTTACAAAGTCATGGAGCTTTACAGTTTTAGCATTGCTAGGCTGAATGGTGTGTTCAAAAGGCTTATAAAATTCTCAATTTTAGAACACAAACATTAACTAAAATCAGCTATCAAACATATGAAAC
The DNA here is from genome assembly GCA_003676055.1 of Chloebia gouldiae. NCBI lineage: Eukaryota > Metazoa > Chordata > Aves > Passeriformes > Passeridae > Chloebia > Chloebia gouldiae. The sequence goes on along the minus strand of QUSF01000044.1, from coordinate 1,904,251 downwards.
ATTTAATCTCTTGAAGTCTCTCTGCAGTTACTGTATTTATTAGACACTAACACTGCAGTTCGGTTTTTTGGCAAGTTACCTTTGCTCTTTTGTTCAGCCTTTTAAAGCAATATGTTTTTGCAAGATTAGTAATTTTAATTAAACTGTTAAATTCCATTGATTATTTAGGGGATTTTGTCTCTTAAATGTTAGCATACTTTCCTTTAGAGAGCATATCTGCCTGTATGCTGCATAAACAATATATAATACCTCATGTAAAATGAACCAAACAGAACAAATGTTCAGTAGGGAATGCTATAAAATTAGAAAAATAATGACATTACCATAATTGCCCCACTTCACGAGGTTTGCATAGTTTCACTTCTCAAGCCTGTCCAGGTCCTTCTGGATGACCCCTTCCCTCCAGTGTGTTACTGCATCACAAATGAGTGCAGTAGGACGGGATAACCGAAGCTCTTTGTGTTTCTGGACACAGTCACTAAAATCACAGATTAATTTAATAATTTTCTACCTATTGATCATTGGTCACCTCTTTATCTCTAAGTCCCTCAGCCTAATAATTTTGGAAAGGATCAGCTTCAGCAAATTTCAGTTATCATTAGAAGGGCTGAAAGCCTCAAGACAGTTTAGTTTGTGAAAATTGGTTATTAATAGAGGATATTCTTGTGTTTCCATTGAGAAAGAGACAGTGGCATGTGCTGTCTCTCTTCATCCAGCAGCTGAGACGTGTGGGAGTGGATTTGATATGAGAGAGGGAAACTGGATATGTTACAGAGAGAGTCTTTGCATGGAGGAATTGCTTCATTGTTTTGAGAGCATGAGGGGAAGTAATATGGCAATTCAGAAGAGAAGCATCTTAACTCCTTGCAGTGCTGTATAGCATCTCTTTTGTATGTGGGAGAAGTACAGGCAACAAGATGAATATTAGGACAAATGAAATGATATATCACTGGTCAATATTAATTACAATATGAAGAGGCACTGATGTGTTTTTGAAATGCAGCTCACTAAATCTGTTTATGTAGAATTTTATGTTTTTGTTTATTGTGGATTATTAAAGAATCACCAGTATACTGGTGAATCTGTTTTCTTAGTGTATATGGAAGAAGTCTGGAGGAAATTTAATTTATTTTCAAAGTCAAAAAGGAGGCAAAAATTGTGTGTAATGAAGACTTGTATAAAATGAATTGCTGCCTCAAGAGGTTAATTTCATACCAGTTTTGTTTTGTAAAGGTTGTGAAGCATATGAGGGAGTTCAAGGGGCAGAAATGCAAAATTAAAAATTGGAAGAGACTGTTGTATTAAGTAGATTTTTAATCACTAGCCTTTTAGTCTGGTTAAGTTCCAGCTGAATAAAAGATCAGAAAATCTTCAAAACACAAGTAAAATCAGTAAACAATTGTGTTTAGGAAAGGGCAGCACTATTAACAGCTAACATGAGACATTCCAGAAAGTTGAAAAACAAGCTGCTACGTCCTCCCTAATACCTGTCACAACTGTTTTATTATTGAAGATGGGTATTGCAACCTAAAGTATACTCCATTTGGCAGAGCTGACTTAAATGAACTCTGATTTGCTTTTGCTCTTCTATACATCCGTTAGCTATTTCCTTCCAATGAAATGAACTATATCTAATATCAGCCACTGATGCATGCCTGAGCAAGCACAGGGCTATGCTTACTTAAAAGAGCTTTACTTTCTTCATTGGTGTAGAAATTGCATGTGGAAAATGTAGCGCAGATGAGAAATAAATGTATGAGCTACTGAAGTAGGTTGGTGTTTTCCCTTCATGTTTGTTTCTCAGTGATGGCTAGTATCATGACTGCCCCACTTCACAAGGTTTGCATTGTTCCACTTCTCAAGCCTGTCCAGGTCTTTCTGGATGACCCCTTCCCTCCAGTGAGGCACTGCATCACACAGCTCAGAGTTGTCAGCAAACTTGCCATGGCTGCACTCTCAGTCCCACTGTCCCACAGATCAGGGAAGCTGCATATTACTTACATCTTCTCTGCAAATGGCCTGGTCTGAATTTGGGCATGGTCCAGTTGTGTCAACTCCCTTTATTTCTTTCCCCAGGAAGAGTTTTTACAGGTGCAGAACACAACTGATGCTTACGCTGGTAGAAATACATGTGCCTCCTGCATTAGTGGGTGTCTTTTGCTGAATCCACAGACCAATCTTACTCTGTTTGTGCTTTCACTGCTTGTGCTGGGATTTCTCTTCTCATGTTTTGGGATGTCACTGCCACTGGTATTGCGTGGGCAGGAGAGACATCAATCTCATTGTTTATCAAATTAGAGCAGCAGAGCCCAAAGGAATGTGGTAGTAGTTACAGATTAAGAAGTTGGCTGCTTTAATTTTTTTCTCCATAAAATTGCTTTATACTGCAGTTTACAATTGTACAGTAAAGTACTTTTCACTAAGTTTTTTTTCCTTAAAATGGTTGTGAATTGTTTGAGCATCTACTATAGGAAGACCCATTATGCTAATACTGGTTTGGAAGTTGTACTAGGTAATCCTTATCTCAAACCTTTTCATTTTTCACTTGTTCTGTCAGCATCACTGTTTCTGCTGCCTGATAACTTTATGAATGAAACATACAGATTTCACTAGTACACACTTCCCTTCTTGCACCCCCTCTTTTCCTTCACCTCCACCCACATGCTGCAACCACCTCTTTGGCTGTCAAATAAATATACAGTATCTTCATGTTTTCTTGTGTTACTATTTTAACCTTAGACAGCTGGATCAGGCAGATGATTAATAAATGTTCACTCTTCATTTCCAATACTGAGTTTTTCTGAGATTGAATTAGCTTTAGATGCTTTATATTTTAAATGTGTATGTTTGCCCCTCCCCATATACTTACTAAATTGTTTTGTCAACTACATCATCTTCTTTGGTATGTTTTTTGAAGTATTTTTGAAAGCATTGTTTTGAAGTATATTTGAATGCATGTTCTGGAAACTTACTGTCATTGTATAAAACTGTAGTTCTGGAATAGAAACCAGAAATCTGCCCTCTTGTGGATAAATTGGTCTGATGTACCTCAGTCACAGTATCTTACCTGAATGAGAACTAAAGGATTTTAATTGATTCTCTTTGTGAGTCTCATTCTTTAAGCATTTTTTAAAGGATAGTTTATGGACTGATAGATAGCAGAGATTTTTGTAGTAACAAACAAGAAAAGTAGTTTTTTGCAAAATGCAGTTTAAAACTGACTGTGAGACAAAGATTTGTAAATTTGTGATTCGGGTTTGCTGATTTAAAAGAAAAGAAAATGTCCACTATTCGTCTAAATTATGAATTAGCAAATATGTAGTTATATTCATTTATACATCTTATACATCTGAAGAAAAATCAAGATCATGATATTGTGGTTATATCTGTATGATGTTACTCAACATACAGGAAACTGAAACTGCTTTTTAAAGTACTTTCAAGCTAACTAACTATTTCATAATCTAAGCAAAATAAAACAAGACTATTTAAAGTACTCTACTTAACATACTGTTTTAAAAAGAAAAGCATACATATCTAATATCATAGGTTTATTTAAAATTTAATTTTAATCCACCTTTTTACTTTTTGGAAAATACCAGGTCACTTATATCTAATACATTGATTTAATTCTGATTTTAATCTGAATTAATTAAAGAATACCCTGGAGAATGAGAAATTAAACATTTAAATGTACATAAGAAACTGCCCAGTACTGAGATTGGTTACTTATCTGTGCTTTACTGCTGAGCCTTTTTGTATCACTGCATAAACAGTTTTTTCCTTTTGTTTTGTTTTTTATTCTTCTCATGCATGCACATGGCAAAGCTGCAGAAAACCTGATATTTTTGTTAGAGACATGACAGTTTCTCAACCAAGAGGAATGTTTCATTAATACAGAGCTTGTACCATTATATGAGAACCAATGGTCAGAGTCCTCTCATCATTTAATTGATAGTTAAGTGCTGCAATATCTGAAAAAATACAATTGCAATTTGTTTCTATTTCTTATTTTATTTTTACAGGGTATTTTTTGTTTTGTTTGCATGGGTTGTTGTTTTTTTTTTTTTGTCCTTTAATGCTTGTAGTTTCTCTTTGCTGGATGTCAATGTCTGCACTTAAATTGTTCCCAATTTACTTTCATCTTCTCTTCCTCCCTTAATTTTGCCTTTGCAGTATAGGGCAATATAGATAATTAAAGAAAGAAAAAAAGGGAAAAGGATAACTTATAAAAATAACACGTAAAATTTGTACTTATTAACCATAGCCTAAACTTTTTTAAAATACTTTTTTCTTGCTGTGTTGGCTTGGCTTTTCTGTATTAGTGTATATTATGATGATAACTTTTTCCTGTGGTATTCTTTAGATATGGTGCCATATCACTGTTTTCCTTTCACTGAGGGGTTCTTTGTGTTGCTTCCTTTGTACATTGCAGTTCCTTCCTCCCAAAAATGTCTTCCATGGTATCCATTCTTTCTTACAAGAAACAAGAGCATAAATACCTATATACTGAATATAGAAGACCTCATACATTTATATAGACTGGATTTCTTGTACTCTTTCTGAACTGCTACACTACAGTCTAATGCATTGGTTAAAAGCTTTCCAGTACAGATCTTTGATTTCCTTAATTCAGCTAATATAACTTACAGTTTCATTTTTTTCAGTTAATGGGTAAAAATATTACACTCTTGTTAACAATTACTGAACCAGCCTGCAATGGGAAATTTTTAGATATGAAAATTATTGTTCCTGTTGACTAATAGTGAGCTGCTACGTTAGTACTTTTAACTCTTCTTATATTTGAGGAATGGAGGTAGGGGAGCAAAACCCCAGCAAAATTTGTCTTATAGTCAAGCTATTGTTACATGCTGTACTGATGTTTTGTATGGAACAATCTATACCATCTTGAGTTGTCAATCTTTATTCCCTTCATTGCTTGAGATTTTAAAATCGTAAAATGAATGGGTTTTCTTATGTTCTCAGTAGCATCAAATTTGAGTTGTAGTTTGACTGGATCTTTGTCTCTGCTTCTGTATTTGAATCCTACCTGGTTTGCCAATTTTATAACAGATGCAATTTTGCCCTCAACACAACGGATGTAGTATTTGGACCCAGATATTACTATGTTATTTCTTCATATTGTTTTTGTTTTGTAAACTAATCCCATCACTTAATCCCATAAGTTTCTCTTTCTCTCTTGTTTACTAATCATCTGTTTATTAATTTCATCTTGCTTAAAGAAACTTCCTAGTGTCAGAGATGGAGTTCTTGGATTGCCATGCTTAGCCCCCAGCTGGCGTAGACAACCACATCCTGTCCCTTTCGTAACATCGGTACAATCCGTCTTTGGAGTAATAGTGTTGCTTATCTCCACTAATGTAAGGCTGTTGGAGAAATTGGCAGCTCTGATGGTGGATAACTCTGTTCTGGTTTTCTTCTTGCTTGCATTTATGTGCCCATTGTTGTGTTAGCATTGCTCTGTGGCTTTCTTCCTTTATAGCCCTCTTTGACTGCCTTAGAGAGAGCAACCACATCCCCTCTTGACCTTTGTTTTGTTAGTTAAACAAACCAACCCCTTTTACTCTTCTCTTACAAAGAAAGTTTACTTTTCCCCTGCCCACTGCACTTGCTGGACTCTGAGGTCTGGACCTGGCCAGTTGCAGGTCCTTATCATGTATCTGTGGAGAAGATTTCTAGTTTTAAGTGTCTGATTTGAGAGGAATTATTCCTATATAACATCTCTATAATTTTCTCTATTATGGCAGTAATACTTGAATTAGGAATGAACTTGAATTAGGATTGATAGTTTCGGTGTTAACAACTTTCTCATGTGATGAGGAAGTAAAAGGGAATAGACTTTTTTTTTTCTTATATTTCATTGTTTCTGTGCTGCATAAGAAATTCCAATAATACTGGCTAGTGGCATGGCCTTTCCTTTGATGCAGTTTCAGTCAGGAGAAGTCATCAGACATTACATTTTTATAGTAAATACAATTTATGTGTGAAAGATGTTCTTTAGTTATAGGCTTTCAGTGAAGACTTGAATTTTAAAAGTGTTATCTCCTGTCAGTTTACTTCTTATGGGACTCTTTTAGAGTACTTTCTTTGATTCTTAATATTTCTTTTTAAGAATTGCTTATTTGTGGAACTAGGCAACCACTGAAATTCTGCATATATTTGTATTCATTCAGGGTAAAAAACCCTTGGGTATTGAGTAGCACTTGCTACTTGCTACTACATCCATTGCTCTGATGGAAGTTTTCTCCTGGATTAAAAAAAGACCGAAACACAGCAATCCACACAGAGTATCTGTAGCATTTTCCTTACTGACTAGATTTCTGTATTGGCAATATACTATATTTTTAATTTGAAAAAAGTAATTTAGGTGAAAATGAGACTGTGGCCAAGGAAGTTAGCTCACTGCCAGTTCTGTTTTACCTCAGTTTTTCAAAGAACGTGCAGATAGGGAAACTTTGAAAAGGTAATTTCACTGCCTCATGAAAACTTTGAGCACAAAAACTTTATAACATTTCTTTTCCTTGTCCTGTATTCTGTGTATGTTTGTAAGCAGTGGTGCTTTATGTATTGCCATATGTTGCCATGTTGGTGCGGCATAAGAAAGAATGTTACTAAGAAACGTTACTAAAGAAATAATAAGGATCTCTTGACTTGTATATCTTTTGTATGCAATTCTCAAAAACTACAAGGATCTAGTGGTTTTTATGTATTTTATATGTAATTCTCAAAAATGTAGGCTTGTAAAATAAATAATGATTTCAACATTTCAGTAGATAAGAGAAATGCTTATGTAAGGACTCTTTACTATTTCTCAAACTGTCAACACAAGTGCCTGTCTACAACAGGTAACCTCATATAAAATTCCTTTAATATCTTCAGAAAAATCATGTCAATTTCACAATACACTAGGGGATTGCAGTGTGTGATGTTTGTTAGTTTGGAATTGCAGTTTTTGGGTTTCTTTTAGCAGTGTGGACTTCCTTATATTTGGGGTCTTTATAATTAGTGAAATCCAAGTGAACTAGTTCCTTTTTCTGTTGCTGACTATAAAATGTGCTGTTTTACAGGAAAGAAATGAGCTAGTTCAGTGGTGGCAAAACTTTGTTTTTTCCCCAAAAGGAGTAATTAGAATTTCTGGTAGTAGTTTGACCAGGCAGAATTATGTATTGAAGAGATATTGTCAAATCAATTTTGAAATAGCTACTATTTCTATAATGTACTTAGATTTTGTATTGTCAGTATATTTGCTCCTTTATTTTTGAATCTATAAATTACTCCTTTTAGTTTTTCTGGTCTCTTTATGAAAATGCCTCCTTCTGCAATACTGGGAAGTGAATGAAACTGCTAATTACTTAGACTAGTTATGTATTAAGTGTGTAGTATGTGTTAAGTGTGATTAAACTTCAGTATGAACTAACAGAAGTTTTCCTACCAGTTTTTGAGTTGGTACTGCATAACCTAACCAATTTTTTTTTAATTGCCTTATCTTACATCTTTATTTTTGATGAAGGGATTGTTTCGGAGACCAGAAGGAAGCTTGCCTTTTAGTTGGCTAATGCCTCCTGTTACTTAAAATCTACACTGTTCTACCGACTCTTGAATAAGTTTAGTTAGTGTGCAGCTCAAGGTAGTATGGTCACTTTCATTTGTGTTAATGAATGTAAAATTTGTAAAAAGTAAACTGAGAGATTTTATTTGGTTTTATTCTTTTTGTTTTGTGTTTAGTGCTTGGGAGATGGGAAGTAATGATAGCTGGCACCTGAACTGAAATATCTGTGTAGGCACTCTCCCAGAACTTCAGGATGAATGGGGATATGCCTCATGTTCCCATCACTACTCTTGCAGGGATTGCTAGTCTTACAGACCGTAAGTACTCTTCTTTTTGTCATCTTTACTATGCTTTTTTCTACCTCCTTGAAAAATACCTGCATTTTCAAAATTCTAAAAAGGTTTTTATTTAAAAAGTTCTTACAGTTAAATCTGTTTAAAATCAGACTTGTCGTTAAATATGTTAGCCTTGTTACTGCTTTAATGTAAAAGTCTGTCCAAAAAAACCATGCATATTTAAGCATAAAGTGAAATGCAGGTTAAAAAAGCCCTTAAGGAAACCTGAAATAAAATACAGGAATTCATTGTTTGTTTACAATATCATTTAGTAGCATATTCTGGGTATCATACAAATAAAGAAAAACATATTAATGATAAAGTACTTCTAAAACACGCATCCCATCATCTTCACTAAAAAGACAGAGACGCAGGATTAGACTGACATGTAACTAATCAAAAGAGTTGTAGAATATACTGAATATACTTTAAAACTAGTTCATTAATTTGGAACTAGTTAATAGGGGCACAAAATGATTGCTAGAATAGAAATAAGCAGTTGAACCTGAGTCTTTTTTCTTTGCTGTTCAGCCTGCAAAGGGAGCATGTGAAGTGTGTGTGCTGACTTTAAGTACATCAGGAAGACAAAATCCTAGGAAAGAAAAATAACTATTTACATTACAAGCTGATACTGATGCAAAACCAAATCATTATAATGTGACCAAAAAATAATTTCTAATGTAAACTAAGAGGAGATTTATTATTATATAGTGAGGACCTAGAACAACCATTGCAGTAAGAGCAGCTGGGGCAGAGAGGTGTCTTGCTTATATAGTGTAAGAAAGATTTTCTTGGTCAATTGTCTGTCTAAGGATAATTGAACTCAGTGACCTTAGGTGCTTCTTCTAAGCACTTCTATTGTTACACTGTTGAAATTCGGAGGCTTTCCAAGAAACACCGGAAGTATATATATCCAGCAATTGAATTGAATTGCTCACAGTAAAAAAGGCAGATGTTTTGGAGGAAAAACACACTTCATGTACTTCTGGTATATTCTGAAGTGTTTAAGTGAAAGATGCAGGTCATGTATTTAAATGTGTATCTATGTATGAGCATGTCTGTCTAATATCAGACTACCAGGATGCAAATAGTAGGTTTATGGCTATTGACAGTTTTCCAGAATTAAGCATTTGCAGATAAGGTTGCTTAACTGGTGGAAGTCACTGATTAGACTCTGGTGCCAGAGTTCCTTTAAACACCAGACTGTAATGGAAAAGGCCAGTTGCCCTGAAATCATGGATGATAGGATGTCTGAAGGCAGTAGAGTAGGCTAGCTCAATTTACTCTACGTTAATCAATATGTTTTGCTGATTTTGCTAATTTTTCCAAGTTTCAAGTATATTCAAGGTAATCTGTTGCAAGTAATGAAAGCTGTGATATTAATGTATTAAATGTATTACAAACTTTTATTTGAATTGCAATTTTTTTCTAAGTACAGCAATGCTATGCATTATAAGGGGTGAAAATGCTGGAACACCCTACTTTTTAAATTTCAAAATACAAAAGAACCAAAAATCACTTAGATTGGCTTTTTTTTTTTTTTTTTTTTTTTTTTTTTTTTCTGAAACTGTTTCTAATGGTTCAGTTAAAACCTTGATAGCAAGGATATGATCAGCCTGGTAACTTGCACTTAGAGTCAGCTTGTTTTCCTGAACCAACTGAGGTGACCTTACTCTTTATATAGCCTTTTGGCCTCTCCTGGCTTAAACTCCTTTTGCCTATGTGGCTCTATAATCATCTGGTCAAGCCTTCTTATATGTACACTTCCTTGTAATGTCTGAAGAAAATACTGTTTTCACTAAATCTTTTCATAAGATTTGTGAGTAAGTTTTTCTAACTGAATTGGCATTTGAATGAACATACCAACCAACAATACTAGAGCTGTCTTGAGAAGATAGTTTACATAAGAAGAAATGCAAGAAGAGAAGAATAAAATGAGAGTTTAATTAGTGCATTTAATTGATTGTTGAGTTGCTTGGTCTTTTTGATGGGTTGTTATTTTTGGTTTTTCTTTTAAGACTTTATGATAAAGTGGTTACACTGATTAAATCTTGAGATCAAAGTAGAAAACTGAAATCCTCAATACCCTTACAGTACTGCATGTAACTACAGAAATTTTGCATTTCCTTTTTTTTTAATCCATGCTTTTCGCTCCAGGAAAAAGGTGCCATAATAAAGAGCTTAATATTCTGGAATGTTTAGAGAGTCCAGTGTAGGTATGTGTGTGGGGATGTGCATTTCTTTGTGTTAATTTAAGAATATAAAAAAATTCAGAAGTGTTCCCTGTGTTTTAAATCTAGTTGTCAGGTTTTCTTTCTTAATCTCATGAGAGAACAAGGGAGCGTCCATATTTGTATGTTTGTGTCTCGTGAAATTATTCTAAAGTTCTTCCGGTTTTCTAATAACAGTTTTGAACCAGCTGCCTCTTCCATCACCTTTACCTGCTACCACAACAAAAAGCCTGCTTTTCAATGGACGGATAGCTGAAGAGGTGAACTGCCTTTTGGCTTGCAGGGATGAAAATCTGGTTTCACAGCTTGTCCACAGTCTCAATCAGGTGTCAACAGATCACATGTATGTATTTTGAACTTTTACATCAGATCACCATCCTTGAAATGAAAATTTACTGGATTGAGAAGGATGTTTGTGAGAATATGAAAATTAGAATATGCAGGTTTTTCCTTAGGCTTGCTTAGTTAGTGGCTGCAATATAAGAGTCAAATGTTTCATTCAGACAACATTAATAATTGTCCATCAGTCCTTACACCTAACTATGGGGTTATATTACAGATCTAATGTTATTCCCTTTTTTATAGGTTACAGTGCAGACTTTGTGGTTTTGATTGTGCAATACGAATTTGTGTTCAATATCAGTCACTAATGCACATAGACAAATTACCTACCCAAAAGAAGATTTTTTGACACCTGTGTCAATTCTGATTAGGTATTGAAGTTAAGTAGTTTAACAATTGAGCCATCAAGTATGCTAATGTATTCTCTTTTTATTAATTTTTTTTAATTTCTCCCTGGTGTCCCTTGAATTGTTTTATGTTGACAACCCTGTTGTTTCCTTACCTGTTTTGTTCAAATGGAAGTAGCTTTTAAAAGTCCTCAAAGCATACAAGAAGTGAGTGCACAAATGCATTTATAGAAAATCCATTGCATTTCTTTATGATTCAGAGGGAATCCTATGATCTCAAAGATATACTAATTTCCCTTTTTCAAAATAAAAATATTTTCAAAGTATTCGGTTGAAACCTGAATCTTATATATTCATACATATGTTATTTTCACTCCTAGATAGTATGTTCTTGATGTTATGCCAAAGTGTTCTTTTATAGAGATGACCAAGATACAAAAATGGATCTAAAAAACTTCTTATGAGAATCTTAAACTGACAGCCACGTATATGTAAGAGCTTAGTAACAGAAAATGACTGTGAGGACTCACAGGAATATTTTTTCTACTATTCCTTAAGGAAGAGGGTGAAAAAAACTAGAGGCAGGAAGCAGTGCTTTGCAGACTTGATTTTTTCTGTATTTTAACAGTAAATTGTCTTCTTTCATTTTGGTTTTGGTTTTTTTGTTTGTTTTTTTGGTTTTGGTTTTTTTTACTTGACTCATAGTTTCTTATAATTTGAAAATGCATTTGCCTCTTTATTTGCTTACTTCCACAATTCCAGAGAGTTGAAAGATAACCTTGGCAGTGATGATCCAGAAGGAGATATACCAGTCTTGCTGCAGGCTATTCTGGCAAGGAATCCTAATGTTTTCAGGGAGAAAAGCATGCAAAACAGATACGGGGTACAAAGCGGTAAGGATTTTTGATTATCTATTGATTAATTTTATGTTTTTCTGTAAATCTAGTGGACTGATACTAACCACAAATATATATGGAGCACAGTGGTTGTATTTATGCTTTGCCCTTGTGTCTGATAGTAATTTAAAGCTATGTACCTTAACATCTTCTAAGAGCAATTGTATATTAAAAAGATGGAAAATAAAGATGGAAAATACCTACCAGGTATTATTCTAAAATTTGTTTCATTTCATCTCAAAGTTTAATCTCTAGGATAAGTAATTGGATTTTCTTTTGAAACAATTTTATTTTTAATTTTTTATGCCTAGGTTCATATGTTTGTCGTGGTACATAACTGAAGTTGAAAACATATGCGTTGATCTTACTGAATATCTATATGGTTATAGTGTATCATTGCAGTGAGAGTACTTAACTCTTCTGGAGTAAGGAATAAGATTGAATGAGGTATCCTTAACAGCTCCTCCCTGCCATTCCTCATCTTAGTAACTTGTGGTGCCCTACAGCTCTAAGCTATTTGTGAATTTTGGGAGACTAAAAGCTTATGCATCTTTCCATGAGTGTCAATTACTTCAATAACTTTTTTATATTTATGCAAGATGTGACAACATTGTTTTTCACAACAATGTGAAAAAATAAAAGGTACTGTAGTGCTAATGGCCACAGACTGATTTCAAATCCATTTCAGACCCAGTGTTTGGGGCTTGTTTTTACTTCTTTCTCATTACATAATTATCACATATACAGTTATCTGTCTGGAAACTTTGGGATACCTGGTGTTTTGTTGTTCGGGGTCTTTAGTTTTGTTTTTTTCTTTCTTTTTTTATCTTACATTACCTGACAGGGCCTTCCACATCTTGCCCCTGCCCCTGACATCCATAAGAGAGGTATAGAAAGGAGAGAGTGGAGCCTTACATCATGAATTAAGTTAATTAGGGGATTTTTTTCAATGACATTAGAAAATTAATTCTATGTTTTCTGTCATTGTTTTAACGCAGAAACTACCACATTAATGATTCAAAGCATGTTTTAAATTAGGGAGGAGAAAATAAATAGATATATTTTTAAGTCCTTAAAAAGAGCACTCTGTACTTAAAGTACAGAATTGGAACTTTGTATAGTTGTCTTTGTTTAGGGCAGATTTGGGAGAAAACTTCTAAAAGGGTTCCTTTCAAAAGCAGATTTAAGCAGCTTGTCTTCTAACTGGTTTGCTAAAAGATTTCTTTAGAGAGGAGTGGGAAAAAACTGTTTATTTAACAGGTAAAGTATTCACTAGCATAAAAAATTAACAATATTAAACAATAAAATTTCTTTCCACTTTGAAGAGATGATAAACTCAGAAAGTCCCATTCATGGACTGTGGCTTGGCTTGCTTTGTTTTTTATTAGTCTTTCCATCACTGGAATGCAGTGTCTTAGGCCCCAGTGGCCTACATGTGTGAGTTCCTGGTACTCTTTTGGGATTTTAGTCTAGAGTAGGTTTGAACAGTTCTAAGAAAAAGAAAAACCATAGTCTAGGGAGCTTTTGTGCCTCAGCTAGGTAAAAACTAACGAAAGGCAAAGGACAGTTCTGTCTCACTGTCTGTGTTGCAGATAATATAGTCTAAGAGAGAAGGATGCAGGGGAGCAAGTGCAGTTTCTGATAACAAACTGTGCTTCTTTTCTCTTCTCTTTTTCTCTCAGTACCAGTCTTAATGGTGCAAAACTTAATTCTGGGCTAAACAGATGAATGGGAATATAAGCATTATAAAGTCACCCTAGGACATTCTACTCCTTATCTCTATATTGTTAGCTTACTACTAAAACTAACCTATATTCTAGCTTTATAAATACATACATTATACATATATATATATATATTTATATATATATATAGTGTATATCTTTATATAGACAATGGCAGTACCATTTAGTGAACAGTGATATTTACACACAGTTTTTACTTAATTATCAGCTCTCCCTGAGGTACATAGTGTGCTATTTAATCTTTCTGAATTATCTAATATGTATAACTTGGTTTTTGAGCAAAGATAACTCTATGGATGGGTTTGTTTGTACTTGAGGCAGGATTGATCTTAATTGTCTTTTCTAACAAATCTCTAACATGCATCACTGGGACTTTGTTTCTGTATATTGTATGCAGGGGCTCAGATTTGGCAGGCCCTGCTCCGTTGGTGGAACTTTGACTTTTAACTAATTAGGAAGCCTTTGCTAGATGCTGCTTTTAATTTTTGAAAGATCTCTTACTCAGTGTTTTTAAGGTGGCTTTTAACAGTCTATTGTACTTTTTTATTTTGCTTGCAGCTGGTACATAGTAGGGGATATGGTATACTCAATGCCATGGTTTTAGCCTAGGTGTTGCTATGGCTGTTTGTGAAATGAGTCCTGTTGTCTGATTTAATTTTTTAGGGGTACTGTGCCTTTAAAACATTTGTTTCTTAAGGCTTAGAATGGTGTTATGGGCAGTAGCGTGAGGCACAAGGTAGGTCTCCAGGTCTCTGTGCTGGCTGTACTACTGTGAGCATGTAGTACTTACCTTGGCATGTCTGGGGCAGTGTGATGTAGTTAATTTGCCAGGCCTCCCCGTACTACTACCTACCATATTATAGGGGTTTAACTGCTTGGTTTGATCACAGCACACGTCTTATAGTCATGGATAACTTGAGAATACTCTTTATGGTTAAAGTTGCTCCTTGGTCTTGTGCCTACTTATAAGTGACATCTTTCCTCATGACTTGAGGCATCATGAGCCTATTTAGCTAGGAACAACTCTCTCTTGTGTTGCTAATTTAAGTCTATATTTAACACTTTTATTTTTGCAACCTGATTTACCTGTTGATTGTTTTGGTGCTCCTCATTAGCTTTACTCTTGGGAATATGGGCATTTACACGGTGGATTTTTATAGGTAGTTTCTTGATTTTTGTTGTAATGTCTTTCTACTCTTTAGTAGCATAAATTGGTTTTCTTTTATGCTGTTAATTGCCTTTTTTAAAATTCTCTAACTATTCCCACAGAGCATTGGCTAGTATCTATGAATTAGTGTAGATGTAGAGTTTTGGCTATTTCTCTCTTAACAGTGTTTAGGTCTAGTTGAATGGCTTTGAGTTTAGTGAGTTGGCTTGATCTACCTTTTCCTTTAGTAGATTATGTGACTTGTGTTCAGTTCTATACAGCTGCTTTTTAATATTGTTTCATCCCTACACTGCAACAAGTACTATTAGTAAAAAGAGTGTAACATGTTTCTTCTGCTGGCAGCTGGTTGTATAGTGGAGCTTCCTTTTCCTATGCCATTTCTTGTTTCTCTTCATTAATGAGACTAAAGTTTCCACTTTTAGGCCCATTTGTAATTATCTCTAAAATCCCAGGGTAATTTAGATTTCTAATATAGGCATGCTATATGATGAGAATAATCTACTTGTTTGGTGTGGCATTGGCAGCATGGTGGGTAGAGGAAACTTCTGTTTTGAACATCTACTTTAGCACTGGTAGTCAGGGAGCCAGGAGTTATGCTTTAGTGCCGATGACTTTTGAGGTGGTTTGGACTCTTCTGTAGGCTGCTAAAATGTTTTGCTTTGTTGGAGTGCTGGCTTTAGACCCTCTGTAGCTTCTACTTCAAAATCTTAGTGGTTGACTGTGAATCTGAGGAGAGCTTTCTGCTATAGGCTCTACGGCAGACCATGGCTTCTGGCTGTAGCTTAGAGCACATTCTTTATGTCTTGTCTTGACTTGGGCTAAGGGCTATTGCATGAGTGATTTTTTGCTTGATCTGGGTGAAGGCTTGTTGTTGTTTAGGGCTCCACTGGAAAACCTAACACCTTTTTGCAGGTGACCAGGTAGAGAGGGCTTACAGTCTGGTTGTACTTAGGAATATGCATTCTCAAAAAACTTAATGGCACTTAAGAAAGCTTGTGTTTCTTTTTTTTCTTTGGTGGAGATATTGCTGTGATCTTGTTGATGGCAGTGGTGGGAGTTTGACACCATCTATCATCTATCTTGCTACTTTACCCTCGGGAACTGGATCTCTTGAGCAGGTCCCTTAACTTTGCTTTTTTTGATGGCAAAACTGGCTTTTAGGAGAATTTGAATGATTTTTTTCTCATTTTTCAAACATTTCTGCTGCTATGTTCTCTTACACAATGATGTCATCAAAGTATAACAGGTGTTCTGGAGCTTTACCCTTTTGTAGTGTAGCTTGGATTAGTCCATGGCAGACGGTAGGACTGTGCTTTCATGCCTGGGGCAGTCAGTTCTAGGTGTACTGCATTCCTTTTTATGTGAAGATAGACTGAGGCCTGCATTCTGTTGTTGAAGGAATGGAGAAAATCACGTTAACAATGTCAATAGCATCATACCATTTCGCTGCCTTGTTCTTTAGCTTGTACTGGAGCTCTAATATCTCTGCCATAGTAGTACCCAATGGTAGAGTCAATTTAAGGCACGATAGTCCGCAGTCAATCTCCATTCTCCTTCAGATTTGTCTATAGGTCAAATGTGCTGTTGAAAGGCGAGTGAGTTTTGCTGATTACTCGTTGGCTCTTTAGCTTATGGATTTTCTTATGGATGGGAATCACATAGTTGTTCTATACTGTTGGTGGTGCACTGTCAAAGTGGCAGTTGGTACTCATTGATCTTCCCCTTCAGAAGTCTTACTGCAGATGGGTTTTCTGATAGTCTAGGCAAGGTGTTCAATTGTTTGATGCTCTCTGTCTTTATAGCTGCTGTCTTAAATGCCCACCTAAGTCCCCTTGGTTTTTTGAAACACTCACTTTGGAGGAAATCTGTCTAAAATACATGGGGCTTTTGGGCTAGTCACAAGAGGGTGTTTCTTCCACTCATTTCTAGTGAGACTTACATGAGCTTCTACTAAAGTAAAATCTTGTGATCCACTGTCAGCAATAGAAACAGATTTTGCCCCACCTGTCTCGATAGGATTCATGTGTACTGCACACCAGTATTGACAAAGGCTTCATATTTTTGTGGTTTTCATCTGGTAGGCCAATGAATTTACAGCCTAAAAAATAAGGTTTCCCCTAGCCTCTACCTGGCAAGAGGCAAGGCCCCTCTAAGCTTGGTTATCCTTTTTTCCTTGGGTGAATGTCTTGGAGGTTTTTTTAAGGGGATTGGACATGTCATTATCATCATATCTGGTAGTTTGGCTATGGGCTATGGGAGCTGCTTCTTTTTTGGTGGAACTTCTCTGAGTCTTGCTGCCTTTTAATTTAAGTGCCCATTCTGCCAGAGCAGTAGTAGATTTTCCTTCCCATCTCCTCATGTTTTCTCCACAATCTCTCAGGAAAAACCACAGCTCAGCTCGTGGGGTGTACCTTCTTCCCCATCTGGGGAATGTCTGTGTTTGATATTAGAACTTCTGATCTTTATTGCGATTTTTTAGAGAAAACCCTCTTTCATTTCTTCTCTAATCTCTTGTCTGACTTTGTTATGATTCTCCTCTCTTATCTTCTAATTTCTGCAGACATGTTTCCACCACTGTGATTCTGGCATGTGTTGGGACATGCACAGCATCTGCATATGCTCAGAGTTTCTTTGCCATATCGAGCACAATCTCATCCCTGTCATCCCACTTCATTATTGCTAAAGCAGGAGTGTATTTTTGTAGCTAAGTCATGTCAGTTTTTGCCACATCACAGATGTACATGGTACCAAGTCTGGATTTACAGTGTTTAGGTCACCTGAGAAGACCATTTCTGTCACTGCCATTTCTCTCAAGCCTTGAAGCATTGTACCTTGGTCTTCCACTGGGTTTGCTGCATATAGGGATCGTCTGCACGCACATGTCTTTGTGCTACCCTTCCAAGGACCCTTGCCCAGAGTCTGTGAGGGTTAGCCCTCCTCATCGTTCCTTGGATGATGATGGGATCATGTGAAAGGAATGCCAAATGCCTCACTACAGTGCCATCCAGAATTGTAATCTCGCCTGCAGCATCCCAAAGACTGACTAAGCAACTAATTATAGAATTTTCATCTGGTGGTTGAGTGTAATCTTAGGCTATGAAGATACTTCAGGGAAAAGGACTTAATAGTGACTTTTGATTTTGTGTCAGTTGCTTTGACTCCAACTTCTGTGTCAGTAATTGGCATTGAGGGTCCTTCTTCCAGATCATCATCATCGATCACCGGCCAATTGGTTTTGCTTGTGTGCTTCTTTCCCATGGCGACTGCCAGTGGCTTAGGCTCATTGTCTGGTTTAGCTGCAGGCTTAGTCTCACTGGTTTAGCTACAATCTGAGTAGCTGGGGTGTTGGCTTCAGCCTGAGTGACTGGGGTAGCTGCTGATAGATCTCCCTGCCACCCTGCCTCTGTCTGCTGCCCTGCAGCATCTAGTAGCATGTGATAAGCATATGGCAGGACCCAGCTTACTGCAATGATATTTTTTTCCTTAGAGTCATCATGGCAGTTTTTTTCCCCTCCTTGTCTGGGTTCTGAATTTGTTAATGTGAAAATTCTTTGTCTGGGGGATCAGAAAATACCTTCAGGATTGGACCTATTCTCTCCTATTTGCTACACCACTCAGAATTTTCTATACCTGGGTCTGATTCTGGATTAGGGGTCTCATTAACTCCTCTGCACACCTCAGCCCCCATTCTCAAGAAGGTGTGGACTATATATAGAGGAAGGTTACTAGATTAGATACCAGGAAGTTGGTCCCTTTAATATTCAGGGAAAACATTCTGAAAAAAGTGAGTTAATAAATTCAAAGGAGAAGAAGGAAAGGGAAAGGTGAAAAGCCTCATTCCCTGTTCTTCTTCTAAGAAATTGAGTGCAATTACCAATGAACTCCCAAAACATGCTATTGGAACTGGAACACAGGGTAGGATAAAGAAACCATAAACCATACTTATCTTAAATAGACTCTAGTACCTTATTAAACTCCCTATAAATCATTATTATTGAGCACAGCACAATACCTATTCTAATCTATGCCCCTCAACTGTAAAAACTAAGTGTTGGGGACAATACTGGAGCTATTTCCAGATAAGAAAATAAGCCTAGGGACTAGAAAGACATTAAAAGTTTAAAAAGCCTGGGGACCAGAAACATGTAAAGGCCTCCACCCAGAGAGACATCATGAATTCGAGAAACATGGCTACTGATTGCTTTATCCTGATACGATGTAGGTACAACAGAAATGTAGTCAGTACAGGTTTTTCCACTTTCTCACGCTGGGCACCAAAAAATATATTTGTCCTGGTTTAGGGCAAATGTGGGAGAAAACCTCTAAAGGAGTTCCTTTAGAAAGCAGGCTCAAGCAGTACTTCTGCCCAACTGGTTTGGGAAAATGTTTCTTTGGAGAAAAATGGAAAAAACCTGTTTATTTAACATGCAAAGCATTCACCAGCACAAAAAAGGAACAATATTAAACAATAAAACCTCTCACTGCTCTGAAGAGATGACAAACTCAGAAAGTTTCCTTCATGGGCTGTAGCTTGGCTCACTCAGTCTCTTACCAGTCTCAGTGGTACTGGAATGCAGTGTCCTAGGCCCTAGTGGGCCACAGATGTGAGTTCATGGTGCCATTCTGGGTTTTCAGTCTAGAGTAGGTTCAAACAGTTCCAAGAAAAAGAAAAGCCATAGTCTAGGGAACTTCTCTGCATCAGCTAGCTAAAAACTAACTAGCAAAGGAGAGGTCTGTCCTGTTGTCTGTCCATGCTGCAGGCAATGCAGTCCAGGAGAAGGATGCAGGGGAGCGAGTGCAGTTTCTGGTAACAAGCTCCTTCTTCTCCCCCTCTTTGCTTCTTCTCTCCCCCTCTTTGCTCTCAAAACCCGTCTTAATGGTGCAAAACTTATTTCTGGGCTAAACAGATGAATGGGGACACAAGCGTCATTAAGTCACCCCATGATATGTATTATCATATGGTATATGTATATCATGCTGATATGGTTACATTATGTCAGCTTTCTGTACAGGAATGTTACTTGTTTGGCTGAAATGTTGTACCTAGGTGTGTTGAGAGTGGCAGTGAGAGGGGGCAGTGGGCATGCTGGGAGCTCCTTCCAGCATAAAAAAATCCCTGGGATTTTGTGTTCACTTGCCTCTGTGTGAGGCGACCAATAAATTTTATAGAAGTTGAGGAGTCCCCATCTGTTACTTCAGACACTGAAATGTACTCTCCATTGAGGTATCAAAATAACTTTTTTTAGCGCAACACAGGACTTTAATTCCTGTTCAGGGCCAGTATTAGTGTGCTATAATATTAGTACATGGAATGCCACATTTGCCACCTACTAGGGAGGTAGTAATGGCTTAATTCTGCAGGCTTATCACTGTCTCTTCTGGAGAAAGTAGAGGAGAAAAGAGGGTGACAGGGAAGGTTTCTGAAACTAGATTTGCATGTGTGATTATTGCAGTAATTGAAATTGATGGATAGCAACTGTAGGATTAACAAAAATCTTCCAACAGTTTCATACTGGTGACTTTAGTTTGTCTAAAATATTTGTACTATTAATGAGCTTCTACACAAGGCTGTAGATCATTTGCTGTGGTTTCCTAAGACTTTGTGTGTTCATGAGCTCTGGCACATTTTTAGCTGTAAGTTATTAAATTCTGTCACTAAAATAACTGCAAATTCATTTACATTTTTGGGTTTCTATGTCACTTTGTCATGTAGTTGTTAGGATATTCTTTATTCCTGTATTGAAGAGAGGAAAAAAATGATTCCTTTAAATTCCTGTTTCTAACAATGTGAGTCAGAATAGAATAGAATATTTCAGTTGGAAAGGACCTACTGTGATCATCTAACCCAGCCACAACTTCAGGGCTGACTGAAAGGTCAGTCAAATTAAGGACATTATTCAAATACCTCTTAATTAGTTAGTTTCAAGAACACTGATACATGTGACTTGCCAGCTACTTGAACACCTGAACTTCCAACACATGACTGTGGTTATCTACTAGCTGTAGGAGTCACAGTTGTGATAATGAGTCTGCTTTGCAACTGAAATAGTTCAGCACATTCTTTGATAACATTCCCTCTAAACTTAATGGTGATGGAATAGAAAGCTTTTGTCTCTGGGTAGAAAGAGACCTCTAAATATTATTGAAGCAGTGAGAATATCTTGCAGCACTCAACCCAGGATGGCTGATTGCTATACTTGATCCAACAACTGAAGATAACTTTTCTGTGTTCTGACTTGTGAATCTGCCAAATCTTTTGCTTCTTGGCACAAAAAGTGTTGTACACACCAGCGTCAGGTGCAGAATATATGTCCTCGTTTAAAACATTTCTCTTTACTAGTAGATTTTGACTTAGGAAGTTCTAAGGAAGAGATGAAGATACTACTGTTAATATTTGTCGCTGAATTAACACAACTTTAGAGAACACTTTTTTAGGTCATGATGTAAAATGGACATTACACATGGATTCAGTAATTTCTAATTTTTTTAACAGTTGTGGGTAGATGATCTTAATGTCAATAAATTTTATAATGTCATTAAAGTTCATAATCTCATTGTATGTAATAAATTCTCAAATGAGATACTTCATTGATTGAAAAGTAAAGTGTGTAAAGTAATGCTGCTATCTTTTTTTTTAATAGGGATGATGATGTCACAGTTTAATATTTCTCAGAATTCCATGCGTGGTAGTCCTGCATCTTCCAATTATCAACAAACCACTATCTCACATAGCCCTTCCAGGTAATCCTTTCTTTTAAGTGGGGTGGGAGGGAATGAACTACAAATTGTCCTACACTGACAGCCAATTCTTGTTGCAAATATGTAAGTGGAAGATGGTCAGTGTCATGTCAAATTTGGCATTTATCTGATAGCAGGGTAAGTTTCTTCATATGCAAAGAAATATCTTTCTGTCACTGAACTAATCCCTGTATTCTAAGGATTCATCATGAATTTTCCTGTCTCTCACTCCATCCCATAATTTGGCCAAACTTTCCTGCCTAAGGACTCTCTCTGCCTCCTGTTACTCTCTGGCTGTCTTCTGTCCATGTCAGAGGCTGAGACTGGTGGCAAGAGGATAGGACAGAATAGGCTGGTGTGTTCCAGCTTGTCCCAGTATGGTTTAGCAGAATGGTGGGAAAGAAGATTTGTAAAAGCATGGAGTACTACTGTAACAGTTATGCAAAAAGCTTCTTGCAGAAAGATAGGCCCAGTAGTTTGGCCAATCTTCCAGCAGAATCCTCATCAGATTTCTGTTTTTTTAAGTTTTTGAGTGTTTGCAAGTAGCATTTACCTATAATTTATGCTTTTATTAATATATTAAAATACTCTGGATGAGAGGAGAGAGTTCTGCTTGTAGTTTCAGCCCAGGTACTGGGCTTTAACAGGTCCCATCTTCAGTTATTAGATATCATTATTAAAATAAACTGATTTCAGGTTTCACTTCAAGTTACTGTAACTGGCAAATTAAATGTTCTGTATCTTCATAACAAACAACACACTTTAATAAAACTTTTAAATCTAAAAGAGATATCTAAAAAGGTTGTTTGCGTTGTGAATATTACAATGAATAGTACAAAGCTCTCTTGAAATCCTTGCAAAATCCTTATGTTAAGTACTTTGCTGTTTCTTTCTGTGGAGGCTTACCTTCATGGAGTTCCTGTTTAGAACTTGGAATTGTGTTAGCTTGTAATGCACTTACTGATGTATTTATTTGGTCATTTTAATTTTGAGATTTTGAGAAACTCATATAGAATGTAAGTAATAATGTGCATGAATTATTGTCACAAGTCAATGCTATTTTATGGCTTCTTATCTGTAGAACAAGTCTAAGATAAAGGCAGTGAAAGAGGAAGTTGTGTTCAGTGGACTTGTATCAGATCGTACCTAGCTGCCTATAACATTCCTCTATCTTGACAGTGCAGGTCTGTTAGATGGAGTTATTTGGAACCTTGCTGAAAAGTAAAGAAGAAATAAATGGCTCCTTGTTATTCCTAGTGACCAAGTTGATTAAAACTTTTGCTGTCAATTTGATTCAAACTTCTGAGATTAACTTTAGGAAATTGCAGA
This sequence comes from Chloebia gouldiae, assembly GCA_003676055.1. Classification (NCBI taxonomy): domain Eukaryota; kingdom Metazoa; phylum Chordata; class Aves; order Passeriformes; family Passeridae; genus Chloebia; species Chloebia gouldiae. The sequence continues at coordinate 1,881,550 of QUSF01000044.1, read as the reverse complement.
TCTAATTTCCATACATATTTGTGTCATTGTTTCCCTTCCCTAGGTGGAGGTCTTATGAATGCTTTTTATTATCTTCTGACTCTTCAGTAACATGTGCAGTTAGGAAAGTATAGATAGCTTAAAATACTGCTTTTGAAGGAAGTTTTCAGTTGTGTTGGGGGCTTTTTTTATCTTAAATGAATTTTCATGTTCTGAAGGTATGATTTCCAAAGAAATAATGAATTTGTCTATATTTGTTATTCCCAATTGTAATAACTATTTTTGCAATTTTGTTTTCTTTTTAGCCGGTTTGTGCCACCACAGACAAGCTCTGGTAACAGATTTTTGGCACAACAGAACAGTCCAGTGCCTAGTCCATATGCTCCTCAAAGCCCTGCAGGATACATGCCATATTCACATCCTCCAAGTTATACAGCTCATCCTCAAATGCAGCAAGGTAAGTCTGTGATATTTGTTTCATTCTCCTATTTCATGTCAACTTCATTTCCATGTGCACGTTTCATGGGTTTCTAATGTCATTGATGGACTTGCAAACTTAATGCAAATCTTTGAGGCAGGTATATTTAAGCTTTGCTTTTTTGGCTGGAAAATTTTTTGTTTTAAAAAAATTAAACAGAAGAAGAAAAGGTAAAACACATTAATGTTGCAATGCTCCCCTGTTTGTGTCCAATTTGCATTGTTGCCCTGTATATATGACAATGAAAATAATCTAAGCAACTCGAAAGTTGTATTTGTTAGCTGTGAGCACCACTTACATGTACTAGGGAAAACCTCATTTCTGCCAATGAAAAGTTAAGTTTTCTTAACTTTAGAGAGTCTTTAGTGAACTTTAGAGGTTCTTTAGCCTTACTGGCCCTTTTTAGTGTCAGATTAATTCTATGTTAGCTAGAATTATGCTCAAGGTATGCAGTAAATGATACCTGTCAAAGATGACCTTCAGAACAGATGGATTTTTGTTCTTTCCTTGTCGGAAAACAATCCTGAACACATGATCAGTATTAAGATATCTAGGCCTTTTTTTTTTTTGTTGTTGGTAAGTAGAATTCTACTGTATTCTTTTAAATAATTTTTTCTTAAAGTTTAACATTGTGCTTAGAATATATATACAGTTGTTTTATATGTAATATGCCTCATGAACACCTTGAAAGTTACTAAGGTAGTGAGTTCAAGTTATACAGAAGTAAACAAAGTTTTCTGTAATCAGTAAGAAAGATACTGACTATAATTAGAATAGATATGGAGAGAAAATTGGCTAATTTGTACATGGAATTAATATTTTGAATCCTTTTGAAAAATCTTAGCTAATGTGTTTTCAATCAAGGTATCTGTAGCAAGTTGGATTCTTGTTCAAATTCCAGACCTCTTGCATCCAGTGTTTTCATATCCACCATTAGGGTGTTTTCTCTGAATCTTTTCAAGTTTATGACTGCATGGCCATATCAATATAGTTAATTTTTTTTGTATTCCAGCTTCCGTATCCAGTCCCATTGTCACAGCTGGGATGAGGAATCTCCATGAAAATAAAGTTTCAAGTCAGTTGTCTGGAAATTCAGCTAATCATCATGCTGATAATTCTAGACATGGCTCAAATGAAGACTACCTACAGATGGTGCACAGACTCAGTAGTGATGTATGTTATCTAATCAATTTATGATGATAAAACAGATATTTATTATGATTAAGCAAGTATGTGTTTAACTGCCTTAGAAGTCAGATACTTTATGATGCTGTTGAGGAATAAAACTAATGAAGTTAGATTTCAATTTCAGATATGTAGACTCATTTGAAAATGGCAGACTATCAAAACGTAGTACCTCCTCTTTGGCTCATCTAATTGGAGAAATGCTAAACATAGAAAGCAGTAAATGTTGTAAACTTGCATTTTTATCCGTTGGTGCACTTTCTTAATGGTGCAGATGTGATGCCTGTGTTTTATTTGTAATTATAACTTTTAAAGCTGATTTTAGAAGCTATGATGCAGGAAAACAATTTGAAGAATATTGAATAAAGTTTTGCAGCACTGTATGAATAATAATTATAATGTTGCAGCCTTTTCTGCTTTGGAGATGACTGTTATGAATGAGTATTTTAAGAATCAAAAAAGTCAAGAATTTAAATTATTTTTACTCATTTTAGGATTTTATTGCTTTAAAAAAGTTAATACATTGTGTTTCTCTGAAATGCAAAATCAGCAAGTATACCCACAAAGGCTTACTACACATTCATTCAATTTAAGGACAATTTTTGGTAAACTTGAGTGCATTCCTAGAATATAATTCATCATTTGGTGAAGCTCCAAACTAAGGAAGTGTAAATGCATGTTTCTGAAAATTTGTCAGATGTGTTAGGTATAACATCTCTACCCAAAATGTTGTATACCTAGTTAGTCTGTTTAGTTAATTTAGTAGAAGTTGTCTTTGCCTGTGTCTTTGACAATCATGGTTAAAGATCTTCTCCTGACTTAATAAAACATACTTGAGAAGAAGGTAAGCTTATTTTTCAATGTGGATGTGTTTCTGAGATTTATTAGAAGTCAAAGAAAAGTCAGTTTGGGAAAAAAATATCAGTTCTATTATTTCAGTGCAGTAGCTAAAAGAGTAACTCAGTAGGCTATCAGTTTAGTTTCACTTAAAATAGCATCATATACTTTTGATACAGAACTCATTTTATTGAGCTGGTCTGAATATTAGTATAATCAAACTCCTTTGCCCATGAGAATTTCCTCAGAAGGTAACAACTCTTTTTGCAAGCACTCTTGCAAAAAAAAAAAAAAAAAAAAAAAAAAACCACAAAAAACCCCAACAAAACCATAATTAACACCACAGTGTAAGTGTATGTTTATTGTGCTGTGAATGGAAAGAAAAAAATCTAATGTAATTGTGTGATAAGTTCCCATAGATGGTAAAACTGATGAAATCTTATTTCTTATGGATTTGTGTTCTTGGAGTTCTAATCACCTTAAGCCAATAAACTTCAAACTCTTTCCCTTTTAGCAGTGTCATCTACCCTTTCATAAGGCACAGTCTAGTCTATGGCTACACATGTGGAATTTGGCTGTTTGGCCACATCAGAGTGTGATTGTCTATCTATCAAGGAGGCTGCTATCTCCTTGAAATACCAATTTTGCTTTCTATTTCACTACTGAATACTGTTTTCTTTCATGCAGACATGTAAAAGCCATAATTACAATTAAACCTTTTAACATTCTGTTTATTTGGTTTATATTCATCAAAAGGTTAAAAAGTATTTATCACACAGATAATTCAGATTTAAAAATAAAGGAAAGAAAAGGCTATATGAAAAAATTGCTTTTATACAGATACCTCAAGAAGAGCCATATTAGTATGTTAACTACTGAAATAACCAATTTAATTAGGAAACATGAAATAACTGTAGAACTTCTTTGGAGACTTCATTTGTATCTCTGTACCTTTTGAAAGAATGACATTTTTAGAATTTGTTTGTAATTACAGAAATTTACTCCTCATAGATACAGAGTTTGCTAGCTTTTTTTTTTTTCCCCAAACATTCTTATAAATGCTGTACAAGCAGCAGTAGTCCAAGTGGGAAATACCATTCTATAATTGAAGTTTATTTAGGGAACTGCATGAATGAGTAGTTGTGACCAGCAGAGGGCTCCACAAAAGCATTGGAAAAACCCATGTAAAACTCTGGGATTGGAATAGTGTGTTTCACGTTTTATGTAAGGGTAGTGTGGGGATAAAAAATTCACATGTACATTGCTAAAAATAGAGTATGGACATAATTACATTGCAGTTAGTATTATATTATGAAAAAGTTTGTCAGAAATTATTAATTGCTTTGGAGCAGGTTGGGGAGGTGCTTTGTATTGCAATTGAGTTGTTTCCTGTTTACTCTTACAGCTAAAATCACTCTAGCTGTGTTTTAAATGAGACTAACTCAGTTGCTGTAATGGGACTGCTAGAAATTCTGTTCAGTCCTGGATTCTATATGCTGAGAATACAAATACAAAGTGTTACTTTGTTGACCTATAATAGCGAGGTAGCATTCTAGATAATCTTTTAAGAGTAGATTATGTAAAAAAACAGTTTTAAAAACCATTTATTTCAAATGGTGATGTATAAAGGTCATGCATCTTTACTCTGAGTACTCTTTGAGTACTTGAAACAAAAACGGAATCTTAGTGTAAAGTCAAAAGTGCTTGTCTAGCTAGAAAACATACACAAAGATTTATTTTTATGTGCCTTTTGTGTGATTATAGATTCTTCTTAAGTCTGGTTGGAGCATTGCTTATATTATAGTTTAATAGTCTAAATTACAAAGATTTAAATGTGGCTCTTTTTCTAGTATTTCTTGTGTGCTTTTTGCCCAATCCATTTTATCAATTTATGTACTAATTTCAGTTTTCATTTTAACAGATATTAAAATGTTAACAGATATGTTCATATGTTAACTTTTTTTTTTATTATTCCTACTTTAGGATGGTGATGCTTCAATAAGGAATGCTGCATCTTTTTCCTTGAGGTCACCACAGTCAGTCTGCTCTCCAGCTGGAAGTGATGGAACCCTTAAAGGTAGTCTAGCAGTCATATATATGTCAAGTTATTTTTCCCAGTTTGAAAGAACAGAGAATGTACAGAAGTATTTTATTTTCCCTCCTGAGTTTTGTATTTAAATAGTACTAAGACTATGCCATTATGTTTTGGATGCAAAATTATTTTGAGCCCTGATCCAGAAGAAATTTCTGATGGTGTGACAATTAATCTATCATCCTTCAAAATAAAGCTCAAATTTATGGAGGACAGAAGGATTTAAAATCCTTTCCAATCTGAGAATTAAATTCTTTATAGGAATTCAGTTGCTCTACGTAAGAAAAGTTTTAAAGGCAGCATTACGAGTATTGAACCCTTAACAAGTTCAGAATATGTAGCACTTTCCTTAATTACAATAATGAAATTTTAAAAATATTAAAATAAATGAGCTCAATACACATAGCCTAAATGAAGTCTGAAAACCTTAGCTGTGGAGAGGTATAGAGTGAACTGTCTGTCAGTCGAGAAAAAACAGAAAAAACCTTGCTCAAAATAATTCTTATTACTAAAATCCAGTTGGTAAGGTAGGGCTTAGGACATATTCTTGCTAGTTTTCTTTTTCAGTGATTGTACATTTACAGGGCAATAATTTAAAAATGAAACAGTGCTTTCTTCTCTATAGACCACAAACAAAAAAATAAGTCTTGCTGGGTGATCATTTTAGGCAGTGAAGAGGACAGAAGAAGGTGGAGATTACAGAAAAGGTTAAGGTATTAAATTGCAGCCTGGATAAAAGATGTTTGTCAGGCGTGGACCTCAGGATAGCCTTTCCATGCCTATGAAGGGATTATCAGGAAGACCTGAGTCAGTCTTTTCATCATTATGGAAAAAGGATGAAATACAATGGACTTAAATTTAAATAGGAGGTTCTAACTAGATCTAAAGGAAAAACTTTTTCACTATTAGAAAAATCAAGCAGTGGAAAAGGATCCCCATAGAATCTGTGAGTTTTCTGTCCTTGGAGATTTTCGGGATCAGGTTGGATAAAACCTGATATAATGTGTCCCGGTCTTACCCTGCTTTGAGCATGAGGATGAGCTAAACTTCTTCTGAGGTCACTTCCTAACTGAATTACCCTATGGTTCAGGTGGCAGTGAGAAGTATGTGCATAGGATGCCAGGAGCTTCAGTATTTCAGGATGTCTTGTTCTAAAGGGCTTCCTGTAAGCCTTGTGTAAATGTGGTTACTTTTCACTCTTTGTCAAACTTACAGGTTTTACAAGGTTGTGGATCTAAGTTAGCCCACTCATATATGTGATTACCACTCAGTCAGGCAATATTTGAAATTTTTTTTTTTTTGTTAAAATTGCTGCTGTTTCAATTGGCTGTCTCAAAACCCAGTTTTGAAGGGATACCTTTTCAGATTATTTCTGAAAACAGACTGATTGTATAGTTCAGATTGTAATGTTTCAGCAGTAGCAGTAAAGTGCAGGGAGAACTTTCTGATTTATCTCTGTTAACTTTACTTTTCCATTTGATAAATTGCACAGCTGAAATACTGCTGCTAATGGTATTAACATTTTGCCCTCCTTAAAACATTAATGAACCCTGATCAAGAGAACCAGTTCTTGATGCTCCATCTAGGATTTTAGAAATGTATAGAAGAGTTGTAAATAACTTCAGTGTTATTAAGAACATGGGATCCCCTACAGGGAATTTTTGGGCTATGATTTGTAGTGAAAGTTGGGATGAATACAACAAGTATTTATGCTGAGCTCTTTGTTGCTCTTTTATTAGTCCCTGAAACTTTGGTTAGCAGGTGACAAATCTTGATAAAGTGCGCAAAATACTTACCATTTGTCTGAAGGACAAAAAGAATGGCAAAAGGTGTAACTAATCATAATCAGAGGGACATTTCAGGAAGGTTGTTATAATGTCAGAACTTTCTTATATAAATAGAGGTATGAGGCATTTACCGAAGGTTACAAGACTTTTGGAGAAATGGAGACCGTGATTGCACATTCTTGAATTACCTTCACACTGAATGTAGCTGTCTGTCTGACAGAATCTAAATGAGGGAGAAGTTTTGTTTGCGGCACAGGCAAATATTTGAGAGATGGCAGGACTCACGTGATTTGGGTGGTTATTAATTTAATCAGTGGGGTAAAGTTTCACTGTCTTTGCTTCACTTCTGCTTCACTAAAGGTACATCCCAAACTTCACTAAAGTTTAATCCCAAAATTTTATTTTTTTGTTTTAGCTATCTGTTTTCATGCTGGCATCTGTTGCCAGTGGATGACTTTTTAAAAAAACGCATTCTGTGAGTAGAGTATGGAGCAATATGGAGTGTTTTCCTCTTGTTGATGTCATAAAATATCCCCTGGATTCCATTACTGAAGATCAGTTACTCATCAGAATGTTTTATCCATTTGTTCTACTTTCCTACTGCTATGGAATCTCACATTTTATTTTAAGTCTTATTTTTTTCTTGAGGAAACTTCTGAAGGATTGGATAAAGGAAATGGTTCCACAATGTTTTTAGTCCTCTGCTTTTCATAACATTTTCAGGCCTGTTTACATACAGTTGCCTAAATAATTAGGAAAACATCTGTAAGGACTAGCAACAACTCTTAGAAAATTATGTAATTTTGCACTCTTTTTCACAAATAGGTTGTATTCCCTCCATAAATTGTTAATTAATATTAGATTATTTTCTGAATAATTTGGAACAATCACATCTATTTTCTTAGGGCTTTACAGAGCTTCTCCAGTCAGATTGCATACACTTCGTCTCTGAATATAGAATAGATAACAAGAAGAATTAGGAATCTTCTCAAATATATAGTACTCTTTCTTCAGTACTCTCTTCAGTGATAGTTGTGAAGAAAAAATACCATCTTCCCTTCTCTCCTTCAAAAGAATGGCAGAAAAAAATTATTCAATTTTTTTTTTTTTCTGATAGCACCACAATAACATTCATTCTTGTTTTTCCTTCAAGTTTTAACTTTTCATGCAAGGAGGCTCTACATACAACCATTCTGAGGTCGAACAGCAAAAGCTGAGTTTTTTATGAGTAATTTTAAACTCTGGGTGGGACTCTTCTCCAAAAACTATTGGAAAATTATATGGAAAGTGAATACAATCGCTCCCTAAAAACTTCTCAAATCTATGTTCTTTATCTCTCTCATATGCTATCTCTTCAAGCTTGAATTTTAAATTAAGTTATACACTTTGAAAATAAGAATCAGTGTTGTTTCCTAATCAAAATAAGTAGCATTTTCTTTATGTCTAATGCAAAATTTGGGACGCTTTCCAGAGGAAGATTCTAGGATTTTAGAAAAAGCTGCAGGAAAGGACTTGAGGTCTTGCCATCTTTAAATACTATCTTGGCTGAGATGTAGGAGTACTACTCTCAGTAACTTCCGTGTGTTTTAAAATGTCAGTAACTGTATTTCCTTGGTTTTGAAATAGATCTTATTCAAATTCTTAGTGCTAGAAAGCTCCTAATGCTTAACCTGAATAATTTTTGTTGCAGTTAGTCATGATGCTTCATGACTTCTTTCCAATGGGCAAAGAAAAACAGACCACATCCTTATTTTTTTGTATATCAGTCATTTACATATCAAAGAACATTATCATGTCTTGTACTACTCTAATCTGCAAAGTGAACATCACAGTTTCTATTACCTTTACTTAAGTAATTGTTTCTGAGCTTCCAATTGTCTTTGATATTTTTAACTGACTTTTAATTTGTCTGCATATGTTTTGATGTTCTAATGGCCTAAGTCATAGATATAGTTCTATTTTAATATTTAGGATGAGTAGTCAGAAAACTACTAAAGACTACTTTGAGTGATACTACTGTTGTTTATACGAGTATAGCTGCTGTTTGCTGATAACTTAGATTTATACTCCCAAGTTGTTTTAAGCATTCTACTGTCTTTCTATAGAGCTTGTATATCTTCCTCTTATGGTTTGCAATTAAAAGATAAATAAGAAGTTTGTGCTTCTTGTCACTGAATTTGTTTTGTTTCAGAAAATTACTCAAATTAGTCAAGAAAACTTTTGATTCTATTTTTAAAAGCAGGGTTGGTCTCTTAAATACTTATGATCAAAACCATTAATGATATTTACATTAATAAAATTGCCTCTAATTCTGTTACATGAGAAGATATTAATGACAAATATTTTAAACTGTTATTTTTATGACAGTGCTCTGGAAAGCTGCACTTGTTCACATATACTCACTTCATTTTTATTAAAAAAAATTGAATTTGTGTGAACATAGCTTCACAGTAGGGTTTACAGTAATCACCAAATTTTTGTTTAGATTACACTAGAATAACATGCTTGATCTTGTTAGTGAAATTACTGTGAGAAGCTATATGGAAAGCCATGCTAGAGTCCAGATACGGCACTCAGCTCTCTCCAAGATTTGATGATAGTTATTTTTAACAAACTCCTTTTGAAATACTATTTCTTCATTATCTCAGTTCTTACAGAATAATTGTTCTAGTGTGTACTTCAATCATACAGACTATGTGTTATACTCTGGGTAGGCCTTTATTATCCTTTTGAACAGACTGTTCTTCCCTTTTTTAGTCTTCTGGAGGCATAAATTCTCAAAGTGATTATTACCAATTTTGAGACTGGTTTAGCCAGAGTTCCAGGGTGAATTTGTCTGATCTCATTTTTATGAAAATCGTCTGTTTATGTGAAGGTGATAAATAAGATCATGTCAAGGAAAAAAAAAAGAAAAAAAAGGATGCACTTCATTTACATATTTTAGCTACAGTCTCTTAAAATCTGCTGTCAATGGTGTGTTCCTCAGTTTCTGTAATCACAAAGTTCCTAGCTTTTCCAACAGACAAATTTCATTGTGGATACACTATGAAAGCTCTGGTTCTTTTCTCCAACTTCTGCACTTAGGAACTTGTTTACAGTGTAATTACTCATATGTGACTCTTAATAATTCACATGTAGCACATACACATTTCTTAAAGCCTCTCTTTTCAAATGCTTTTCCAGTAAAATGTCTGGAATGTTGTGTCTGGGTTTATACACCTGTTTAAATCGTGTTCCAGGAGTGTGGATGATCACTTTCCTATGGATTTAAAAAAGCACTTGAACATTCTTGAAGTTTCTCTCCAACGTGAATGTATGAACCAAGTATTAAATACTAGTCTTCATTTGTTCTCTGGAAGTTTTTCCAGCTTTCATGCTTAGAGAATGATGCTTCTGGCAAAACAGGGTGTAGGATGGTTGAAACCTTTTATCAACATCTGAGAACCTTTGCCTACAAGGGAGTTAAAAGAGTGTGAAGATACTGTTTCATGTGACCCTTTGGAAGTTGTTACTGTGCAAGTGGAAAGATAATAATTTTTTAAATACTGAAAAATATGTGACTTCTAACTTCCTGAGGACCTTAGTAAATGCTTTTAAAGTGTTGGATCAGTGGTGTGACTTTGCTGCATAATCTTTGGAAGGCACGTGACATGAAGAGGCTTAGAGATGATCAGAGGAGATATCATGAATACTTAAAGGAGGTGTGAGTATTGTGGTGTGATTAGCAAGTACAGACAAAACCATAAGATGGAGACGTCAGTGATATGTGCAGTCTCCTGGACAGAATCTTCTTTGTTTGCTATCCAGGCTAGTGATACACACTGAGCAAGTAGAGCCAGGGTAAACAAACCAGAAGTGGATTCAAAACCTTACATTTTAAATAAGGCTAAGTCTCTGTCAATGCAATTAAGTTCTTTTTAGAGCTGATTGCAAAATACAGGATTTGGTAAGATACAATTCAAGAATCACAGAAAAAAAGGTGTTTACAGATTGCTACAGCAGTTAATAAAACTTCTTCCATACTTAGCACCATCTACGACTAGGAACCAATAGAAGAACTAAGAAATTTAGAGAACCAGCCCTAGGTTTGGGTGGTCAGAATGATTGTTGCTGAAAAACTAGAGAGGTATTGTTAATAGTTGTGTTTGTTCTCTGTAGAGACGTTATTTTCTATGATGGTACCTACTTCTCAGCTATGTTTGGTGTTATCTGGTTGACTGTTCAGTAAAGATACAGTGACCTTCCTGAATCAGGGACGAACCTCCCTTTAATCTGCTATATAAAGAGAGCATGCACAAAGTTCTTTTAATTATGCTATCTATGGAAAATCAACTACAAAAAGTCAGGTTTATTTTTCTTCTGAATTACGGCCCAGCCTTAGATTTAGAGTCAAAAATTGTCTAAATATTTCTCTGTTCTAAAATAAGAAATATGGTAATTTCCTAAATATTATTTCTGAGGATTTGTATATTATTTACTGCATTGAGAGCATTTCGTAGAACAAATGTTCGCAGTCTTGGAATCTCAACTCAGCAAACTCATCATAACTGTGTTTCCTTTAAGTTTTGGGGTTTTTTTTTTTTCTGTCATCTCGTCTTGGTAAAGATACTTATTCTCAGACATATAATTGCCTAAGACTTCTGTCATAGGAAATACTCAAGACTCATTCCACCATTAATAGACAAAACTCTGTCTGTATAATGGGTATAGTTTTCATAGAATCATTAAGGTTGAAGAGATGTCCAAGATCATCTGTTCCAACCTTCAAAGACAAACCACCATGTCAACTAAACCCTAGCACCAAGTGCCATGTCCAGTTGTTTCTTGAACATCTCCAGAAATGGTGACTGCCAGCCTCCTGTCCAGCCCATTCCAGTGCCTACCTATCCTTTTAGTGAAGAAATTCTTCCTAAGATCCAACCCGAACCTCTTCTAGTGCAGTTTGAGGCTGTTTCTTCCAGTTGCCTGGGAGAATAGGCTGTTCCCCACCTGGTCACAACATCCTTTCAGGTGGCTGTAGACAGTGATGATGTTTCCCTGAATCTCCTTCTCCCCAGGATAAACACCCCCAGCTCCATTAGCCATTCCTTGCTGTACTTCCACTCCATCTCTCTTCCCCTTCTCTAGTCATGCTCCAGCACCTCAGTGTCTTGTAGTGAGGGGTCCAGAACTGAAAAAAGCATTCAAGATATGTCTTCACCAATGCCGAGTACAGGAGAACAATCACTGCCCTGGTCCCACTGGCCACACTGTTGCTGATACAGGCCAGGTGTCTTTGGTCTTGTTGTGGTCCCACTGGCCACACTGTTGCTGATACAGGCCAGGTGCCTTTGGTCTTGTTGGCCACCTGGGTACTTTGCTGGCTTTTGTTTGAAGTCTCAGAATGTGCTATGTGTCTGTTGTGTGATACCTGTTCAAAACTTCTAAGGTAGGGTGAAACTGTTCAAGAATGCTTCATAATTTTCAGTTTCTTTTCACCTCCATACATAGGAATTTTAGCTTCTGTTGTCAGAAGCTTAACCATCATTAAACATCTCAGAAATATGTGAAGTTATTGCTGGAACATGGTATTTTAGAATGCAGCTTATTGGTCTTACTATCAAAACGTTTCAAGAATCTCCTTTAAGAGGAAGATATTTTCAAATACTTATTCGTAGTGCTGCCTAGGAGAGGCAAAACTTTACTTTTGTGTCTTCATTTACTGGATTCTAAGACTGTTCAATGGAACGCAGTGAAATCCTTCTGGCCTCCTCAAGTCTATTCAAATATAAAAAGAACCACTTTATCTTTTGCTGCAGTCTTACTTTTTAACATGAGAAATGCCAAATTAATACCATATCAGATCTTGTCATATCTATCTATAAATAGTTAGGACAAGAGAGAATAAAGTCTGTCCTCTGTGTTTAGAAGCATTACTGAAAAATAGTAAGTGTTCCATTGTTGCAACTTTAAAAGTACTCATATAAGAGATAAATCAAGATTAAGATGTCTGTAATACCTCTTTGAAAAGTTCTGAGTTGCCTCTGCTATTTGTAGGAATACCCTACAGGTTGTACTTCCTGAGTGGTAGTTATTACCATGAAATAAATTGGTAGCTAAGAATTTGTGCTACACATTACATTTAATATTTCAAATTATCCAAAGAAATGGCAGGGGAGGAGCATAACAAGAATAAGAATCTTTTGAAAAGCAAGGGAAAATCTTTTGAAGGTGTAGTGAGAACTTTGGTACTGGTGGGTGAGTGTGATATCTGATTTGAGGAAAGAAGAATAGTAGAACTGTTTTGAACATTAGGATAAGTCAAAACAGGGCTTCCCAACTTGTAGGTGTTATTGACAAAATATGGTTTTGTTGCTGAAGGCCAAGAAGGTTTAAGATGTGATGTGCCATCACATGAAGGGCATGTAATACCCTGCTTGCTACATACAGAAGTTGTGGCATTTTTACAGAATGGTCTAGGGAGACAAAAGCATAGCAGTCTGTGCAAAGAGGCCATCAGTAAAAGCACACTTTTCATGTAAATCGAAGCTTCACCAGAGATAACCATTCTGTTTCTTCATCTATGGTTTGGTACATTGCTTAATGATTTTTAACACTTCCAAAAATGTTGGGTAGAAATTTAAGCTGCAAAATAAAGCTGCTTTCTTGTTTAGTGGTGCTTCTCTAATAAAGCATACAGGACTTGTGTTCCACTTAATTTTTACTTGTTGTTAGAAGTCCTGACCTATGATGACCTGACCAGAATGACAGTCACTGCTTTATGAAGATCAGTATTCCCCAATGGATGAATGGAATCTGAATGGTTGCTTTAAGAAGAGGAGTCTGTGTGTTTTCCCCACCTTGCACAGTATTCCCTTCTAAGCCAGAACTATAGCTCAAAATTATAACTGGGACAGGTTAAAAAGCTTCTCTATTTTTCAGACTTTTTTCTAGGCTCGCAGTTACAGGAAGGTGATTAGTTAGAGGACTTCAAATGTAATTAATTGGAGAAATTATTTAATTAGAAGTGTCCTCTCTTTAAAATTTCTGTAGATAGCCTCAAATCCTTGAAAGAGTGCACATACAAGCAAAAATTAATACCTTAAACAAAAAAGGAGGGGAGATAAGGCAGGGAATGGTAGAAAGATGCCTTTAGATAATTAGTTTTTCCTAGACAGTAATGAGTGGGGGAGGTTGGTATAAATTTATCCAAAATAAAATTTAAAAAAATAAAGAAAAGAAAAATAATTTAAAATAACTGTCAGAATCCAAGTTAAGGAGGTTGTGTGTGTTTTGGTTCTGTTTTGTTTTTGTTTTGTTTTGTTCTTTTGGGTTTTTTGTTTTTGGTTTTTTTTTAATTAAAAATGTGTGGCTGAAATGGCTAGTGCCTATATACTGATCATTAAGTCTTCATCACTGGACCTTAATAAGAATCTTTTTGATCTTTACTTTTTTCTGCCGTCAACTTGCTTTTGTTGATCATTTTCTAATAGCTGATATTCTGAACCTTAAGTATTATTTTTATTTATTCTTATTTGGTGGTGGGGTTTTTTTGTTCCGTCTTCTCTGAAATGATCCCTTCTCTACTTGCAGTGGATAGCTAAAATTCCTAGAAATACACTGCAACTATCTAGATTGCATCTTGATCTAGAGACGATATGCTTCCTACCAGTCTTTTTTAGACCTTTTATGAACCCAGTTATATGTAGAGGTACACATTAAAATATGCAGGTTATATTTAGTGTGTTTTTATATAAACATGAAACAACATAACTGTTCAGTTTTTCTGAATTATTATTCTAGGATCAAGACAACCTTTAATCCAACAATCTCAGCCTCCACCTTATTCATCACCTAGAGATGTTCCCCCAGACATATTGTTAGATTCTCCAGAAAGAAAGCAAAAGAAACAAAAGAAAATGAAGTTAGGCAAGGATGAAAAAGACCAGACTGAAAAAGCTGCAATGTATGATATCATTAGCTCTCCTTCCAAGGACTCCACTAAGCTTACATTAAGACTGTCTCGTGTAAGAGCTTCGGATATGGACCAGCAGGATGATATGCTTTCTGGTTTGGAAAACAGCAGTGTGTCAGAGGGTGATATTCCTTTTAATGTGCAGTACCCAGGACAGACTTCTAAAACACCCGTTACTCCACAGGATGTTAACCGCCCACTAAACGCTGCTCAGTGTTTGCCGCAGCATGAACAGACAGCTTTCCTTCAGGCACAACAAGTGCCTGTTTTACAACAGAACACTTCAGTTGCTGCAAAACAACCTCAAACTCCTGTGGTACAGACACAGCAACAGGTTTCGCAACAAGGAGCTATAACGTCATATGATGAAGTAGAATTGGATGCATTGGCTGAAATTGAGCGGATAGAACGTGAATCAGCTATTGAAAGGGAGCGATTTTCAAAAGAAGTGCAAGATAAAGGTAAAAGGATTGTGTGTGTGTATATACACTATATATTATATAAATATATATATATGCTTATAAACCCCATATATATATATCTATAAAAAAAGGCTTCCTGTCATTGTCACATAGTTCAATTCTGTTTACAACAGTGTAGGTTCTTTGGCAACATTCATCTCCATTCCTTTCCAACAATGAAATGTAATCTTTCATATATGCATATTTTGAATATCTGATATTCTTTATTTGGGGTCTTAATGGATGGAAAGTGAAATTCTTATGTTTCAAAATTCTTTTAAAATACTCTGACTTTTAACTATGAGACTGAATGAAATACAGTTAATGTTGCTTATAGTTTCTAATCCCAGCAGTACCATAAATCAAAATTTGCAGTAAATTTTGATAGTTGTATTATTAACCCATGTTGCCTAATTTAAGAAAATGCAGGAAAACCGTTTTATCCCATTTCTATTCATATCCCCATTTGGATTTAATGTGAACAAGATGTTAGACTAAAATCACATCTGTTCTGTTCTTTTGAAAGCAGTATAATGATTGGGTAATATATGCAATAATGTTGTCACTAATGTTTGTTCAACTGGATATTAATTATTATGTAGGCATTAGAAACTTTAGGGAACTACCATGTATCTCTATGGTCTGTAGCACAGAACCAGGTGGTCCTCTGAAATGTTGTGTCTTCACTTTGGTAGGTGCACATGTTGTCTTAATGGATTTAATTTAATCTATCAATTTTTTTTTAATTTCTGTTTCTTTTTCTGTTGTAAACTGATTTGAACATCTTCGGTTTCAGGTGTATTTAATGAATTAGATAGTAATAATTTACCGTAAGTATTTTTCAGAATCTTCCTCTGCACCTTGTTTAACATCTGAGAAAGAAAAGTTTTGTAGCATAATCCTAATTTATTAGATACTCTCAAGAATGGAAAATGGTGAAAATTCTGATTTTGGAAGTTCATAGGTGAAAATGACCCATAAATGACCCACGTAGACATATTTGCATGGAATGAATTTATACACTGTTTGGGTCTTTAACCAGCAGAAAGGGTGCAAATTTGCTCCCTATTCAAAGTGGTTTTTCACTATTTTTAGTGGTGCCTGAAAGGTGAAGGGAGGAGAGTGTTTGTGTGGGCATGTGTGTGAGTGTTTGTACACATGGTTGCAATACTAAAAGGTTTAACTTCTAAGATGTTTCTTATTTGGTAACTAGATCAAATCTTTTTAGGAAAAACTATTTATGAATATAAGGAATATGAATACTTATGATTATAAGGAGAAAATGTGTGCTCAGCTCAAAAGAGATTTCTACTGTCTTTAATTTTAATTTAATTAGGTGGGGAATTTGTTTATTTGCTTAAATCACTTCCATTAATTTTAAATTTATTGTTGGAGAGCTTGTGGTTTGTGGCCTATTATTTCAAAAGCTACATTTATGTCCATACACTTGAAATAGCATCTCTACCATGTTTTGCCTGAGAAGAAGCTGAAAAAATGCACAACAGGTTTCAAACACTTTGATCAAGACTGAAAACACACTTTCTGTTTTGTTTTGGCTTTCAGAAAATGTTGACCATTAGTTGTAAAGTTTGTTTATGATAATTACATATCCATGATCAGAGCCTTGATTTGTTTCTTTTGGGGAAAGAGACTTTTGGGATTTTTATAGAGACTGTGACCTTTCCTATTCATCACTGGTCAATGGCCATCTTCCCAAATACAGATTCTGACCTTATGGTTCTCCTTACCTGCATGCTCTGGTAGGTCTCAGATCTCCCTGAGTTCCTACAATTGCTATAAATCAGGTACAAGAGTTGCTGCCCTATACTGGGACAAATGACCACTGTTTATTCACTTGTGCTAAGTTGCCTCTATGATAGACAGCAGTGCTTTTCACTTTTTCACTCTGGCTCTTGAGGTTTCAGCCATAAGTGCATAGTATTTAGGAGAAAGATTTTTAGCAGTCTTGGAACAGATTTCCTGAAGATGTTACCTTGAAGAAATATAGTTCTTACTTTGTTGGTAATGCTTTTGCTGTTGCTTCTAAATTTATGCTATGTGTAGAATCTGATACACTCTGGGATTGTTCTAGTTAGAGCTGTTTGGTTTTGTGGGGCTGCAAGAGAAAGTATCCTCTATTGTTCCCATAGGAATATGTCTGTTAGAAATACATTAAATAAGTTCTAAATATGTAATGTGTTTCTGCAAATCTGCATAGTGTATTTATACAAAAACCTGTCATTCGTGCTTTTTTGTAAATGTTCTGTAACTTCAGATCACATTATATCAGGAAGAGGGTGTGGGTGTAGCAAGTGGTCGGTCTAATTAGAGTGGGAGTACATAAAGCCAGCTGATGCTTTAGAATAGCAAGTATACCTTTAGAGAACTTACTCAAAATGCTAGCACATGCTAAAATGTGCATGAAAGTGTCTTAGCTGCTTTTGTAGCAGAGGCATGGTAATGCATATGTTTTCTGTGTTTTCTGTGTATACTTGCACTGGTTTCCATAAAGTACTTTCAGTAAAGTGGTACTCAAAAGTTCTGATAGTAGATTAGTCGTCTTTTCTGTCCTTTATTTTATATAGGAAATTTCCATAGTTCTATACTCCATCACAAATTTTCAAATGCTTTCTTTTTAATAGTAGGAGTTTGATTGGAAGGACATGTTCTTCTAAGGCTAATAACCAGAAGTGTGGAAGAGTTGATTTCAGAGAAGCAGCAGAGATTTTAGGGGGACATTCTTACTAAAAATTAGACACCTTGACTAAGGCAATGGTGAGGTCTGGTTTTTTGTTGTTGTTTTGTAGTTGTTGTTTTTTTAATGCTGAGGTACTTTTATTATATTTGGTACTGGCGGTAAATGGGGATTGGAGCCTTGTGGTAATTATATTACTTTATGTAACAAATAATTGTTCCTAATAAAGCTGTTAAAATATTTAGCTTCCACTAAACAAAGTCTCTTAAAATGGGAAGCAGTCTGTGTTTCAGAAGAGGAGCACAGGATTTTGCATAAGTGTCTTCTTTGAAAAGCAGCTTCTTTTTCTGAAATCTGATTTTCATGCTTTTGCTTTATGAAAAAGGAATCTTTAGTGCAAAAATCACTAATTCAAAATCTGACAACTCTGAGCTCCTGTGTGTCAGATATGCATAAGGAGTTATTTTATAATACAGATTTCCTTCCTCATATCCAAGTATAGCTATGTTTTTTATAATTCTATCCTTTTGGGCTTCTTGGCTCTTGGATTAAGTGGAGTATATCCTCTTCACATATCATGATAGAGAGGTTTAACAAGTTGGTTTCATCCTTGTCCTCTGTGTGGAAGGGCAGGAGTTCATCTCCTCTTTCTACTTTATCCTCAAGAAAGGAATTCATCTCTCCTTTCTACCTTATCCTCTCTATTGATTAATTTAATAAGTAATTTTTCTGTATTTGTTAATAGAAGGAGATTTTGAAGATCTAGGCATTTGGCACCAAAAGTTACATTCTAATACAGCTCTTCTTCTAATAGCTTCAGTACTGCTAAATAGTCCATGGAACATGACATAACTCAGGTCCCTTCACAATGGCCTCTCTACCCTCATCAAATAAAAGATGTTGATCGAAACTAGATGGTATCTTCTCTTTTGAAAGAATGTGTAGTATTACAGATAGATCTAGCTATTATTTATTATCAAGACTCAGATTATCTGAGTTGGAAAAAAAGTGATTCAAAAGGAATTTTAAAAGAAGTGGATTGACTTTTTCCTCAATGATTGACAGGTAAACTGTCCTCTGCTCTGGTTACATTGTGATATTTTGATGATATAATTTCTTCAGAAAGGTAGTGAAACTTAATTCACACTTTCCTCTCTTCTAACTACTGCCAGCAGTCACACTTCCTTACTACTTGGTGCAGTTGAAGGCTTTTGAAACAAATAGAGGTCTATATTCTGAACCAGTTTTGTTCCCTTAACTTGAAATTGTGCTTTGTTCACATTCTGAAGTTGAGAATTCCAAAAAACTACAGGAAATCCTATTAAGTTTTAGAAATTATCCTAGGAATCTCTGTTGTTCTCAGGAATCTTTTTTTCCTTTTGGGAGATGGTAATGTTGAGGG
This sequence comes from Chloebia gouldiae, assembly GCA_003676055.1. Classification (NCBI taxonomy): domain Eukaryota; kingdom Metazoa; phylum Chordata; class Aves; order Passeriformes; family Passeridae; genus Chloebia; species Chloebia gouldiae. Next base: position 1,862,680 of record QUSF01000044.1, on the reverse strand, counting down.
AGAAATTTCATTTTTGTAACCTCAGTTCTTTGCATTAACTTGTGCTTTGCTGCTGTTCAAGTGCACGTTACTTATTCTTGTATGTAGTTAAGTTCAAAGTTAGTCCGTCATTTTTAGACTAAACCTTTCCTAGAACATTACATTAAGTTCTTCTTCTTTTTCAAGATTTAGACCTTTAGATACAGAATTAATTTGTAGATACAAAGTTTATGCATCAAGATCTTTCATGCTTTTCTAAAACTTCCAAATACTGTGAAACGAAAATATTTAAAATACTAATGCTAAAAGGAGCTCAGAGTCTTTTAGCGACACAAAAAAGGGAAGATAACCTTGAAAATTACATTAAATCCCATAAAGTAACCCATCTCTTTCAGATACTCTTTTGCAAATTGATATTTTATTCCAATTTGCTACTTTTTAATCTGAGCTCTTCCATACACAGAACTGTGTACTTAGGTTTTAGGCTTCTTCAAAGATACTTTTGTATAATACAGATCTCTTAACAGATTGAGGAGTTCTGCTTGTAAAAGGCACTGTTTTCTGGCATTTGTGAGAAGAGTAATCAAATCATTAACCATTTCATTAGGAGGCTAATATTTTTTTCAAACTTAAAAGCATTAGAAAAAAAAATTTAATGAGAGAAATCAACTTGTATATGTGTATTTTTTCCTCTATATTTTACCCCTGAGGAATCCATTTTACCTGCTTCTTTGGAATCTTACCCTGGATTCTTTGAATTAGGAAGAAGTGAAGCTGTAATAATTTTCTTTACAATAATTGGATCAGTTAGGGGGCATGTGGATGCCTGCTGTGGGCCTTTCTTTTTTTGGTTCGTTCCAAGCCCTTAGCAGCAGAGACACACATCCCAAGAGTGTGAATCTGCCGGAGCAAAACTCTCAAAACTACAGTCATAGGTAAGTAACCTTTTTCTCTTACCTTTTAAGTTCTTACCCAGCTCCTCTCCCTTTCTCCCCATTACCCATCTCCCCCAAAAAATTCCCTAAAGAGGAAACTAATAGGAGAATACTATTAAGAATGGATAGTTTTTGTCTAATTTTGTGTAGTGACAGAATGTATAATTATAATCAGTATATTAGCATTCATTTCCAAAAATGTGTTGTAGTTATTTCCTTAAAAATGGAGCTACCAGTAGTAGTTTATATAGTAATCTTGCAGATTACAGTTATTAACACTAGAAGGTGAAGAAATAGAGTGTGAAAAATAAATGAGTGTCTTTATAGTAGAATGTGAGACTTAGGTATCATGTGTTTTGTATACAAGCTTTCATTAGGTCTGCATTTTGTAGTGTGATGTAATGGATGAAACTGGCACCTTATATAGCTCTTCCAGGAAAACACAGCTTTGCAGCCTGCGGGTCCTATAAAAGACCAAGTTTGTGTTTGTGTGTATTCAGACACGTTTTAAGAAAGGTAAGGGGAAGAAATTCCTGTTCTGTTAGAGGAATTGCAATGAAATGTTGCAATGTTTACACCTATCTGAAAAGTTACTTCCTTTTACAGTTTTTATAAAAAGTTAAAATACTTTGCAACTGATTTTTTTTAAAAAGGTAGGATTATATAGTTCAACAGCATTTTTATTTGGGCTTATATGTGAAATGAAATCAAAATTCCCGTATTTATACCAGGTTGTGCTTTACATAGCTAATAACTAAACTATAGCAGTTTAGCAAGAAACCTTTCTTGTTTCAGCCTACACTGTAAACTAAAGACTAGAAAATTCAATATAAATTGCCTGTGATGTATACTGTAGATTGTACCTGTTGGATTAGAAGATTTATGTTACCATTAACCTGATAATGACTTGCATTCTTGGACAGACATTTATCTGTAATGGATTTAAATCTTGATGAAGAAATGGCACGAGTAGTTAATAAACCCTAATAAGAGCTTAAGCTCAGCATTTCTGTAGTTCACAGTCACTAAGTTCATGCTGACTTCAACCTAAGAAGACACAATTTTTTTTCATTGTCATGGAATATAAATGTTAATTAATGATATTTTTGAGTACAAGGCAGAACAAAATCAACAGTTGGGAGGAGAAAGGAAACTCATTGCTTATTTCTAAAGTTTTCTGTCCTTTCAAATGAATTAAAATCTAATTGGATGTGTTAGCTGTGATACTTAAAAGTTTTCATTCTGATGTTAGTGTGTTGCATTTTTCTTGTGGAATTAGATGCTACATTGGGTATTTCAAACTAAGTGCACTTGAGATTTTGCTAAGATATTTTGAGTTTACAAAATTCTAATTTTGTACAAAATCACCTGAATAAAAGCTAGTGCTTATGCTGAAAAATCTATCTCATAGAAAAACTGAAGTCATATGGTTTATGAAAGTAATATTAAATTCAAGGAGCTGAAGTTAGAGTTTCCAATCTCTAAACAAATGTAGATATTTGATTATATTTTTCTGCAGTTCAAATTTTTTTGTTATTTCCTGGTGCAGCATTTCCTTTGTATTACTATAATTGACAGAGAATAGTGAGCAACCAGACATCCTTAAGTAGAAAAAGTCTTAAGACACCATGATAATTGTGTTATTGCTATTTTTAAGAAAAAAAATCAAAACTTCAGAATCTTAATTTTGATGAAGTCTGCTACACCTTACTGCCTTAAGGTATGTCAGGGATCACTGTATCCTTTTTATATTTTAAATTGAGTGAGTGTAGACATCTTTCTGAAGGGGCTTCCTTTTTGGACAATGAAGAGAAATTTGATGCAGTCTTTCAACAGATCGCTAAAGAGTAGCAGGTATTTCTGTTCTGAGTCTTGCAAGTTCATTTCTTTGAACAGCAGCACCTCAAAGTCTTCTGGTCTCTTCAGAGATTTTTGGAATTATGTACCATTTTATAAAGCTTCCTACACGAGGTTCATGACTGTATGTTCTTGATTTCTTCTGTAAGGGAGGAAGTAGTGAGAATAAAATCTTTGCCCTGTGTTGGCTGAATATCTCCTTCAAGGGGAAGAGCTTGTAGTGTAGAAATCTCTTCCGCTGAAGGGAAGGGTTCTGTTTGGCTGTTCAGTTCTTTTTTTCAGTTGGCATAAGACTTTGAGGGGAAATCAGATGGGAGCAAACTCTTATAGGTTGTGCATACATGAAGGAGCTGAAAAGAATGGATATTTGTCCTAATCCCACTGATAGGTTGTTCATTGGTACCATTGAAGTAATTTTAAAGATTTCTTGTATACAGATTAGATTGTGGTGGTCTACAGAGCACTGTTAACTGGTGGCACAGGGCACTTAGACAGCTTCAAAGAGATCTGTGAAAAATAACTCAGAAAAGGAAACAGTTGACAGTAGACATATGTTTGTTATTTGAACATTTAGCTGTGTGTCATTTGTCAAAAATTTCTAATCTTGATTGCTAGCTTAAATAAGCTTGTCTCTGATGTTAAAAATAGAAGGTTTGTCAATATGTAATAACCTCTTAGGACTAGTGTATTTGAGTTAAATTTGTTAATTTGTGATATAATTAAATAAGTGCTATTTCAAATGAGTGAAAGCATACCCCAATAATTTCTTATATGAGAGATTAGAAGAATTAGGGGTTTAAAGGCATAAAACTCTTCAAGGTTATCCTTTACAAAAAGGAAATTTATACTTTCAATTCTTATTTGAATGGTTCATCTAGAATTCAATATGAGAGGATCAATCTTTTTTGTGTCTTTGAAGAGAAACATTTACATTTAACCATTTTGAATATGAAGTCTTCCACTGAGTCCCTTGCAGGGTGTAAAATGGGGAAGCAAAAATTTATCTGTTACGTCTATTTATAAGTATACCAAACAGTATTAATAGAGGGAAGTGTTACCATTCTGCTAAAAGGAAGCTTAGCAACCATGCTTATGGTTATTATTTAGACTTATTACCTTTTCATAAATACTTACAAAAGGCCCATTTTCAATTTGATAGACCAAGCAGTTCTAGAATTGAGTATCATCCAATTATACTCAGTTGTTTAAATAGTTTATTCTGGGATTTAAGGCATTCACAAGGAGGCACTAATACAGAGGATTTCAGTACTAATGGTATCTTGACTGTTGCTTTGGAAAGATTCCAGGGTGAGTCAAAGAATAGAGATACATTTATAATAGGACTCTTCTCATCCACCTGCTGCTTCTAATACTTCCTTGGCTTCCAAGCATATCTGTTTTCAGAATAAATGGTCTTCAAATAGTGATTGCTTAGTATTTTCAGCAGAAATGTATCTCATTATGTGTGTGGCTATTCCAGTGCAATGTGATTCTTTGCACAAAAGTTCCACAGTAATGAATTAATTAAATTCTAAATCTTAAAGTACTCATAACTTTGATATGCAGATATTTCCAAAGGTGAAGGCCATAACCTCCTCTCCAGGAATACTTGTTCATAAGAGGATTGGTGGGAGATTACCACTGGGAAATCCAGCTAATTTTTTTCCCATGTCAAGCTTGTGGTTCCAGTAATGTTTTGTTTCCTGTGCCATGGTGAATCATTTCATTTGATAGAACAGCTCTACTATTTTTTTAGTGTAGTGTAGTTTATGATCTTGCTCTGAGTTCCAAGGTACTGCCTTTTAGTGAGAGTGTTGCAAGGTAAAGAGAACATTCCTATGAATTTGCTAAGTCAAAGGGATTCATACATAGAGTAACTGTTCTCCAAACAACCATAAATTTGTTTAAGGAAGTAGAAAAAATGTAGGTATATTTTGAGTATATCTACAACCTCACAGAAGAGTGGAGGAGTGAATAATTGTTTTGAAAAGAATCTGAAAGCAACAAACTAGTATATCCAAGCATTAATATAGTCAGAAAGCTCTTGTGTAATTTAATACATACTCCTTTTACTATGAAAACTGTTAGAAAGATGGAAGCAAAAACATCCTGATCACACTTTATCAGACTACAGAGATTGTGAGCCAATATATTTGGAACTGCAACAAACTTAATATCTAGGTGTGTAAGATTTCAAAGACATTAGTCTGATATTTTGGTGAAGTCACAGATCCCAATATTTCCCCCCCCACAAAAAAGTACTACTGTCTATGGAATGAAGTTTGAATACTGATGCCTTGAAGGATATGAAGTATATTTCAATGGATTTTGTAAAAATTCATCTGTTCATTTTGGGACTTATGACTTAACGAAGCAGCTATATGCAAACTTGCGTATACTCAACTGTAAAAGAGAAGATCTGAAGACATCTGTTTTTAAAGGTTTACTACTCTCTTCTCATCTCACTGAATCTAATTCTTGTATAGCTGAAAGTGAGTTCTAGATTTTATTAAGCCCTCAGAACCCAGTGGTATGTTTCAGCTTTGAAATTTTTGTAGCTATCATGTCAACTTTAGAAGTTTTTGTTCTTATTCAATGGAGTTTTTTCATTATACTTTTTGAAGGCAGTGGTACTATGTATTCATCCTACCTTTTTTGCCCTAGTTCAACTGGATATTTTCTTATACTCAGGACAGCTTTTTTGTCCTAAATCCAGCATTCTCATAGAGGCAAAGTGGTAATGATTGAGTCTCGTTTTGAGGCTCACTTTCAAGACGTACTGGAAATAAGAAGAAATCTGTGAGTGATCTGTAACTGTGTCTGCAATCACCTTGCCATCTAAGAAAATAAAACTATGAAGGTGTCCCTTTCTTCTCAGGCAAGATGTCAAGTTACTAAAACATCAGTATTCTAATGTCAAGAGAAATGAAGAATGTGCATCAAAAGAACTATGTATTTAGAGGGAATATATGTAACAAGTTCTGATGCGATCATCTACTTGTGTTCTCAACTTACAATTTGACATTTTGGATGATGAAGAGCAGCGCCATGTTGAGCCTGGTCACTTACAGAAGTCCAAGCAAGAAAATTGGCCCAACTTGAATTGTTTTGGTTGTTTGTTCTTGGTGCCTTCAACATGAGGGCTCTGAAAGGTGAGTTTTGGTTGATCCAGCTACAGCTGTCTAAGGCGTCATAGCTCTTGGCCATCTGCTTCTATAATAGGCATAAGAGAGGAAAGCATTTTCTTGCTTAAAACTGAATCATTCAGCCTGGTAGGTTAATGCTAACCACCTTCACTGTTGCCTTATGGTGATGCATTAAACAGTAGCTGTGGAAATACGAATGTGTGTTCCCTTCTGCTACAGATGATAACTTCAGTTAAATAAATGGGGCAGATAATGAGTAACAGTAATGTCTTAAAGACTACTGTTAGATCCACCATCAGAGCTTTTCAGGATTTTTTTCAGTATGCATGGCATTGCTGGACTAATATGACAAGGCTGACCAACTTTTTCATAAGAGTACCATTTTCTGAACTTAGATTTCAAGATGTAAAGGGTTTTAGTTGAGAAGTAAGATAACAATGTATGCAGATGTATGTATATTTGTTCTAATCCATAGTGAAGAAAAATTCATCTATGTAAGTCCTCATATCAATCCAGCAGTTGCTGTAGCACAGAAAAAGCAAAAATCTCCATGCTAAAAAGCTGCATCTTTGATTTGGAAAATCCATTTTGCCTCACATATCTGTCATAAAGTTGACATTCATTCCTACAGGCTTCCATTGAGCTTTGCAAAATTCTTTATTTGCAGTTGATCTGTTTCTGCATGGAGTTTATTGTATCTGCCTTTACTGTCTTCCAGCCATTGAATCTTGTACAAAATTTTTGAGTTTTAGACAGTTAGAGATATCCAAATAGATTTGATGATGAAAATGGTAGGGAAAAATGCCTGTTCACATCACTGGAATTGACCATGTTATTGCTTGTTTTTGTGACCTAATTTTAATTCTGGAGGTGATTTTTCAAATTATTTCATAATAAAAATCTTCTAAAAATATACAGGATATTAGAATCCATATATTGTAATTCTGGTTTACAGTTCCAGAGGGGTTGTGTGGGTTTTTCATTGATACTTATTTCCCTATTTCTTGATTGCATCCTCCTTACTGTTCATTTGCCTGCTCTGAGTAGAAGAGCTGGTTCATTGCATCTGGTGGATAAGGCACCACAAACCTAGGCACAAAGAATGGTATTTTTCTTGCTTTGCATTTGTGGTCTAGGCATTTCAGCAATAGATCTATGTTTAGTAAATCCTTTGACTTAAAATCATATTCCCGCATTACAGAGAAAGTGATTTTTTTTGATAAATTATGCAGTGGTAGTTGAGAAATGAGAATATAATCCTTAGTGCAGGTAGAGCATCTAGTTTGCATGGCAGAAATTCTTTTTAGTTTAGAGTTCTGTGATGGGAATATAAATGGGTTGTAGTTTTATATGGGTAGAATATACTCTTTTGGATACTTCAATATGCTTCTCATTTCTACAAATTCTACCAAATAACAGGTGATTGATTTAATTTTTCTTATTCTTCTCCTAATGATTTTTTAGTGTTAGCTGAAAGGCTTATTGCATAGTCAGGTTCTTGACAGAAAATTATCTCTATACTTCGTGTTTCATCTATAAAAAGCATTATGATTGCAAAGGGAAGATGACTCAAGTTTTTAAGTGTGTAGTGGTCCCCCATCTAATATGCATGTGTTAAGGTAGAGACTCCAATCCTTGTTTTACTTCTTTGTTTCAAAGGGAAGCATGGAGGTGTGGAATAGTTACTTTATCAGTTTTGTTCATTGTTTGTGTGTTCTCTGAATAAAATACATGTGAAGTCCAACTGATCCACTGAACCAAGTAGGGAAACTTTGTCATGATTGCAGATCCTTGCTTAGTACTTGTGTAATAAAATGGGTTGGATCTGCATAAGGTGTCTTCTATAGTAGTATTCCTCAAAAACTAGTTGTGGAGCTGTACCTTAACTTTGACTTTTCAAACTTCTGCTTCAAATGTAATTGAGTAGTTTGAGGGTTTTTTAAATGGGTTTTTTTTGTCCTTATATATTGCAGCTGCCTTATTAGGTGGTTCTTTTGGGAATTACACAGGGCCTTTGATTTTATATGTTTTGAGGGAGGGTTTTTTAATTATTAGCTGGCATTTGTGGGAGACAGACAATGAATGATAGTATGAATACATGAAAAAATGTTAGATAGAGAAGTCCTATTCTTGCTTTTAAATTTGATGGGTTTTGTTTTATCTGCACATCCATGCTGGGGAGGATTCATTGTGGGAGTGGAAGGGAATGGACATTATTTGTTGAACATTAATCAGTTTTTATATATAAATGGTGATTTTTTTTTTTCTCTTTTAACTTGCAGATAAGCCTCTAAAGAAGCGAAAACAAGAAAACAAACCACCAGAGGCTGGAGGAAATAGAGCAGCTTCTCAGGAGACAGGTTCTGCAGGAAATGGGGCACGGCCAGCGCTGATGGTTAGTATTGATCTGCAGCAAGCAGGAAGAGCAGACTCTCAGGCAACAGTAACTCAGGATTTGGACACCATCAAAAAACCTGAAGAAATTAAGCAGTATAATGATGGGTTTATGTGTGTTCCCCAAGAAGACACTGTGGGAGTTCTTAAATTTAAACCTGAAAATCATCCAGAAATTTTTAGGAAAAAGTCAGACTTTGAAAGTCAAAAGACAGATATCCAGGAAAATGAAAACAGACAAATGGAATTCCAGCAAAATGAGACCAGACAGTTGGAAAGTAAATACAATCAGAGCAAGCAGTTAGAAGTGAAGCATGAAAGCAGACAAATGGAAATGAAACAGAATGAGAACAGACAGACAGAACTGAAACAAAATGAGAGCAGGCAAATGGAGATGAAACAAAATGAGGGAAAACAAAATAATGGCAAACAGGAAATACGGCAAAGGCCAGAAACGCCAAAACAGAAGAGTGAAGGCAGACCTGAAACACCAAAACAGAAGAGTGAAGGAAGACCTGAAACACCTAAACACAAACATGATAATAGGAGAGATTCCAGTAAACCTTTGTCAGACAAGAAAATTGAATTATCTAGGCACAAACTAGATGTGAAATCTGATCCTTCAAGGATGAAACCTGAAAGTCGACCTGATCCAACAAAACCGAGGCCTGATGGACACTCAGTTTCTGATGCACCAAGGCGTGACCATGATAGCCTTAAACAAAGATCTGAGGACAGGGGGGAGTCAGAGAGATACAGAGGAGATCCATCCAAGATTAGAAGGCCTGAATATTTGAGATCCTCAAACAAAAATGAGCATGATTCTAAGCATGGTATTAAATCTGATGGTTCAAAACCTGAGAAATTTGAAAGGAAATATAGGCATGAGTCTGGTGATTCAAGGTTTTCTTCTGGGGATCAGAAATCAAGACCTGACAGCCCTCGTATTAAACAGGAAGGTAAAGGGGATTCTAGCAAATCAAGACCTGATAAACCTGGTTTTAAGTCACCAAACAGCAAGGATGAACGAAGGACAGATGGCAATAAGAGTAAAGTAGATAGTAATAAAGCACATGGTGACAATAAAGCAGAGTTTCCCAGTTACTTGTTGGGGGGAAGATCGGGCGCATTGAAACATTTTGTCATTCCAAAAATCAAGCGTGATAAAGATGGCAATGTTACTCAGGAGTCAAGGAAAACTGAATTTAGAGGTGAACATAAGGACAAAGTAGAGAAGATTGGGCTAGTTGAAGATCTAAATAAAGGAGCTAAGCCTGTAGTTGTCCTTCAAAAGCTTTCTTTGGATGATGTGCAAAAATTTATTAAGGACAGAGAAGATAAATCAAGGGGCTCTTGTTTTAAACCTAACAAGAACAAGTCGTCCAAACCTAATAAAGGTAAGATTGTTTTAATATTAATTGCATTGTATCTTTTACACATGAGTTATTGTAGATTTTCTACTTCTGCTCTTAGAAATTAAATGCAAACATTTGATAGTTTATATGCTTGCTTATATGGTGAGAAATAAAGTGAAACTAGTCTAAGGACTTGTCATTACGTAAATCTTGCTACAGATGTACCTGAAATTATTTATTTACTTCAGTACAAGTACTTAATCTGGCAACATTTAAGTGGTCATAGGATGTGCTTCCGCTATATTAGTTTTATATGGTAATTTACCTGGTGAAATGTAAGTGTTGTGTGTATAATTTTACCTGGTTTAGATGTGCCTGTATAAAGGACTGCCACGACTGTAAATATTGTAGCTGGAATGATGGGAAATACTAAGTGTGCAAGCCCTAAGATTCTTTTTTTTTTATTTAATTTGAGGTGAAATGGATTTTTCCAAAGCCTGTTTTGACATGGTGATAGTAAGAACATAGTTGCAAAGTCTCAGCTACCTCTTTAACACTGTTGATACAAATCAGTTGAGGTGGTTCCATACTTGAGACTTTGTGACAGTTACTTAGAAAAACCTTTGGTCTGTAGGAGAATTCACCTACCATTGTCTATAGTGTCCATTTCATGCAGAAAGAAGAAAGCTGAACAATTAGTTGGCATTTTGAAATTAGTAATATGGACAGGAAATCATTTAGAATAGCTTGTAGGTTTGATATTTAACTGTTGTCTCTTTTGCAGATTTAACACTTTTTAAAAATAAGATTGTTTTTCTTCTTGGTGCTTTCATTTTGGCTTCTTTGGTTTCAGACTGAAGTAGAAGATTTCACACTGTGAAATCAGTATTACTAACTGGTTTGGTTTCCTTTTTTTAACATTTAACATTTAAAGAATTGTAATTTCTTATATAATCATGTTTATAGAGTTGTCATGTCTTAAAATAGACAGATAAAAGCCAGAGGAGAGGTTTACAACTGTATGCAGGATGATGTATAAATCCATTTCCATGTGTATAATGAATTAAAGATTAAAATATTTTCTTACATAGCTGATCTAGTAAGAAATAATATAGAAATGATCTTCATGAATGTATAACTGTTTTATGTGCACCTGTAAATAGGTGTTTTCTGTATAATTAATTTCTTGTGCTATGCCTGTTTTCTAACTACTAACCAGTTTATATTAACTCTAAACAGCCTTAATAATAATTTGTGATGTACTTCGCATCTTTGTAAAATATTAGCCTCCTTGTTAGGGGTTTGTCTTTGTCCTGGGAATAAGAACATTGTTCCTGTCCCTTTTTGAAGTTCAAAAGAGGCAAAATTTCAATTTCTAGTAACAGATATCTAGAGTTAGCCATAAAATTATGATATCTGCAGTTTAATGTGAAGCTTTCAAATGAAACCCTTATGTTCTTGAGAGGAAATGCTAAAAACTTTCTGATAGAACTCAGGTCTAGTCTCAGTAGGATAGATTTTTAAATCACACATTTTTATGTGCAGAAGATCAGTTACAAGTCTTCTGAACAATAGCAGCGCATGTATGTTTTCCAAAATGTTTCTGAATTACTTTTTTATTGTAGTCTGTATTATATGTGGTTATGTATGTAGAATGCTTTAGTAACATGTAAAGGTTTTGATAATTTTTGGTGTGATTCTAGTAGCTGTCACACAAGAGCAATGCATTGATTTTAAAGTTAGGTTTATAATTTCTCTACACAGTTTTTCTGGATTTTTCTTTCTTTCTGAGGTTATCATTTTCTTGTATTTCTTGTACTTTGAAGTAACTTGGGACATGTTTTACAGGGAAAACATTATTTGAATCTGATACAAGTCTTTTTGCAGTTGTATTCAGAAGGTTCTTACAATGATACTAGAAGTAGGTTTTATGAAAAGAATAATGTAACTATTTTTATCTTACAAGTCATGTTTTGAGTGTTCGGCAAGCAGGTTTTGGAGGAAGTGTCTTTGAACTGCAGACTTTTGATGTGTATATTTAGTTCTGGTATTTTTTTTTTCTGGTACCTTACTTTCTAGAACACATTATGCTAATTAACCAGGTGAATTCCAATGTTTGAAAATATACATATTTTATAAACTTGTTTATCTTCATAAGGCAAAGTCTATTTGTCAACAACTAACTGATGTAGATATATTCATGCCATTGACATGGTGTCCTCAATCCAGTTGAAATAGTGTTCACAGTTTTACTTGGTGCCATTATTAGTTATAAGCTTTTTAATACACTAGGAACTGTAATTTTCATAAATCTTCTTTTAGTTCATCCTATACTACTTAGTAGATTGTAGCAATTCTTTTCTAGTGTTGCCTTTTAGCATCATTATTCAACATCTCACATGCCTCTTATGCCATGTAGCTTAGTATATTTTACTTTCTCTTATTTCATTACCCTTTTATCTTTTGTCCTTTCTGTTTTGCTTTCTCATCCATCCCTCCCTCAAGAAGATGTCTTCTCCTGGCTTTGTCATGTACAACATCATTGCTATAATTTATCTGAAATGCAGTTTAAAATAGGGTTGTTCAGCTAGTTCAAAACACCATTTAGATTGTCATTCTTTCTTAAGGGGCTAATTCCCATTCATTACCAAACTCAATAAAACTGACTCACATTAAGTTACAATTAATTCTATGCAAACTGAAAGCCCATACAATTTTTTCCATTGTTTTAGTAAATTTTAAATTTTAAAATCGTGCCTTTATTTGCATTGAACTTCAAATAGACAAGGTTACATTGTCACCAAATTTTATAGACATGTTTGAAATTTTATCGAGTTATGAATGGGAAGGATAGCCACAGTATGTGACTGTTAATACTTAATCAATCCAAGAGTCCCTTTTGGCATTTGCAAGGAAGAAATACTTTTTCTCTCTCTCCCCTGATCTTTGAGCATTTTTCTGAAAGATTCAGTGTATCTCAGAGGGAAGTTACAGATTATTTTTCATAGTGTTTTTGTTACAGGGTCTTGTGGCCAATTTTGTCCAGGTCAGAATGAACTGTGACATTTTCTTTGTCTGATTTTAACATCTTTTAATGTCTTTTGTCTTGGTTTTACTGCAAATGTATGTTGTTGTGGGACCCATTAAACTTTTCCCTTTAAGCCTGTACCTGCAATGAGGAGGTCATGTTTGCTGTCCTTTCTTTTCAGAGCTTCAGTGAACACTTCAGCTTCAGTGCTGCTTTTTTAGAGCTTTGCTGATCACCTGTGTTGGCATGGGAGCTGTTAGCAGCTTCATGGTTACTGCATTCTGAGCAAGACAAATTTTCCTTTGTTAAATATATAAGTAATGAGAGAAACTGTAACTATCTGTGCAAGATGTCTGAGTAGGTTTATAGTATGTTTGAAGAATTGTTTTTACAAAATAAGCATCATTTGTATCTTCCTCTATCACCTAAAGGAGTTGGTTGTTTTAAGGTAAAAAAAAGAAATTCTGGTCTGAATGCCATTCCTCCATTGTGTAGATTGTTATGGGATTTCATTATCTTCATAACACAGAGCTGAGGACATAAGGTTTTGTTGCTCACTACAAGTCTTCCTAAATATACTGTGTTTCCTGCTGCTCTGATCTGAAATTTGAGTAAAGACTTGACATTTCTGTGAAGGTATCTTCATACATACTCTTTACAGGATCAGCTAAAAATCTTATGGCTTAATCATCTTCGTGTCGTTAAAGCAACGCTTCTGGATTCTTCTGTGCTCTGTGCTTACATGGTTTGTTTGGGAATTTTGGTTTGGTTTTTTTTTTTTTTTTTAATTCCAAGTAACTTTTTCAGAGCCTGTAGTGACTCTGATTTAGTATTTGTGTAACATGACAGTCTGTCTTTGGGTTCTAGCACTGCTGGAAATAGTTTCACTTGGGAAACAGCAATCAGTTACCTTCCTGTAGTGACAAGAAAGGGAGTATTTTAGGATGAAAAGCTGTATCCAGATTGTTTAGGCACAGTTGAGTGAACTTGTTATGCCTCTCACTGGTTTCTAGTTAAACTACTTAAAGGTGCTTAATGGTACAGATGAAAACTGTGAGCAGAAAGGAGGTATCAGTTCTAAACCTTGTTTAAATCCTACATGTACAGGAATTCTATAAGGGCAAAATTGGGTTAAGGATGTTAGCACATCAAATTTCCACACAAATTTGTTTCCAAAATAACAATTTCTTAATGCTGAGACAGACACCCCAAAATCAGAGGAGCCACAAGGAATAAGTGGAATAAAAATTTACTACCTTGGGAAAGGAAAAGTTTGAAACTCAGCTTGCTTCCCTTAAAATTGTGCTTTTAGCATTGTGAAAATCCTCAGTTCCACGTAGGTTGAATTTGAAATCACTGTCTTGAAGTTCCTCATAGCAAATGCATTTGCATGTGTGAAGGCCAGAGTAATAACCTGCTGACCATCCTGCATATGGATGCAGCACTGGGTAGAGCTGTAGAAAATTATGCCACATTTCAGAGGAAAAAATACTGTATTTTAGCATTTACAGCAGAAAAATTATGATGATTCTTCTTGGCTCAAATGTTTAAACCTTCTTCAAACTAAAATTTATTTGTAATTATAGAAGAACAGCTATGACTTTCGTAAGAGTTCTACAGTCTTCTCGTTTTTTCTCTTGTCGGATCTATTAATGACTACCTCCTCTCATCTTAACTAGACTAGAAGAGACACTGGCTCACCCTTGTGCCATTAGATATATTTCAAGATATGTTGGGTTTGCAGAGGATCCACTTTAATATGCACTTTGTTCATTGAGCCATGATTATTTGGGTTTTTATCTGGATTAAAAGGTTCACCCTTTGAAAAATATTCCAAGCATTGTTTAGTTGAAAGTCTAAACTATATTTAACTTGTTGAAGTCTAGGAAGATCTGATTTCTCCAACATGCTTTGCACTGGAATGGTTTTGCTCCTACTTGCAGGGAATTTTAAGTTACGGTGTGTCTGTCCCATTCCAGAAGGTAGCTGGGATTTGTGTGGGCATTGTACCTACTCTCTGGGGCCTTCATTTTTGGTGCTAGTTTTTCAGAAGTAGATGTTGGATAAGCTGGTATTGGTACATAGCAGGAATCAGCCACTGCACACTGGAGTAATTCCTTATGTTAATCTATTACTGGTAATAGAGGTGACATTTTCAGCACAGAGCCTTACCTGGTGGCTCCTTTCCTGCTATTTGTTTCCTACTTTAGACTTTGCTATTAAGGTAAATATTTTGATTCTTATTCCTACAGTATTTTTCTGGATAGGAAGAGTGAACTTAGCGTGTGTCACATTGAATTCTGAGCAGCAACAATGATTTTGACCCAGCCCACTAATTTAATTATCCTTTGATTATCTGAAAAATGATGCTTTTTGTCTTTGTAAATTTAGGAGAGCATTGTTTAATTTGTTGATTTTTGAAAAATTACTTTGACAAATGTGATACACATTTATTACCTAATTTGTCCAAACAATTTCTTGAAAGTCTAAAACTGCTCTTGGTTCATGGACATGGATGCTTGATTGAGTTCCTCTCACTTCTGGGAATAGCTAAGGCTATTTTGCATAAATAATTTTTTCAGCAATGCGTTGTGTAAATGTGGCTCAGCAATTTGTCTGATGTCAGTTACAGTATGCAGTGCAGACTTGTTGATGTGTCTAAGTATCTAAGGGTGGATATTGATCTTGACTTATGTGCAGGGATATGTACTTGAAATTTTTGGCTCAAATTTTCTTCTAGCCAAAGGATAAATATGACTAAATACAAATACCAAAAAGCTTCATATTTGCTTCTGGAGAGTTAACTTTTCTGTTGCTCAACATTGTCAGCTGTTCTAGGTGACTCTTTTAATGTAAGAAAATTTAAGCTGTTTACTTAAAAATTGAGGTTTATTCTTTGCTCTGTGGGAATACTACCAGCAAACAGAAAAAAGTATGAAACCTTTTTTGTCTTTTAAATTACGGAACTGTTGTTTTCATTTAACTTTTCTTTAAATATACATTCTGTTTAATTATCTTCTGAGCTACTTTCCTGTACTATTTGATATTTAAAACATTGTCAATCTTTTGTTGTTGTTCGTTATGAATTGTTATCTTGAAGAAACAAAACTAGTAGCTTCATGCAATATTTTCAGTGATAAGAACTGAGAATGTTTCTATGCAATAGTAAGAAAAACAAGAAAATCTTCTTGATGTGACTTGAAGTCAAAGATACGATGTAAAAATAATGATTTTTGTTTGCTTATTCTCTGCCTAGGCTTTGGTTGTATTATATTCCTTATATAGAAGTTTTTATTTTATAAGAAGAGAAATTTTGAGGAACAATATGATTTTATTTAATTAAGGTGTTTTGTCTCAGGCTCAGTAAGCAACTAGAATACATGGCTGGAAAAATACATTAGTCATAAATTTCAGATCCGAACATTGATCATTATAGGGTCAACAAATGGTTTGGGTTAGAAATGATCTTAAAGTTCATCTCATTTCAACCCCCTGCTATGGGCAGGGACACCTTACATTGGATCAGGTTGCTCAGAGCCCCATTCAGCCTGGCCTTGAACACTGCCAGGGATGGGGCACCCACAACCTTTCTCGGCAATTTTTTCCAGTACCCCACCACCCTCTCAGTAAAGAACTTATTTCCGACATCTAAACTAAGTCTCTTCTGTTTTGTTTTAAAACTCTTCCCTCTTGTCTTATTGCTATCTGCCAGTGTAAAAAGCCACCCTCCCTCATTTTTTGTAAGCACCTTTTGAGTACTGAAAGGAGTTTTAATAGAAGCATATTAACAGATTTTGCTGGATTTTGCAACTGTACAAAATACCGTAACTTCCTAAAACAATAAATTGAGTTGGCCTAAATTTCAATGCATGTGTTCAAAAGCAATAACAGCAAAATTCAAAAGCACCCCCCAACACTGATTCATTAAAGCAAGGCAGTTTGTGGAGTATTAAATTTATTTCAATTGCCAACCTTGCTTCTTTTTATTGTTAGTACTGTTTTATTTTTTGTACAGCGTTTTGGAAAGCTAGACTGCTCTAGCCTCCTTTTATCAATTTCTATACAGAAAAAAAGTCAGCAATAAGGCCGGCAGAAAGTTCCTACAGCAATCATATACTTGAGAACATCATTGATGCCAGTGTAAATGTGAATTCTCTTGGCATCTTGGGAGAGTATGTGTTGGATGTATTCCCTGCTCTCTGCCTGGGTATTTCAGAGTTCCCTTTTGAAATATCTTCCCTCCTTCTAAAAATGTTTGTTTCTTCTTAGAGTGTTTTTTACTATTGTAAAATTCTTTTTGAATCTATGTTTCTTAGCTGTGGTTAGTGATGACCTCTGTTGTATCATGGAATTATTCTGTTGCTATGTCCAATCTTTCTCTGACCAGCCTGTCTGGGTCCATCTTTCATGGCCAGAGCTAATAACTGGAGTAAAAGCAGGGAGTCTGAATTTTTTTTTTTTTTTTTAGGCTGGGAGCCTTTCCATTGTGCTAGTGTTGGGGCAGATGAGGAAGAATTGTTTTAAAAAATATGTTAGAGTAGGTTCCATGAAATGCAGGAGATACTTCTCCCTAACATTGCCTTTCTCCAGTCTGCTAAATTGACTGCAGCAGAGAATTCCTGTGTGTGCAGCCCCTTGGGTGGTGGTGAGGGCATCTCAAGTCTCCATCCTTTTTCTGGCATGACTGTATATGAGGTGAGCTTTGGAGTCATCCCTTCATATATGTAGTTAAAAGGTGAGGGTAAGGCGCTCAATAGAAGGTTGTATCCTTTTGGATACATCCTGTAGGATGCAGCTGTATACCCTTCTGTAAGCTTTACAGAAGTGAAGGGGAAAGGGAGAGGAAGGAGTGTAAATGTATAGTTTGTTTTCACCAGTATTCATTTGATTGTGTGTTTTTCAGCTGATTATAGGGTATTGAGAGAAAAGTAGAACTTCCATCATATGAGCAGATATGTCCTCCTCAAAACTTAAATTCACCTATAAAAATTACTGGGATTTCCCTGTGTTTCCCCTTCTGTTCCTGAAACTGTTCTGGGCACAGAATTATTTTGACAAATGTGAAGCTGGTGGGCAGCAGACTGCTTGATCAACAGGGACTTACTGCCCCATATACAGAACACACTGGAGCATTCTAAGGGAGAACCTGGTGGAAATTATATCATTAAATTTGCACACTTGAGAAAGAATCAAAGATATTTCTGCTTTAACTAGCAACATCTTTATGAGTTTATAGACACTCATGTGGCCCTTTTCATTCCAGTGCCTGAATGCTATGCTGTAACAATAGTTAGCTATTTAAAATGGGTGTTAGGGTGTTTATTTTCTAAACAGCTTATAACATAGGGAAGTACTTCTGTCCTTTTTTTTTTTTTTTTAGTTCCTTATCTGAAACATAACTTTATCTTCATGAGAGTTTGCTGTAGATTTAACCCTCTAGTCTCTGCTTTTGTGGCTACAGTGACATGGCTATTCAACAAAATAGCAGCACACTTCTTATAGAATAAGGATATTTTATTTCATTTAGCACAGGTTTTAAAGTTGGTTGAGCTAATCCAGAAAGAAACTGCTTTCCTTCTTGCATGTATAAGATGACATAAGACATAGGATGAAAGTTAGACTGTAAGCTTTTCTTGGAAAAAGGAGGAATATTCTTTATCAAATGCTCAGAGAGGATATTTAAGGAAGGTGGGCTTAGTATCTGTGGAATAATAACTAGGCTGGATAATAACAAGTAATTGGCAAAATAAGAGAAGTCCAGCAAGTAAAGTCTTTTGTAACAAAATACGAGCAAGAGAAGGACAAAATAGAGCTGCAGTCAGTAGTTTGGTTTTTTTTTACATCCAAATGAAGATGAGTGACATTACTTTAGAAATTCAGTTGTCAGACTTCAGTATCTAAACTATGAGAAAAGGGAAGATTCATATCCTCACCCCAAACAAGTGGCATTATTGCCTTCTCAGACCCTTGTGTGTTCTTTCATGTAATGTCTTCATTGTTGGAAAAGGTGCATTTTAAAAACAAGATATAGAGAGAAATTACAAATATGAATTTGCATTAAGTGTAGTTTTGCTTATTGCAGACAATTAGGCAACAGAAATGGAAATATATGGAATATTTTTGGAAAAATATGGAATATTTATGTTTCCACTGTATTAACTGTCTCATAGTTATGAAAGTAGCAATTCAGAGTTTAGATTTTTAAGTGCATTTTAATCTTGGTGGCTCATAGTTCACAGGAAATTGTACTAAGATCCGATCTAAACCATGCAGTTATCTTCCATAGTTTAGCAATCAAAGATAAATCATTCAGTAGAAAAAATAGTTTATTAATGTTGGTTTTGATTTCATGACAGGAACAGCCTCTCTGATCCTGGAAAGCTCACCTAACCATCTTTAAGAATCATTCTGTTTTCCATAGGTGCTTGTTTGAGGTTGTTACATCAAGCCAGGTGAAACTAATATGAACACAGGTTGTTAAGTCAAAAAATAATTGTGCTATCCATATTGAATGGACCCAGCAAAAGTCCATAAGAATGTTACCCTTTTTTAATGTTTAACATCTCTTGAAGGATGATCTGCCTGCATCAGGAAGATCTACTTGACTTGCAAAGTCAACACAAAATGATACTGGATCCTCCTAAAGATAACATATGCATGAAGATATTAGCTAAAGCTGTTCCACAAAGTTGAAGCTGCAAAACACAGTACTGAATTGTGAATCAGATCTGTTCTTTTCCAGTAATTTTTTAAGCCATATATGGAGAAGGGAAATACTCCATCCTCTAGCTATTTACACAGATTTTTCTACTATACACAGCAAAACCCTCTGGAAAACTTTCCAGACTATAATAAGATTTGAGAGCAGGCTTCCAGACCAGTTAATTTCTCACTGAGATTCTCTGATTGATCTTTATTATATTTTGTAAAGAAATGCTTGGTGATACAATAAATGTGTTATCTTGAGGGTCAGTGGACATTGAGTAGTAGATGAAGATTCATTAACATCTTTCCCTAGAAACTTTTTGATTATAGCAATCAAGCAAAACCAAGAATTTGTTCTTTTCTGGGAAGTAACTTGCATGTAGATTGTGGACAGCATTGCATGTGTTTGGAGGAACACTGTAGAAGTGACTGTTCATATATGCAGTTCTTTGAAATGAATTGTTCTTCTGTGTCTTCCCTTTAGTCTCACCAGTGTAGAATTTGTTAGAATGTTCTGCCTGGCAGTAAGAAAAAGATTGTGTTATGGTTGTACTTTTCTTCTGGGTTTAGTTTGTTTGTGTTTTTTTCTTTTCCTTTGTTTTGGTTTGTTTGTTTGTTTTTGTTATTTTTGTTTGTTTTGGTTTTTTTCCAGTTGTTATTTTAATAGTTTCAGAAGTTCTGAAATTATGTGTAGATGACATCTGAAGCATACACATGCCTATAGTCTCATTTGAGACATATTGCAGAATATTGAGTTTTTCCATTGGTGCTGATAGTCCTTCCACAATATATTTGGGCATTCTATTAGATTATGAAGTAACTTTTCAGTAAGTAACTTCCTTTTTACTATTTAAAAAGCCATGCATGCTAGAGCCAAATGTAATGGCGTAAAGTGAAGACATGAAAGTAGGTACTAGGTCTTAGCAAACTTAGCAAAAAAATTTGAAAATTGAAAATGATTGTACATGGATTTGTCAGTTTTAAAGAGGTTTGTATTACATATCCTATTAATTGTTTTATAAAGCTTCCCATAAACTGAAAAGGCATTAGTGTGTGTTTTATAACCTAATTCTTATTGCCATGTGACTGGATTCTTAGGTAAGCTGGATTCTTGTAAGTATTTCTTCACCACTCTGAACAAAAAAAAAAAAAATAGTGCCTACATTTTAAAATATGAGATATTAAAGAAGGAATTTAGTACGATATTTCTAGTGACTTTTGAGCTACCCTGACTCAAGATAGCATAATTAATAGAGTAAAATTGGTGTTCTCTACTTGAATAAAGGAAGCTTTACCTATTTCTTAATAAAAGAAAAATGGTTAAGCTTATATTGTAATCTGAAATATCTGTAACAGGAGAGAGTGCAAACCAAGCAGTAGTTGAATTTAGCACTGGAGAAATAGAAACTTCAAAATTTTGAGACAGAAATAGAATTAGTTTTACAAATATTTAAAGTAGTCCATTTTTTTTTCACTTATGTCTAATGAATATTGTGACTTTTGATTTAAAAAATGAGTACAAAATAAAAAGTCAGTGAGAAAAGAAAGCAAGAACAGATCTTCCTAGGAGCCTGTGAATTTTGTTTGTTATTTGAGGATTTAATGCAACTTTCATTCATTTACTTGTAGCTGTCTGTTGCAACGTTTTTGTTTGGCCAGATTTATTGTAGACTTCGTGCTACATGTGTAGGCCTGCTGATTTTAATGAGATGTACTGTATAGTTATACAAAGTATGGGGACACAGAGCTCAGATGTGCAACTCTGCAGTGTCCAGCCTGGACCTGGCTGTCATCCAGTCAGGTGCTAGTACACTCAGAGGAAATGGTCTGCCCATGCTTCAGTCTAAAGTCAAGTGCATAGTGCACAAAACTGATCATTAACTGAGAAACATGGCCAATCACACCATGAAATGTTTTTCACCATTTTCAAAAGCAATATTGATAATTTAAGTAGCATTGTGTAAGGATGGAAACCTAACACAAATAGGTTAACAGTGAGCACAATGTGAAGGAAGCAGGGACTAATTTAACTATCTCTTTTTACTTTGTGTATGTTTCACTATGTCGCTTCAAAAACCCCAATATTTGAAGTTAAATTATTTTTTAATGGACTTAAATGTATTATCATCCAGGAGATAGGCTTTTTTGGATTAATGTGTGTGTATAGCAATTTGGAGGTGATTTCCTCTCTAAATAATATAGTATGCATTGGGAAGGAGAGAGAGACACTTACGACAAAAATGTTTCTTCTGTTGCTGGAAAAAGATTAACAGTTTAGTCTGACAACCTGCACATCTGTGTAATAGGTTCTTCAATAAATAAAAAGAAGACATCAAATAAACGAACCCCAGAGAAATACTTTTGAATTGATTTGGGTTCCTTGTGTCAGTTGGAAAAATTCTGCCTGCAAATGTCTTTCATTCTGATTGCACATGGGTTTAATCTTGGTTTCAAAATTATGAGAATGGTATGATATTGTCTACCTATTTATCACTGTGGAAAAGAAACAATCTGTGGTTCAGCTAGCTGTTTGTATTCAATCAAAATGTTTCAATTCTGTTTTGTAAAAATATCAAGCAACAATTTGCATTGCATCATCAAACTACCAGTAGGAGGTAAGAAAAAATTGGAAGCAAAAGCTGAGTTGTCAATGATTTGGCCTGTATTTAGGGATATGATCCCACAGGTTTTGCCACACGTTGTCTCTTCTTACTGGAAAAGGGAATATTACTGTCTTGGGTACACTAATTACAGTGAAATAACAGAAATAATGATTAGGCACTAAGAATCCATAGTTTAATTACAACTGATAAACAACTTAGAAAACCTGATAAATTCGGAAAATGAACTGAAATAAGACTAAGCTTTGTGGAATAGAGGAAGGATATCATTCTACAAAGGTAATTGAAAAGGTGATTCAAAGGTAATTCATTTTTATGACTGAAGGTATTTTATTGAGGGGAAATGTATATGCAATTTATTGTGCTATTTCTAATTGTAGTGTGGACTTTAAAAAAAGGCTCTCAAATACATTCAGGTCTATCTAACTGTGATCTAACTGATTGCTAGTGCTTATCCTGTGAGTGGTTCCTGAGAAAGGATTGTAGTACTGGGCCCTCTTTTTTACTTCAGGTTCACATTTGCTCTTCTTACTCTCCACTAATAGGTAGCATAGATCAGTCAGTGTTAAAAGAGTTGCCTCCTGAGCTCCTGGCAGAAATTGAATCCACCATGCCACTTTGTGAACGTGTGAAAATGAACAAGCGCAAACGTAGCACAGTTAATGAGAAACCAAAATATGCTGAAATCAGTTCTGACGAAGATAATGACAGTGAAGAAGCTTTTGAATGTAAGTAGTACATAATTCTGTTCCTTAAGGTGAAAAAAGCTAATATTTTATTTTTACAAAAAGATAAACTTTTTTTAAAGTTGACTACCCTAAAACATACAGCCCCAAATTTGCTGTCCTGACAACTGCCTGGCCAAGAACCCTTGTTTCTCTTTAAAAAGAAAAACTACTTGACTGCAATTTTTCATTCAAGATGAAATGCAATGAGTTATTAAATTTATTTCCCTGATTACTGGAAACTGCTCCCAAGATTTTTTTTTTTGCTTTCAGTTGTACCATAAAACATTTCTAAGTATTCAGATTAATGAAAATATCCTCTAAAGAAGCACAGAATTTACATACAAGTGTACACAGAGAGAAATTTCACTAAATAAATTCTTGAATTATTCTTAGTTTTATTCATAAGAAAAGTGGAAGATCCCCTCTTGAATTTTTCTGACATAATAAATTGAGACTCTGACTGCACAGAAGTTTCTTAAAATATTTCTTGTCATACTCCTTGAAAAATGGAAGTTATTCTTGATGAATTCTCAAAATACCATTTGCTACTTCTACTATTCTTGAATTAACTGTTTTCCTTTTTTCAAAGGAAGAGAGGAAGCTTCTCTTTAGAGTTTTGCTGTGCAATTGAATAAAGTTCTTAAGGAAAAAAAAAAATTACTTGCCTCTAAGTTAAGAAGGCATTTCCTACTTGTTCATAAAAGTATGATTGACTAGTTTTTATGGTTGTACAGGTAACCAGCACTGGAAATAAACTGTTAGAACAAAGTGAATCAGTTCAGTCTGAGCAGTGTAGCCATGCAGGTCTACATGAGAAGCCTGTTAGCCTGAGAAGCAATCTTGCTTATAATGATGTTTTCCCCAAGTTTTGCACCTTTGTTTATAGAAACTTCTTCATGAAATTTCCTAAAATATAGTATTTTGGGGTTTAGTATTTCTTAAGGTCCAAAAGGGAAAGATTTTGTTTGCTCTGCTAATTAGTATTTTTTAAGTTTTCTTCCAGCATAAACACTATGTTTTTGCACATGAAAATTATAATACTGTTACCTTTGATCTTTATCAAAGAATCTGAAAAGAATGTCCTTCTGTTTGTTTGTTTTTCCTTTTAATTATAACTGAATAATGCTTCTCCGTGCATGAATGTCATGTCTTGAGGTAAATTGTAATCAGACCAAATTTTGGGAAAGGATTAATGATGACTTGCTTCATTCAGGAATTCTATATTCTCTGTTTACCATATCATATCACCCTTATATAATGTTAATAATTTGGATCAGTGAAATAAGCAAAATTATTTAAGTTGGATGGGAATGGAGAGAATTGTAAATAATTTCAAATGCCTCAATCTATGTATTAGCCATAGTGGCTGTTGAAGTTCTCAAATACAAAGTAGAACAAGTTAAGGAAAACTTTCACAATAATTATTTGCCTTGAGGATTTCTGGTTTCATTATATCTGCTCAAGAGATCTGGCCATCATTCTAATCAATTCAGCAAGTACATGTGGTTTAAAAATAAACTACAGTATTTCTTAAAGAATACAGTAGAACTGAATCAAGACAAAACTATCAAAAGTGAAAGATCTGTGGCAAATATACTTAATAGATTTGTTTTCTTACAAATATTTGTTTCTTAATTATTTTGTTTGCCATAAACTGAACTTTAAAAATATGAAATAGTGATTAGTATAGAAAAGGAGAAGTTTCTTTGAATACTTCATTAAGAAGGGACATGCCATTAAACTAAATAATGAGAAATTAAAGATTGATGAAGTCATTCTCTTACAGTAATTACTAAATGTGATATTGCATACACGTTTGGCAGAATTCAGAAGGAAATTGGGTGCTTGTATTCCAAATAGTATTTATTTATGTATAAAATCAAGCCTAACGCTTGAAATGTTATTAATGTTTACTTTTTTAGTCAATTTTATTGATTTCAAAATAAATATTGTAGACCAGTGATTGTGAATAGCTGCTGCAATATTCATGTTATTTTTCTTATAAAGCTAACAGAACTGTAACCCATTCTGTTTTGTCATACAGCATTGGTAAACTGGTCAATCTAAAATTCTGCCAGAAAGCAATATTGAAAGTTACTTTTTTTGTGGAGATGTAACTGGGGTCAGAATTCATCCTACAGAGTTTAGTGTTACAGATGATTTGTAAACTGGAAAAAGGGCCATCTGCCTTCACAAAACACTGTCTCATGGGGCAAAGGAGTCACTTAAGATGTGTAAAGCCTTTCCCCGTAGAACTCTTACTTTCTTTTCCAGTACATTTACTTCAGGTATTGTAGAATGGTTTGAGTTAGGTTTAGGAAGCAACCTTAAAGATCATCTAATCGCAGCCTCCATGACATGGGCAGGAATGCCCCACTAGACTAGGTTGCTCAGGGCCCTGTCCAGCCTGGTCTTGAACATTTCCAGGCATGTTGCATCCATAGCTTCACTGGGCAACATGCTCACTGCCTCACCACCTTCACATAAAGATTTTCTTTCTGATCTCTAATCTAAACCTGCTCTCTTGCAGTTTAAACTCATTACTCTTTGTCCTAGGACTCCATGTTCTTGTGAAAGAGTTCACACAGGCTAACCTCTAGAGCCTGTCTCAATCCCTGTCTTCTGAATAGCATCCAGTGCACCAGCTCTGTGTCACCCGCAGCTTGCTGAAGGTGCCCTCAATCTCACTGTCAGTGTCACCAAGATGTTATAGTGCTGGCCCCAGCACACACCCCTGAGGGACACCACTTGTCATTGGTCTCCGTTTGACCATCAAGCCATTCACCGCATTCTTTGAGTGTGACCATCCAGCCAATTTCCTACCCACTGAGTGGTCCCAGATGGTTCACCGATTCTTCAGTCACAGAACCATTTTAAGCAGTGCTAGTACCACTGCCATCCTGAACATGACTATTACTTTTCCAGAAGGAAGTCTGTTCCAGATGCAGTAAATCTTGAAACTGGAACTGAGTTATTATATTTAAGACTTGGACCACCTCTATTACATTTTTGGAATTTGAAACCTCTAGGGTTCATTGCAAAACCGAAGTGTTCCTGTAGGGGTTATTTTTATTAGTTCTGATCATAGGCTGACTACTGACTATAACCTAGTATGTTTCCTACATTTCTTAATAAAGGGCTTGTGGTAAGACTTCAGTTCCAGTTCTATATAAATGTTTTGAGCCATTCTGCTCAGGAACAACCTTATATACAGTCATACCAAGGAGACTTTGGTAGAGGCATCCAATATCAGGACTGTTATATGCAGGTCCAGAAGCAATAAACTGGCAATAAACACTGCCAGTCTGGAGTGTGATATTTTGGAAGTGTTTTGATCTTTGCAGTACAGTCTGTGTAAGACATCTCTTTGGTAGCTCAGTTAGCTGATTATGTTAAAAAATGGAAAGTTGGCTGATTTCATGGAGGAAGCTACCTCCTCATCCATTTCCTTTTCTTCAAAACTGAGCACTGTCAACTTTAAAACATGCAAGACTTTCAAAGTAACAGAGAACTGTCATTCTGCTCCCCCATTTTATTTCCACCAAATCCCTATACAATATTTACTTCAACTCCTTCAACATCCACTTTTGCTGGGATTTTTGGTCCTGTGTGAAAATTAATTAGAATTATCTGTGGTAAAGGCTTGCTTTTTGGCCCAGAATTGTGACTCCAGCTTTCTCTTTTACACAAATTTCCTGCAGTGTATATCAAGACAAAATTTTACTTGTCTTGGCAAAACAGAATATCCTTTAGAAAATAGATTACCAGGTCTCATTGGTACTCATTGGTGTGTTAGATGCACAAGGCAATCACTGCATTGGAATATGGACACCCAGTAACATTACAGTTTTGATAACTGAGGAAATTATCTATGTATTCTCTTATAAAAAGTTGAAACTTATTTTAATTTCTTCAACTTTGTTTACTCTGCTTTTAAAAAGACAAATATCCTGTAAATACATATTTTTAAACCCTTTTTGGTATCTTTGCTGATTTTAAGCACAGTTTTTCTGTAATTCAAAAGAAAACATTAAAATAAGTAATCCATAACACTTGTGTCTGGTAACTTTATTGTCCATTTGATTTAGAGAACAGCTATACAAGAATGTTGGACTTGAAACCATAGAATCATTTAGGACCTTTATGATCATCAAGTCCAGTCTACAACTAATGCAAACTCCACTACTAGACCATGTCCCTAAGCCCTACATATATACATTTTTCAAATATTTTAAAATGTTTGAAATTGAACAGTGTAAATTTTGTATTTAAAATGAAAATGCATTTCTTTCTAGCTTCTCGTAAAAGACACAAAAAAGACAGAGATGAAGCTTGGGAGTATGAAGAACATGACAGGAGAAGTTCCGGTGACCACAGGAGAAGTGGTCATTACCATGAAGGAAGGAGGATTTCTGGTAGTGGCCGTTACCGTAATCGCAGTCCCGATGACTCTGATATGGATGATTATTCTCCTCCTCCTAGCCTCAGCGAGGGTAACTGATCACTATAAGGATTTAATTTTATTCCATATTACTAGTGATTTTTTAATGGATATGTTAAATATTTTAAAGTGGACATCATTGAATGC
The DNA here is from genome assembly GCA_003676055.1 of Chloebia gouldiae. Taxonomy (NCBI): domain Eukaryota; kingdom Metazoa; phylum Chordata; class Aves; order Passeriformes; family Passeridae; genus Chloebia; species Chloebia gouldiae. The sequence continues at coordinate 1,835,344 of QUSF01000044.1, read as the reverse complement.
AATATTGAGTACAAGTGTAAGAAATGTAAATAATCCTTTATTGAATTTTTAAGAAAGTGTTTGTTTTACTCCTTATTCTCTTAATTAGTGGCTAGAAAAATGAAGAAGAAAGAAAAACAAAAGAAGAGGAAAGCTTATGAACCTAAACTAACACCTGAAGGTAATTTTAGAAGATGTATTTCCTACAGTTTTGTATATTCTGCTTTGTATTTAAGATAATTGTTTATTAATTTACCTTTTTTTTTCCCTAGAAATGATGGATTCTTCAACCTTCAAAAGGTTTACTGCTTCAATAGAGAATATTTTGGAAAATCTGGAAGACATGGATTTCACAGCTTTTGGTAATAGATCAGAAATTTTCAAAATGCTTACCCCAGTTAGAAACCCAAGAAAAAAACTGTGTTGGTATTTTTGAACTTCCTTCATGGTAACTTACTTTCATGTGGTAACTTGCTAGAGCCTACTAGATTTATATGGTTTCCACCTTCAGTGGTGGCCTTTATGTTTCTAATTTCACTTCCTGCTGCCTGAAGAAGATCCTTCTTCTTCCTCTCTGCAGAATCCAAAAAGGGGATAAATCATAATCAGTAGTCCCCTTGGAGTACAAAGGATACTTCTTTGGAATGTCATTAGGGTGTTACAAAGGTCAAACATGTAAACACGATGGTTCTCCTGCTAGCAATGTCTGATGCACATAACTACACATCTGTTACTTGCAGATAAGATTATTCAATTCAGACAACAGAGTCCTTCTGTATTTATGGCTAAGACACTGAATCACTTACCTATTTCAGTGGAAAAACAGCCTCCTTAACTAAGTGTCTAAAGAATCCTAAATAAGTAATTCATGTTGCCAAAGGTGACTTTCTTTTGAAATGGAGAATGGAATAGTCATTAATTTTTCCCTATCATTTTTGTCACAAGATTAAAAAAAGGGGAGGGGCATAGTAAACAAGTCTATATAGTTTTTAAAGCCATAGTGTATGCAACCTTGATCTTAGAAGTGAAGTAATTGGATCTTTCTGTGACTGGTAACATGATTTTTGTTATATATATATTTAAATACAATTAAGACTCAGATTATCTCCAGTTGCTTAATTTCATATGTGTTTTTCATCTATTGCTCTTGCCTAGATTTAGACTTCAGGGATACAATAGTTTAAGATTAGTTCTACTGAGTTGAAAATTATGGCAGAAGTACTGCAATAAATGGGGTTTGGTATTTTAAAAATTTTTAGTTTCTGGTATTTCAGAACCAGTCATACTTAACCAGTATTCATTGTTTCAAGCAAAAGGTGTCATTATCAGTCCTTATTAGATTCTAATTATTTGGAACCATTAGATTATTTGGACAGTCAGCTCTTTTTTTTTTTCAGTTAGCATTTTCATATGGAATAAAAAATACTAATTTTTAAGAAGTCTTGTTAGAAATAGAATTGTTAATTTTTCCATTTTTTTTTTAAGGTGATGATGATGAGATTCCGCAGGAATTGCTACTGGGCAAACATCAGCTTAGTGAGTTGGGTAGTGAATCTGCAAAAATCAAGGCAATGGGCATTATGGACAAGGTACTTCTTCATAATCTAGCTATTTTTAGAACACAAAATATTCATTAGCATACAAAAACTTAATTTTCTGTAATGCCATTCCACCCTCTTCAAGGGCGCACAGAGCAGAAGAGCAGCTGGGCTTCTGCTCACTTAGCTGAGATGCTTAGGAACTTGTAATATCCTAACTGTTACTCTTTCTAAAGCTGAGACATTTTTGTTGCAAGGTCCTCTGTGTCTTGCTCTTCCCCAATCAGTTCAAAAAACTTTTGTTGGTGCAAATTTGTTAATGTCTCACCTCTAGAAACAGTGTTCTTGATTTCCTTTTATCTTCCTGGAGCTCTTGGCTTCGGGCAGTCTTATGTTAAACTCTTTTCCTGTTCTTGACCACTTAAGTTTGTGGAGTGTCTGTGAAACCACATACTATTATAATTACTCTGGACTATTTCAGATTGACGTAATCCAAAATTTAGCTATTTCTCCTGGATTTTCCTTTAATTTCCCTACCTACCTTTGTAGTTTGTAGGTGGCATGATCATTTCTCTTTCCTGATCTTTCTCATCCTTAACCTCTGTTCCACATTTTTTATACATGTATACACGTCTATATAAAATCAATTTTGTTGCTTCCAATGGTGAATAGTATCCAGATGAGAGGAAACTGGCTCTCCTCAAGGTTAGCATATTCCACAAATTATTTAATCAGACTTATACAGAAGATCAGTGAGTTCAGTTTCCTTTTTTCAACATGCTACTTCTTTGAAGCTAACCCTAATATTAAGAATACATTTCCCTTTTATTATCTTTCAAGTATCAGGGAATTAATTTCTTCTTGTTCATGCAGTATGGATTTTCTCCTAATAAACCTCTATATGGTCAGTTATAATTTGTAGATCATACATAGATTTGGTAAATTTCTATTTCTAGAAGCAAATAACTACACAACATTAGTGACAGGCAATTTTAAAATTTGTTTCTGTGGATTTTGCTGGTTGAAAATAAAGTTTAATTGCAATCCAAGAACATGTTTTGCCTTTTTCCATTATAGTATCTGTATTCTCTTTATGCCAGATTGCTTACAGTTGAAATAATTCACATTGTACAAGCTCTATCCTTCATTTCTCAATGTTCTTTTCAGCAATTTGGAATAATTTCTATTCCTGCCATTATTTGACATGTCTCTTTATTTGTTTTAGCTCTCAACAGATAAAACAGTAAAAGTTCTGAATATTTTGGAGAAGAATATTCAAGATGGATCAAAGCTTTCAACTTTACTTAACCATGTGAGTTTGAAATTCCATAATTTCACACCATTGTGCAGAATAGTTTTCTTCACTTGGGTCCTATTTAGTGATAGATTCAAATACTCTGTATGTGTGTGAAAGGGATTTTTGATATAATGTCTGTGATTGAGTTGGCCAAATTTTAATACTTGAAGCAAAATTCCATTAATTGTATTTTTTCAGTACTAATCATGTTTTACTATAGTAGTGACAAGTAACAGATGTATTGGGAGCAACTGTATTTTCTTTTGTTTCATTTTAGATATTATAGGAATCTTGAAATATTAATGGTAATTCTGGTGTAATTTGCATTGTTGGACATTTCTTTGCTGTGTGTCCATAAAACATCCTTACAAAATGGAAGAGATACTGCAGTTTTCATGTAGAGTCTATCTCCTGAGCATTAAGGAGAAAGTTTAAGGTTTAGAGTGTTCTTACACTACAAAGTGACAATGTCAATGTAAATAAAATTAACAGGAAGTTTAATATTTTAGGATGGGATTTTTTTTCCTAGTATACCTAAAACTACTCAAAGATTTTGAGGTTTTATGAGATTGGTGTTCCATATTTCACATTTAATGTATTTATTTATACACTCTCTACTCAAAGCAATATTGCAGCAAGATTAGAATTGAGTTTTACAGAAAAAAACTATTCATCTGTAGAAATAAGAGTAGTGATTTATATCAGAAAGGAAGAATTGGAACTTGCACATGAAAACCGGGCACGTTTTTGGTACCAAAATCCTTTCATCTAGATAGTTTGTAGGGGTCTCAGAGTTTCAGTATAGTTCTCAATGTCGTAGGTGATACAAAAAATGCATAAAAAGGAAGTATTGGTTTACTTGGTCTACTTCATTGTGATGAAGTCTTTATGCTGATGATTTTAAAGTGATATTTTTCTTTTAGTTTTTTGAAGTAGAACTCAAAATTATTAAGTTAATTAAATTGTCCAGTGCTTGCAATTCAGAGACAAAGTTGGATTAAAAAAAAGAAATTAAAAAAAAATTTTTAGATTTTCTTAAAAGTATTAAAATTTATTCAAATAATTGTGGCAAAGAAGGTCTCTTCTAAGAGGTAAGGTTGCTACTTTTACGGTGCAGGGAAGATATCTTACCTCCATGTCAGTACACTTTTCAGAGGCAGAGGGTGCTTTAATATTTTCACCGACCTCTGATCTTTACAAGGAAAGCCAACAGTGTTGAAGTGTGGTGTCATACAGGTAGTAAAGACCCTATTTCTCTGAAGGCTCTGTCTGTACCAGAGAACCTATGAGAAATTCTTCCTAGCTTTGGTGTAATAATACTATTACAATATTTAAGTAGTGCTGGATGGTCATATTTAACCTCATGTATTGGTACCTCATATAAACACAGTAATATAGAGACTCAGTATTGTATGGTAATCTAAATGGACATATTTGATAAGAGGTTGATAGTAGGCAGGGTGGTCTATGAAGCAAAAAATATTTGTGTACTTACAGTCCACTTTCATGGACTTGGAACAATCTTTTTATATAAGAATTCCCTCTAGTGGCAGAATTCAAATGGATCAAAGCAGCAACTGGTACCACTGAAGAAAACACTGGATGAAGGAATTAGATTTTGCTTAATGTACGTGGCTCTTAAATAGAGCATGCAGCAGTCTTCCCTCATTGTGCTTCCCAATGAGACACAGAAATCTTTGTGTTCCAACAAAATACAGAACACAGGACTTTCAAGACCAGTAGCTTAGAGAGACATTACAAACTTGTTGCTAGTAAAACAAATATTACTTGATTTTTAAAACTAATTATTTTGGTATTGTAAAGGAAATACAATATTTTATACATGAATGTATGTAAGCATATTAATGTAATGTTATTTTCTTTTACTTGGTGAGAATAAAAATTTGATTTCTTGTTCATACTCTGCTGTTTTTCTTGCCTGTTGCAGAATAATGACACTGAAGATGAGGAGAGATTATGGCGAGATCTTATTATGGAAAGAGTGACAAAATCTGCTGATGCTTGTCTTACTGCTATCAATATTATGACATCACCAAATATGCCTAAAGCTGTATATATTGAGGACGTAATAGAAAGAGTTATTCAGTACACAAAATTTCATTTGCAGAACACTCTCTATCCTCAATATGATCCTGTGTATAGAGTGGATCCTCATGGTGGTTAGTATGCTAAGAAATCTTTCATATTAAAAGCTATAAAAAGTTAATCTACTGTATGATGATGTAAATGACTTTCTGGAATAAGATTTTTGTATGCAGCTTTTATACTGATAGTTCTTTCTTATCACATACAGTATCCTGAATTAATGTACTGTTAGTTTGAGGATGATGGAAACAGAGTAAAAAAACAATGAAATGTGTCATCTGAAGAACTTATTCATATAGCACCTTGGTTTACTGTAATAATGTCAATGTAACCAATGTATTTAGACTGAAGTCTTGAAATTAGTGATTTCATAATAATATGAAATACGACTAGCCATGTATACCCATGTATATCATTTGTTTCAAGGAAAACTTTCACTTCTAGCCTTTTGTTTTCATGTACATACCTACAGATGCATGGCTCCACATTTAAGATCCCTTCTAAAAGACTCAGGTCCAGCATTTAGAGTAATTATGAAAAATATTTCTCATGTGAAATTGTTGCTTTCAAACTGGTGCTACTGAGTAGTTTTTCTAAATTGCTTTTGCAAATCTGTAGTCATGCAGTTGTTTCAGGGCCTCTTTGTGAGGAAGATCATCTTTCTAGTATTTGAAACACTGAAATTATTTTATTTTCTAGGTGGTGTTTTAAGTTCGAAAGCAAAACGTGCCAAGTGTTCCACCCACAAGCAAAGAGTTATAGTGATGTTGTACAACAAAGTTTGCGACATTGTCAGCAGCTTGTCAGAGTTGCTGGAGATACAGCTTCTCACTGATACAACTATTCTTCAGGTAGGTTTTTTCAGAATTCCTGTCCAAAATGTTAGCTTTGCTTTTCCTAGACTAAATGTGAAGTATAATTGTCTCAGTGACATGAAGTTTGAAATCAGTACAAGCTTTTGAATTCTTAATATCGGTGTGACTAGTTTGTCGTGCAGTATGTCATTTGCATCTTCTCTTCTGCACTTCAGAAAAGTTTAACCTGATTGTATTGAGGTATAGAGTAGTAGAACCATTTATACTGGAAAAGATTCATAAGAACATGAAGTCTAAACTGCAAAGTGCACCACTAAACGATGTCCTTAAGCATCCTATCTACATGTCTTTCAAATATCTATGGGGATGTTGGCTGAACTGCTTCCATGGGCACTTAAAATCCAATTTAAACCATCCCTGGCACAACTCATGGCCCATTTCCTTTGTCTTGTCACTTCTTAGCTGGGAGAAGAGACCAGCCTCACTTGCCTACACACTCCTTTCAAGGTGTTGTAGAGGACTATAAGGCCTCCCTTGGAGCCTCCTCTCCTCCACACTAAAAAGCCTGATACCCCCTCGGCCACTCCTCATAAGACCAGTGTCTTAATTTAATAACTTTATTTGCAAATAATATTAAGTAATTGTTGAATGCCTTACCTGCTGAATGAATAACCAACTTGTGAAGCTGCCAGTATGTTAGTCCTATATACTTAAAATAACTTCTGTCCATTGATAGGTGTCATCGATGGGAATAACACCTTTCTTTGTAGAAAATGTCAGTGAGCTACAGTTATGTGCCATCAAATTAGTGACTGCAGTAAGTACTTTCCAATTGTGCCTGTCCTGCTGAGATTTCTTAGGGCATTTACATAGGCTGTGTTTCCTCTCTGTTAGAGAATTGGAGTGTAGAATTAATGCTATTCTTGCATGTTTTTACAGTTTGATATCATAATATGGAAATTTATTGAAGTGTCATGTGAAGTGTATGCTGTCATGTTATTATTTACAATATATTTAAAAAGTTATATTTTATGTAACAATATACCATTGTCTAATAATCCTGTAAATATGAAATAGGTGTTCTCCCGGTATGAAAAACACAGACAGCTAATATTAGAAGAAATTTTCACTTCTCTTGCACGACTGCCAACTAGCAAGAGGAGTTTGAGAAACTTCAGGTAACTTCTGATGTAAATTAATAACTTGTAGACTATAGCATTTATAGTTTTTTGCAAGTTGAGATTTCAAAACAAATTGTTTGATAAATGTCTTGTAATAATTGCTCAATTTTATGCTATCACTTTAGTGCCTATTTGCAAAAGTAATTGAAACATTATTTTTCTCACTAAGAATATGAATGAGTTTAATGTTAGTGTGTGTTGAGGATTACCTTTTGTGGGTCAATTCTTTCATTCTGTTTGTATGGAGTTACATGATTTCTTCATTGCTAAATCTGGCTGAATTGCTTTGAGGATGCACTCAGAGCACTCTTTTCAGGAAGGGAATCAGTTTCATATCCATATCACCTCATATGTCAGAGTTTACCACCTTTTGATGTTGTTAAGTGTAGCAGTAAGGAGGTGTTGGTGTGTGTATGGGCAGTAAACTCATACTATTTCTGAGGTTACATCAGGGAGAAACATGGTCTTCTTACCAACTTAAGACAGTTGCCTGCTGAAGTTCATAGTATGCAATGCTTCTGCACATTATTGTAGGTGTAGCCCTTGTTAAAGTTAGTGTAGGTCATGGTCATTATTTTTGCTTTTCTGAAAGTCCTATACATTTCACATACATTAAACACTACAGAAAAATTATTACAGCATAGTTTGGTGTGTGTTGTTGCATTGTATTGGGGAGAACATGGTATTATACATAATAAGTTTATTATTAAGTATTTTAATGGGTAGATGTTTGTTTTATTAAATATTCCTGGAGCTGCTTCAGCCAGGGAACTGTATGTTGTTTCTTCTGTGTGAGAACAATACTTACTGGTTTTGTTAGGTCAAATGTTACACTGCATAAAAAGAAGCAAATGAATAGATTAATGTCTAGAATATGGATTTCTAGCTGTGAAATATCCACCTTTCAAATAATTCTTGAAAGATACTATTTAGGAGCAAAATTTTTTTCTTGTATTTTCTCCTTTTTATTTACTTCTAGTGTTAAAACTGTCTTTTGTTATTAACAGGTTAAACAGCAGTGACACTGATGGAGAGCCTATGTACATTCAGATGGTAACAGCATTAGTTCTGCAACTTATTCAATGTGTGGTGCACTTACCATCAGCAGAAAAGGATTCTAATTCAGAGGAGGAATCAAACAAGAAAGTAAGATATTTTTTAAAGCCTTTTTTTATGTATGTGCAGAAATGTGTGTTCGTAAGCATTGTAATTTTAGGTCTGCTGTAATTTTTTGATGCATAAGAAATGCTGATCTGGAAAGCATAGATGTATGCTGAGATAATAGACAAATGTATCTTGTTATTTTTAGGTGGATCAAGATGTGCTTATTACTAACTCATATGAAACAGCCATGAGGACAGCACAAAACTTCCTTTCTATTTTTCTTAAGAAGTAAGTACTGTTGCATTCTTTACTCTATTGATAAACGCAACTCCAAATGAATACTTTAAAACCTGACCATTGAACAGTAATAATTACCTATTCATAAAGTTATTTGTAATAATATACTTTATAAATGCCTAAGAGAGCTTCTTGCCTAGACGAGAAATGAAAAAATGTTTATAGACGAGAAATTCTGCAGAGTATTGTTCATACATTTAAGAAGCTGTCTCACAGTTCATGTAGGATTCTTTTATTATGGGTCTCTAACTTACCTGAAGCCTGGAAGAGAAGGCTGAGCAAATATTTAAGTGGTAAAATCATACTAATTCGGTAATCAGATATAAAAATCCTAAGAATTACTTTCACTGAGCTGAAGTTAAGAGTGTCACTATCTCAAAAAGGAATAAAAAATGCACCTAAATTAACTATAGGATTTCAAAGAGCAAGTCTTTAGGTTTCTACTGTATTAATTTCTACTGAAAAGCTATTTAATAAGCCATCTAGCAATTGCGTGCTTCTGATGTTAAACGTAGGGATGATACACAGAAGTCAAAAAGTATCAAGTATGTTAACTTTTGGTGGCTTTTTGTTGTTGATTTGGTTTGTTGGTTGCTTGGCTGGTGTTCTTTTAACATTCTGATTGTAACCTTTGTGAAGCATAATACTGAGATGTGCTATCACTATCAGATAAACAAAATCAAGCTTAAAGAATATAAACATACCAACTTTTAAATATCCTATTCTAGCTTCATTTTAATAATTCTACATACTTCGTCTATCCAAGTTAGTACAGGCTTTAAAGCAAACCTAAGAATAAAAACCTCAGCAACAAAATTCTGCTGTCATGGATTAGCTGCTTTATTTCCAGCGCAACTTGGAGGGATAACTGTTTAAGCTATTTCTCTACAAACAAATAAAACAAATTTTCTGCTAGCATTTCAGATTTGTTTTCTTGGAATTGCATAAAACTGTTTTTTCTGATTAAACATAGAACTACTTCTATTTATATCAGAATAAAAACTTTATATGACTGTTAAATTTGCTTACAAAAAGCATTTTCTTGTTAACAGGTGTGGCAGTAAACAAGGGGAGGAAGATTACAGGCCACTATTTGAGAACTTTATTCAAGATCTTCTTTCAACAGTCAATAAACCAGAATGGCCAGCTGCAGAATTGCTACTTAGCTTACTAGGAAGGCTATTGGTAAGGGATTCTTGTTTTTAACTATATGAATTAATTTCTTATTACAATGAAGTCGTGTTTATTTCTGCTAAATAAACACTACTACTGTAGGAATGCTTTCTGATTGTTGACATGCAGCATATTAAGGTTTTCCTTGCATGTAATATTACTATGCAATACATAAAAGAATTTTGGTTAGAGAATCAATCATATGGAACTTGTTAAAAATTCTATGTATAGTTTCTCATGGAAGTCCAGTTTGATTATTTTATTACATTTTCAACATTAAAAAGTGTCATTTCATAGTATCTTATAAGCGCATGTATTTATTTGGGGTAAAGTCAGACTAACAGCTGTAATTATACATATTACGTCTCTTCTCTGGACCATTCCCTTAGCACAGACCCAGGAAACAACTCACTGGTTTGGTTTTTTACAACTACAGCAAATGCTTATGACATTTTACAGAATGGGAATGCTTGTGTTAGTGTGTTTTTTGAATTTTGCTCTTCAGTATTATAATGTAATTAATTCAGTAATTTGAGCTGCTTCTTGAAAAAGTACTGTATGGTTTTGTTCTTGGTAAAATGTAGCTTTATATTTGTGTGAATAATGAGGAGGTAGCATTATGGTGCTTAAAATCTCTGCTGTTGAAGATCCACTGTGGTAATTGTCCAGTTTGTGTAATGAAAATGCATTTTAAAAACTCTGACAGACATATTTGTAGAGCGAGAGAGACTCAATAAGAAAGAAATATTTATATAAAGTAAGTAATATATGTGTGATGTAGTAGTAAGTTATATAATTTTATGCAATATGGAAGTTAGATGGAAATTTTAATAAGGGAAAGTAATCTTTTGTGAGAATAATCTCTGTGGCATAAATATTTATTTTTGAATGTCTATTCTGCTTTTCTTAGGTTCACCAGTTCAGTAACAAATCCACAGAAATGGCATTAAGAGTTGCATCGCTTGACTATCTTGGAACTGTAGCGGCAAGACTGAGGAAAGATGCAGTCACTAGCAAAATGGATCAAGGATCTTTAGCCAGAATCCTCAAACAGGTGTGTGAGACATCCATGGCAGCCAGATGAAGATCTATCTATTCAAATGCTTGAAATTTTTAAACATACTTTAAAAATTGACATTATGGAGGATCAGTAGTAATTCACTGTTTAGGTTTCTGAATCAAATACACACAATTTATAAGTATCACATTTGTTAACTCATGTCTTAACTCATGTAGAGATCCTATAAACTAATAAAGTACAGTGTACAGTTTTCTTGTGACAATACTGAGGAAATAATGGAGTAACAGTTGGATTCTATCTTAAGAGGCCTTAAAAATACATATGAACCTGCATTTGCTATTGCAAAGTGGAACCTGAGCTTCTGGAGCTCAAATACATACTTCAGAGAGTTAATTTATTAGTCTTGCAGGTCTAGTTTTTACGTGTTGTAATTTGATGTTTTGGGCATGGTTTGGTGTTTTTTCCTGAACTTGCATATGTGTCTGTAGTGTGTTGATGCTGGCCAGATGCCAGGCCCTCACCCAAGCTGCTGTGACTCCTCTCTGCAGCTGCATAGAGGAGAGAAAATGTAAGGAAGGCTCCATGGGTTGAGATTAGGACCAGGACAGATCACTCACCAAATACCATCACAGGCAAAACAGGCTCAACTTAGAGATATGAAATAAATTTATTATTAACCAAATCAGAGAAGGATAATGACAAGTCAAATAAACCCTTAGAAACATCTTTCCCACCCTATTCCCTCCTTCCTTCTGCTTCCTACCCCAGCACTGCAAGGAGACAGGGAATGGGGATTCTGGGTAGTTCATCACCCGGGCTTCTCTCACTGCTGAGGGAGAGGAGGAGTCATTCCCCTGCTGCCCCGTGGGGTCCCTCCCACGGGAAACAGTTCTCCATGAACTTCTCCAGCATGGCTCCATCTCATGGACAGCAACCCCCTGCAAATTACTGCAGTGTGAGTCCATCCCTTGGGCAACAGCAGCCCTCAAACACTGCACAGGGGGTCACTCTTCTGTGGGGTGCAGTCCTGCAGGGACAGGCTGCTCCAGCCTGGGAGCAGGGCCCTCTTCCCACAGGTCTCCCACGGGCTCACAGCTCCCTCAGGCGCATCCGCCTGCTCTGTGTGGGCTCCTCCAGGGGAGGATCAACCATATTAAGTCAATGGTTGATAAATGCATATAGTGCTTCCTGCTGTGGTTTGGATCCATGATTCATAGAATACGTTTTAGAGGAAAATCTATTCTATTTTGACATTTTCAAGCAGTATTTTCTGTTTAGAAATAGATTGTCTAGTTTATTTGAACACTTGGGCATGCTTTTCATTAGTTTATCTCTTGATACATAGATGTTTTGGACTTGTTAATGTTACCTTTCTCTGCTTCTGAGGTTTGCAAGCTATGTTACATGCTGCATTCATGTCAAGTACAGAACTGAAGATAGTTTTAAATTAGAACTTTTCATTGCTGAGAAGAAATATATTTTTTCTGGCTAGAGAATTTAAAGCCAAAAATTATTCTTCTACTTTCATTTTGATTATTGAATATTATTTTTAAAGCATTCGTGGTTTCTGTTTTTTTCTGGGATTTTTATTTGTTTGATAATAGTTAGGCAGTTAAGCATCAAGTACCCCTTATATTAAGCCAGTTATCTACAGAATTTCAGGTTTGTCAAAGGCCAGAATTTCTACTCACAATTTGCACATCTAAGTATTTATATATATATGTATATGTATATGTAAACCTAATCAGTATTATATACTTTATGAGTATTATGGGTCTTGTAGGCATGCTTCCAACTCTTGAACTCATTCATTTTGGAGTAAAAGAATAATACCTTGTTCTGCTGTAACATCAGCAACTTCAAGGACCTGGGTGTTTCAGTGTAATATTGAGGAAATAAAGGTGTTTTCTGGGTTTCCCCCTTTTTTATTTTTCTGTGACAGAAGGTCCTCATGCAAGATCATAGAAAGAAAATTAACCAAATCAGTCAGTCTGTTTTAAAACCAGTCTTATTCTGCTCGTAATGTTTTTTTTTGCTTTGTAACAAATTGGTTAAAAAATTAGTAATGCTGTATAATTATGCAAACAACTGACTTTAATGTATTTTATATGTGGACATGCAGACTTTCAGATGGTAATTATGACTGTGCAATATTCTTATTTATAACTCTCTACTTCTAACAGGTTTCAGGAGGAGATGATGAAATTCAACAGCTGCAAAAGGCTTTACTAGATTATCTGGATGAGAACACAGAAATTGATGCTTCATTAGTGGTAAATTTCAGCTTTCTTTCATCAAGAATGTATATAAATAATTTCAGTAACATGTGCTGAAGAATTTTTTTTTTATTGTATATATTAGTACTTCACTTAAATTGTCACCCTAACATATACTGTTGATTGTGTTTTCCAAAATTGTGTTTTCTAATATTGATGCATTAGATTCCCTAAATCTCATTATAAATATGTTAATTTTCTTTTTCTGTATCTGTTGGTTTTCTGTTCATCCTGCCCTATTTCTCCAGTTTTCTCGGAAGTTTTATGTAGCTCAGTGGTTCCGTGATACAACTATGGAGACGGAAAAAGCAATTAAATCTCAGAAGGATGAGGATTCATCTGAAGGAACTCATCATGCAAAAGATGTTGAGACCACAGGACAAATCATGCATAGAGCAGAAAGTCGCAAAAAGTTTCTTCGCAGCATCATTAAAACTGCTCCATCTCAGTTCAGTACATTAAAGTATGTTTCAGTACCACTTTCTTCTTTATTAGCCATGCATTTGATGTTTCAAATAATTTTTTGTGAACATGTCCTGATTAATTCATGGAATTTATTTCAGGATGAATTCTGATACTGTGGACTATGAAGATGCATGTTTGATTGTTCGCTACTTGGCCTCTATGAGGCCGTTTGCCCAGAGCTTCGATATTTATTTGACACAGGTAAACTGTGACTGGAAGTGTTAGTACAGTGAGACACAGTTGGATTCTGCTTCAAAACACTATCACAGCCATATACTATTATCTGTCCATTGTTGAGCAGGGGTATTTACAGGCCATGATAACACCGTGTGCTTTTGTATTCTGTGTTGATGGCAAAAGTGATTAGGTTTCTTTTTCTTGCATGTGTTTTGTATGTTATAATGTACACACATTATTTGATTTATTCATTTATGGTTATGGCCAAATCACTGTATGCACACAGTAGGAGGATCATTACAAAATGCTGAAATAATTTTCACAGCTTCTGTAATATGCTCATTCCTCTGGTAAGATTAACTTATGAAATTGAGCTTAATTTGATTTGAAAGTAAAAGCCAGATTGGCCAGTTGTTTGCAGTGCACATTGCTGTCACTTTGGAACTTGCTGCTTGACCAATGTAGTTTCTTGCTTTTTCTGGGAGAAGGACACTAACACTGGCACAGTGCCATCTTTGAAATTCAGTACTAGTTTAGGCTGCGCTACTTAAACTGCTCTGTATACAGAGACATTCTTAGAGTGCTCTTGTCCAGCTTTGCTGTTCAAAGAACCATGATGAAAGCCACAACTGAATGACAAAAGTAGAATTTAAATTTAAGAACCTTATAACCAATTTTAGAGAAGTAGCAAATCATGGTAAATATACATGTTCAGTTTTCAGTGCCATGAAACATCACTTACATGCACCTTTTAGTTCTGTGAGAAGATAAACTCAGCTTTTAGTTATTATTGTTTTAATAATATTATTTGCATATTATTATGCTGCATTTTTGCTCTTAATTATTGTTTGGTACCTTTCCAAAACAATTGAATCTCTGTTTTTGTTCTCTTCTAGATTCTGCGTGTACTTGGTGAAAATGCAATTGCTGTTCGAACAAAAGCCATGAAGTGTTTATCTGAGGTTGTTGCTGTAGACCCCAGCATTCTAGCCAGGGTAAAAAAGAAAATATCTACTATGCACATATCACCCTTAAAATAAATCTTTATTTCTTATTCTGAATCTTTGTTTCATCTGTTCTTTTTAGCTGGATATGCAACGAGGAGTTCATGGGCGGCTAATGGATAACTCCACTAGTGTAAGAGAAGCAGCTGTGGAGCTGCTTGGACGATTTGTGCTCTGTCGTCCTCAGCTTGCTGAGCAGTATTATGACATGCTGATTGAAAGAATATTGGTACGATGACTTGTGGTATTTATGGTAAACTAAGTGACATTGGAAAATTTGCTTTTAACTGAGCCTGTTTAATAAATTTGAATTGTTTGAATGGTGAGCCATCATGCTTTTAGGGACAACCTTGTAAAATGCACCACTTGCTTCTAGGGATGCTTTATTATGTTGAAAGGTGAACTTCTACAGAAAGTCACACAGCATCAAGACCAGGGCTGTATTCCTTTTGATTCCATTATTAGTGCTCAAATTAGCTGTGTCATGCTTTAAGCCCAAACAGAAGTTTTGCACACACCATACAGCTGCTCACTTCAACCCCTGCATCTCTTACCCCACCCTGGTGGAATAAGCCAGAAAGATTGCAGTAACATTTACATGTTGAGATAAGAATATTTAATAATTAAAAAGAAAGTAAAAAATAAAAATTATAAACAATGATAATAGAAAGGAAACAAACCATTGATGCACAAAGCAGTTGCTCACCATCTGCTGACCAATGCCAGAGCACCATTCCCAAAACTAGGTTGGCTGTGCTTTCTAATAACTCCCCCTTGTTTATATACCAGGCATGACATTCTATGGTGTGGAGTATCCCTTTGGCCAGTTCAGGTCATGTGTCTTGGTATGCTCCCTCCCAGTCTATCTTGCCTACCTCCTCATTGACAGGACATGAGACAAGGAGAGGAAAAAAAGTCCTTGACTTGGATAAACACAGCTTAGCCAAAAACCGAAACATTATTGTGTTATCAACACCATTGTCATTCTGAATCCAAAGCACAGCACTGTAACAGCTACTGACAAGAAATTAACTCTACCCTAGCTTTAACCAGGACAAAGTGAAATAAGGAATTTTGCTGCACATTTGAAGTCTGAAATATGGATAATTGAGGGCAGCTTTTCTATGCTATTTTTAGTGTTTTGAAAGGTTTCTTTTCTTTTTTTCAAAAAAGTGGGGTTTTTTGTCCAGGTCTTCATTGTTAATTTAACTATCGGATAGCATTAACTTATAGTATCCATGTCAGGATTATAGTCAAGTACTACACATTTGCTATACTTACATGATAAAACAAGTTTGTGGAGGCTTTTGGAGATAAGTAGGTCATGTGCATATAATACTACATAAAGCAGTTAAACCTGACATTGAGATTCAACAGATTTTGCGTAAGGTGATTTGAAGTGAAGCTCTTCATCTGTCTCCTTAGATGAAGAAAAATGTAATGTAAATGAATGTAAAATAGAAATTACTGCCTGCATTTATCTTATCTGTAAGCTTTATCCAAAGGCTTAAAGTATTACTATCCAAATCTATAGGGGATCTTGTGTGTTTCAGTAAAGTACCTAAAGCGTCACCACATCTGGCTTTTAAGTTCTTGAGTAAAGAAGTGGATTATACAATTGCAACATCATGAGCTCTTAGATGGGAGGGTATAGATGGAGAAGATGTTTCAGCATTCTGGGAACTCAGCCAGAGCCTTTAGAACAAGCTGAGCTTTTGTATAAATGCATTCCAGAAGATTTTAGTTGCCTTTTCTAAATAAATTTTGCAAGTCAAATTGGGTGATCTTCAAGTATTAATTAATATGGAACATATATTAATGTTTCTGATTTGTTTTCAAGAGTGTAATTATTTTCTCTTCACAGGATACTGGTATCAGTGTCAGAAAAAGAGTCATAAAAATACTTAGGGATATCTGCATTGAACAACCAACCTTTCCCAAAATTACAGAAATGTGTGTGAAAATGATTCGGAGAGTCAATGATGAAGAAGGCATTAAGGTAGAATGAAACATATCCTTCAGAATTTTAATTATTGTTACTTTAGTGTTTCCCTATTTTGACAAAATTTTAAAAGTATTTAATTTCTCCTTTGTAATATTTGTGACTTATGAATTTTTGAGAGCTGATACTTTAGCTTTCTGTAATTCTCTCTGAGTTTTCTATAGCTTCTTGCTAATAATCAAAATATTTTTAATATTTTCCAGAGATTTTTTTTTCTTCTTGCGAGTATTTTCTCTGGTGCTTCTCTTTTCTAACAAGTAAAATTGGCATATAAAACTTTGATTTCTGGAAATCAGTAAATTTAAAGTAAAAATTAACTACTTTACATTAATATATGCCATATGTAATTATTAAAGTATTAATCTAATTATAAAGTATTAATTATAAAGTATTAATCTGTGCTAATGTTCAGTGAGGCAGTTTTTCCCACTGAAATGTTGCTTTTGTACTCATACTCTACCCTTTGTGCAGTGTGTGTTTGCAGAAGGGCACAAACCTAATATAGATGTGTTAAAGCTGACAATGATTATTTTGTTTAATTTGACAAAACTATTTTAAAATTGTTGAGTAATTAGGGACACAGGTGTAATTTTGTATCACACTTTCAGTAAAGTTTAAAAATTTTAAAGCTAAGAATTAGCTTTAGAAGATATTTTTACCTCTTGAGGTACGTTAATGTAAAGTGGCTTTCTGAGAAAACTCTTAATCAATAAGCAGATGAACAGCTAGAGCCAAGGTGCTGCTGGAAAGGGAGGATGACCATGTTCTCTCCCCTCCTTCGTCTTACCTTTTTAACAATAACAAAAAATGAGGCATAAACTTCAATACATTTTTAAGAATTCCATGAAAGAGAAGTAATTTTGGAATAATTTTTATTCACTTGCATTCTATTCTATATTGTCCTCCATTCAAAAACATTAGAAGGTAACATACTTCCTATATTTCCCACCTTGTGACAGCTGTTTTGTAAACTAGAGGAACTAACCACTGCTGCTGCAGTTCTGCTGTTTGTTCAGTTGTCAGCTTCTCAGCTGTGTTTTTCTGAGGAATACCAATTAATGCAGAAAGGTGGTAACTTTATTTATGCAGCATCAGTTCCCATTGTTTCATTTTGCTGAAGTTTGACATGAGATGAGTGTAAGTCCTGTAATAGTAGATCTGGGTCTGTCTCAGATAACATTTCCTACTACAGTCTCATTTAAGTTGTGTAATTCCTTATGAAAAGGCACAGATCATCAGCATATCTGCTCTATATAATACTTTTATATAAGTATTATGTAATACTTATGTGACAATGTAAGTTAATTTATGCTAATATTTTATTTTCCTTCAGAAATTAGTAAATGAGACATTCCAGAAGCTCTGGTTTACTCCAACTCCACACCATGACAAAGAAGCAATGACAAGGAAAATACTAAACATCACTGATGTGGTATGTTAAATAATTTGAGTTGTGTGCAAAATTAAATTTTGTTTTTAGTATCTTAGAAACATTTTCTGTACTTTTTTGAACACAGTATGTCAGACAGTTCCCCTTTTTATATTTCCTGACATGAAATGTATGCCAAAAATATTCATGTGATGGAAATTTTAAATCCTCACTAATCTGCTGGCTATAATAACTGTGACCACACTATGTTCAGCTTCTATTGAGTACTTGTTCAGTTATAACACAACCACTTTGATTTTATGTGACATTCTACAGGAGTTGCTACTAGCAGTGTATAGTTAAGCCTACCTAAGAACTTGTCTCCTAAAAGAAAATTTTCCTCAAACAATTGATAACCCTTATTTGGCAAAGTTAATGAGCGGTTTTAATAAATACAAGGTCATGTTTTTACTCAGAGTAAACTGATGTCTGCATAATTGTATCTTACAATTTAGGAGCAGCAAATTAAATGCATATATCCAAAATACCAAAACCTATTTCAGATAAAAATGTTTTAATCTGTAGTGAAAAAACATTGTATATAACCCCTGTGCTGAAAAGATGTTTTAATATAAATTATTCAAATATCTAAATTTCAAATAAAAAAAACTGACTTCATTGCTTACAATTATAGGTTTAAACCTTATTTTGCTTTACAGTTTTTTTTTATTATAGTCTAGTTGGCATTTTTCCTGTCTGAGAAGTCAGTCAATTTGACTTCTGTTTAATTCTCAGTTCTCCTGCAAGTTCTAATTTGAGCCACCTGTGTGCTGTTCCTGATATATAATAGCAGTGAAGGCTTGTTTCTGTCTATATAAAAACATGTATATATATATATATATATATATATATATGTGTGTGTGTGTGTGTGTGTGTGTGTGTGTTTGTGTGTGTGTGTGTGTGTGTGTGTGTACCTTTCTCTGGTGCCCAGTGACAGGACACAAAGGAATGACCTGAAGTTGTGTCAGGGGTGGTTTAGGTTGGGTAAAAGCAAAGGTTGTTCACCCAGAGGGTGGCTGGGCACTGGAACAGGCTCCACAGGGAAGTGGTCACAGCACCAAGCTGGACAGAGGTTAAGATCTGGACAATGCTCTTTGAGTCTTGGGGTGTCCTGTGCAGGGCCCAGGATGGGGCTTGATGAACCCTGTGGATCCCTTCCAATTCAAGAGATCTTGTGGTTCTGTGATACACGTTTGTCTGTTAAATATCAAGATTATAGTTATACATAAATTTGTGCAAAATTTCCTACTAAACGGAAGCTTATTTTGCACTAGGAACAGCAATCTCCAGTAAAGCATGTAGGCTTTGTGTTGTATGGAATACAAATTCTGGAATCACTAAAATGGTGGGAACTATTTTTCAAATACAGAAGACAGTTTCTGGTCTCCATTGTTCTTACTACATATAGAAATGTATACATGTTTGATGGTCTTTTGAGATGACATCTGTATTGAAGTAATTTTTGCTCAGATGCCTTATTTATTAACCAGTTTATTCTCTAAAATACTTACAGGTTGCAGCTTGTAGAGATACAGGGTATGATTGGTTTGAACAGCTTCTTCAAAATGTAAGTAATAAATTTTGAATGTATAGTACAAACATTGTTAGAATTTTAGTGTTCCTTTTGCTTCTAAAACACATAGGATGGGAACTCCAAGAGCAGTCCTACAACAGACATTCAATTCCTGCTCTTTAACATCTGAGCTTTTTTTCTATCTTTCTCAGTGCAGTTTTCTTTGGCATTAGTTTCTGTCTTTGCAAGTGATCTCTTAAAAGTACTCCACTTCTTGGTTTTGGGAGGAGTATCATTTGTTTGTTTAATTTCATTAGTTCTTCAATAATGACTCACATAATACAAAGTTCACAGCTAAGATACTTAATTCTGAAATAAGGTATCTAGTGATGTCAATTTTTTTTTAACAGTAGATAAGTGTATTTTCACATCCAGTGTATTTTCTACACAATTTATGGAAGCAGTGAATCTTCAGAGTATAAGTTAATTCTGTTGTTAATAATAGAAGTTAATTCTATAAGTTAATTCATTCATTATATTCTACTTATATCTAATACAAATTTTTCTAAGAATTGAGCTTGGTTTGGTACATCTCTTAGCCTGTGTTATCATTCTCCACATCTTGCATGCACTGGTTAATTTTCAAGCAAGAAAATCCTTTGCTTCCAGTCTTGCCTGGAGTGTCATGAAAATAAATTATCAAGTAAATCAAAGCCTCTTCATTAAGAGCCTCTTCTCTGAAGAAAAGGTTGTAATACCATCTCAGTCCTTATTAGATACTAGAAGAATCTTCATGGACACAATTTTACTACCCAAACTCTTACGTAAAAAGTTTAAATAAAGTATTGACATACAGCTATATTAGATACTCCGTTGTTATTTTAGCTTAGTGTCAAAAACATTTGTTTTGAATTTGCACTTTATTTCTCTAAGCATTTTAAAAATCTTCTAACTCCTGCTAGTTTCATTATTTCATTAGCTTATTTCATTAAGCATAAAGAAGCATTCATCCCAATACAAAAAATAAGGAGAACTACTCTGGATTTTTATTACAGTTACTTTTTCTACTTATGTTGCTTTTTTACTATCTGTAATTTTTTCTTCACCATAGACGTTTCATGGATAATTAAATACTTTTGTAGTCTAAAATCTTCGTGTATCTGTAGTAATTGTTATAACACCAGCGTATATTCTGTGCAAATGAATGCAGCTTTGACACTAAACCATTTTCTGTTTCATCTGCTACAGCTGTTGAAGTCAGAAGAGGATGCCTCATATAAACCTGTGAAGAAAGCCTGTACCCAACTTGTTGACAATTTGGTCGAGCACATTCTTAAATATGAAGAATCTTTATCAGGTAGTATTTTTTAAAATTCAGTTAAAATCCTTTGAATTTTTTTTATTATATGATAACAGTTGTTAAAATCACTTCATTGCAAAAAGACACTGTTCTGGAATTCCTGTTAAAAGCTGATTGTATTAAATGATTGTTCTTAAGTGATGAAATTTAAAGTACTGTGTAATAATAAAACTTCCCTAATCTTCATTGGCTAACCACAATAGTAGAATTACTTCTAAAATAGCTGGTTCAAGCTCTCAGATCACTAAAACCAAAACTAACATGGCAAATTTATTTGCATTAATATGGTGTACATTTGTAATAGGAATAATTGGCTGGGCTAGTCTAACATTTACAGTAAGGAGTTTAAAAACTGGTGATGTCTTTGATACATCTTTGCTTCTTTTTTCAAGTCTTTTGTAGTCACATATAATGTTAACACAGTATGTTCCCTTTTCTAATAAGAACATTCTGTTTCGATCTTTAAAGAGATGCAATGAAAGAGATACTCAAGACAGTGTTTAGGCCATATGTTTTTCATTGCTTAAACATTGCTTGGTCTTACTATCCTTTTTGTATTTTCTAATCTTTTGCAGATTCTGACAATAAAGGTGTGAATTCCGGTCGCTTGGTTGCTTGCATAACCACTTTGTTCTTATTCAGCAAAATAAGACCCCAACTAATGGTCAAACATGCCATGACCATGCAGCCATACCTGACCACTAAATGTAGTGTAAGTAGAGACAATCAGTCTTTTCCCTAGATAATTGAGCATGAAAATTAACATCTGTCTTGCATACTTGATGAAATTTAAGGTAGGAAAAGAAAATTTTAAAATGTGGAGCTTTTTCATGAGCATCATAGCTTTGGAAGTTACTAGATCTTTTTGACGATCTCTGTCACTTTTAAGATGTTCTCCCTCATGCTCTACCTCCATATTTTGCAGCCAAATGAAACTGAATCCCGTGCTGCCTCTTTCAGTTTTTCTCCCTTCAGGAAATAGTTTCTTAGAATTGCTTTAGTTTACAGTCACAGTCTTAAAAGTAGTTAAGGTTTAATATTTGAACCTTAAGACTAAGGATAAAGTTCCATAAGATAGTGATCTAATACATAGCAAATGTATGAGAAGAAAAAAATTTTCATCCTTTTCTAGACTTCATTTCTCTAGCTCTAGTGCTCTTGTATTCCCCTGTAAGACAACGTAGAGAGCTCGTACACTGAAACCCTCCCCCAGTCAGGTCTCTGAATGTTTGCAGTGGTTTCTGCCATTTTGATCTAGCCCACTGACTGGTTAAAAGGAGCAGGGCAGGATCATGCACCCATTGCTCAAGGATGATGAGCATGAGTGGGTGGCAGCAGTGCTTTTCAATAGGTGAGCTGCCCAGGGCAGGCTTAAGGGGTAATTGTTACCAACTTAGATTGTAGATACAGCCTGTCATTTTGCAGGCATTTTCCACATTCTCCAGGCACATTTCCAACAGGTTCTTAGAGCTGCTTGAACAAAGAGTATAGGAAAGACTTACCTAAATATTTACTTGCTGCAGCTCATTTAGTGGGTTGCAAATGGTTTGTTTTGTATTTACACGTGGTTGAGATGAATCACAGAATTACCACTGACAGATTGAACATGTCAAATAGCTTGATACTAGCATTCAGGATTTATACTATCCTGATTAGCAAGCTGGATTTGTCAAAAGTCAATTTCTAGCAGCATGTCTCTTTAGCAGATGTGTTCCATAGATTGCATACAGTCATGATAATGCAAACCACTAGTGATTTAATTGTGTTTTCTACATTTGTGCACATTATTACCTTCTGTTTAAGGTGCATTAAGTCATAGCACAACTTCATTTTGTTGCTGATACCTTGTTTTCAAGTGTTGTGTCCTCTCTAGTGTGCATATCTCAGGAAGAGTTCCTAGATTTCTTGTAAGACTTCAGAAAATTATCAGACCCAAAGGTTTTCAGGTCTGACACAGCCTTAATAAGAGGTGTAATTCTGTTTATCCAGACTTTTTTCCTCCAGAATGCCCGCAGTAAACAGAACTAGATTTCATAATAATATGTAATTTAATAGCAGGTGTAAAATATATAAATATTCTTTTAGATGTTTACCAAATATCTTAATTAATTTGGAGTTCTTAACTGTCAGTGCATACTAATAGTACTTAGCTTATCCATGACCAGGAGTATGAAATACTATAAATTAAATTATTAATATTTATATTAAATATAAATGTTCTATTAAATATTATATTAAAATTATATTAAATACTATAAATGCTGTTGTTTCAGACTCAGAATGATTTCATGGTGATCTGCAATGTTGCAAAAATCTTAGAGCTTGTAGTGCCGCTAATGGAGCATCCAAGTGAGACCTTTCTTGCCACTATTGAGGAAGACCTCATGAAACTCATCATCAAATACGGCATGACAGTATGTTTTTTAATTGCTACTATTCTGTTGATTCCATTTCACATGACTTGGGTTTAAAGACAGTCTTGTCTTCGTTATGAAGATAACTACTGAGTCATAAAAAAATCAGTGTTTTGGGTTTACCAGGGTTTCCACATGGTTTTGCTATATTATAATGAGTTTGAGTAGGTTTTCAGAGCAATCTAAGTAGGGACATTACTCTATATCTGTCAGATTGTTAATTTTAGTTCAGCATAGCTTTTCCCTGCATAACTTCACAATTAGCTGAATTTAAACTTCTAAGCAGATAATTTATTTGTTCTTTCTTGCTCCTAGGTTGTTCAGCACTGTGTGAGCTGTCTTGGGGCTGTTGTGAACAAGGTCACCCAGAACTACAAATTTGTGTGGGCCTGTTTTAATAGATACTATGGTAAGCAAAATCATAACAAGTACCTGTCATTTTTCAGTTTTAAGTACAAGTCTTTTCTGAGCGATACACCACAATTAAACTCTGTGATAACAACTTTTATTTTACTGCAGGTGCACTTTCTAAATTAAAAAATCAACACCAAGAAGACCCCAACAGTACAATACTTACTGCCAATAAACCAGCACTCCTTAGATCACTTTTTACTGTTGGAGCACTGTGTCGGCATTTTGATTTTGATCATGAAGATTTTAAGGGCAACAGTAAGGTAAAATAACTTTCATTTATTCACCATGTCTTAGGTATAATGAATGTTCCACTTCAGTTTGAAAGCACATTATTCCTAGTCTCCCAAAGGTATATATTTTTTCATAATATATATGATATAGCTTTCTGGTTTTTAAATAAATGATTTTGCAAGGATTATGCAGTAAAGTTGTATTTCTCCTTTCCTTTTATATATATATATATATATATATATGCTTTCTATAAGAGATTAGAAACATCTCTTTCATCCTCAAATAGCTATTATTTTTGTTCTAATTTGCCCAGGTTAACATTAAGGATAAAGTACTTGAACTGCTGATGTATTTTACAAAGCATTCAGATGAAGAAGTACAGACAAAAGCCATTATTGGTCTTGGTAAGATATATTAATGTTTTTTTATTATTCTGCTCCAGTAGAAATTCATGTGTATCAGTACGAATTCACGTATTTGTGTAGTCACAGTAGTATTTGTTTAAAATCAAAACCTACGGCATATTTTGTTTGAGAACTGGTCATAGCAAAGTTGTCAAAGGGTTGCTAGTTGTATAAGTCTGCAGTAGCCTGACTGCTTTTGACAGTCAATGCCTTTTGATGTGTAACCAAGTTGTAGAGGGCAGCAAATTTCCAAGGTAATGAGGATGGTATTTTTTTACTCCACATGCAAATATGTTGTAACTCCAAACCTTGTTTTTCAGTCCACAAGGTAAAAAAGAATGGAAAAACTTGAAACATTTTAGGGGGTAGGAACAGGAATTCTGCAGGAGTCAAGGGAACTACTGTTGCTAGTAGCTGGATAGCCTTTGTGAGATTAGTATGGCATTTCAATGACTTGCAGTAGAAAATGAACTACCGCTGACTTCGGGACAGAAAATCTGAGAAAATCTTGTTTGGGCAGAAGGGTCTTGATGTCTGGAAGAGCTCAATCATGGTTGTTGCATGGTCTAAAATAAGTGGTCTCTAAGGCGTCCAAGGCCCGAGAGCCTCCATTGTATAATTTTACTGTGGACCAGAATTTGCCTCTTTTTTTTTGCTTTTTAGGTGACTTTTCAGATATCCTACTCTAATACAGGCTAGAGAGGGCTCTGAGGATAAGGATCAAGACTGAATCTTCATTTATATTCTACAATTTAAACAATTTAAAGACAGTTGAGCAGGATTAAGGGCATTGGAGTTGCCTCCGTTGCATTACCAATGCAGTGATTCTCTGGACAACTTGCAGTTTTGCTAGGCATTATGTCAATGTGGATGATACTTACCTGTAATCCAGTCCAATTAAATTGCATTCTGCAGAATATCATATTTGGGGTAGGGTCTGTATTCCTAACCATAGACATGATCACTCTGTTCATGGGTATGGAGTATGTCACATTTGCCAAAAATGATGTTTCTAAATTATAGACTGAACTGTGATCTGTTTCGTCAGAAGTCATTCTTCAGATTTTTTTTCCGGCCTGTAAGCATATCAATCTTTAATTAAATCTCACTGTTTTTAGTGATATATTGATTTAATCCAAGTACTGATTCTGAAGATAGCTCATGGATTTATGGAGATGTGGTAGACAGTGCAAATTTCCACCTCAGGCTGGTCACTGAGCAAAGTTGTTGAACTCATTCAATGTTTATGAGCAAGCAGTACAGTGAAAAGGACTAGCAAGCTAACTCAACATTTTTATATGGTGAAAAAGATCATGTGAAGAATGTACTGTCCTGTCAGCCTTTCACTTTAGTAGGGACACTGAGCAGTTTTAGCCTTCACCTCAGGATGTGCCACTGCTGTTGAGGGATTAAGCCTAGTCCTAATGTTAATTATTATGGTTGTGCTTCTCTTACAGATGTGTACTTGAAAAACAAGTTGAGGATATAAACTTGTTAGTAAATTTAGCTAAACTTTTAAGTACCTAATAGTTAATGTTTTACTCAACCAAGTTCAGTGCTTACGCTAAAGATTCTTAACAGAGTGAAAATAAAGGTGTGAAGAGAAATGGTGGGACAGCATCTCTGAGATGTTAACTCAGTCCTTAAAAAACATACAGCAGGTGCCTTTCTTCATCTCCTATGACAGACTCTTATGCCAAGTAAGATTTCTTCCCCAGTTAACTGGGGATGGAAAAGTAAGAATTTCCCTGAGAATACTGGTGATTTAGATTTCTTAAAGTGGATGAAGAAAAAGTTTTGTGAGTAGTTACAGATACTTCTGTATGCTTTTCATTTTTAAAATTAACCATAAGAAATGGGTTGGACTTTATACAGAGGTAGTCAAGTTACAGACATCAATATACACTTGTATAGACCACACAATCATACCACATATTCCAAAGACCACCCTAATTTCTTTTTCTTCTCCTTTCCCTTTCTCTCATCTGCTTATCTGCTTCTTGTTTTGGGACTGAAATGAGGTCTGAAACACACTGAAGGCTTGCCTTGGATTTAGCCTTTACAAATACTGTCTTTTTGTGTATGGAGCCTGTTTTAAAAACTTGACTAAATCTTCCCTCTTTTACAGATATTCGTATATATTGCTCTTGTATCATTTTATTTGCTTTCATTTTCCCCCCATTTATCTCTTATGTTCCTATTTTTTCTATGTGTCCATTTAAAATCTGAATTTTTGTGATCATAGAAAATGCATGTAATGTCTGCTTTTCCTAAAGAGTCTTAAAAACAATTAGTTAGTTAAAGGTAAATTAAATTAGAATGTTATGTTCTCATTACAGTTTTTTTAAGATACTCCATAAGAATGTGTCAGCAGCACTTCTAAATCTACATACATTATCTAAAATGGTATATACTGCCAAGTAATGTAGAAAAGGTTTTATTAAACTTAAGACTTTATTAAACTTTTAAGGTTTTATTAAACTTTTAAGACTTAAAAATAGCCAGTTTGTTGGCAAGGGTAAGCCTACAGCTCAGAACTGTTCTGTAGTGTGTGTCTTCAAAAACACATAGTCTTGGGAACACTTCAGATGATCTTCAAGAGAAGACTACAATAGGCGTATGAGAATGACAGCAAGAGGTACAAATTGTACTGTGTTCCCTGGTGACTGTTTTTTCTATTATGATGTTAAATACTCATGGTATTTATCAATTTTTCCACATTTTCTCTGCATCTGTATGAGTCACATTTCACAGCTGCAGCAAAGTGTTTGTCTCTAGATGTATTAGAATGTATTAGAAAAATGGCAGGTAATTTTTGGTAACATTTCTTTCTTATTCTTATGATAGCTCTTAATCATTGAGATGCAGGCTACTACACTGGACCTGGTTCCAGATGTGTATAACTTTCTGTGCAGCTGCCCTGGGTCAATACTTCATTTTGTCCATAAAACAGAGTTGTGGTAAATAGAACTGCCATGACTATCAGAATTTCTTGTTAGCAATGGATGATGTTCATATGGAAGTGTGATACTGTTTGGACTAGGAAAAGCTGTGCTACTGGGAGGAGATAAATTTCATACCTTTCTTCTGAAGAACTTAAAAAGCAGAAATACAAATTCTAGATCATAATAACGAGAACCATTTCCTCTTTTCTCCACTCTTAGGATTTGCATTTATACAGCACCCAAGTTTAATGTTCGAACAAGAAGTGAAGACTCTGTACAACAGCATTCTTTCAGATAAGAACTGTTCAGTAAACTTAAAAATCCAGGTGTTAAAAAACCTCCAGACCTACTTGCAGGAGGAAGATACGCGTATGCAGCAGGCAGACAGAGACTGTAAGTGCTCAGTTCTTCCCAATGCTCATGAGCCTTGCAAAACCTGATTTTGTTGCATACAGTTACTATATGTCTGTGCTGAGTCACTTAAAATTATAAACTAATCAGTAGTATTGTACCCAAAGTATTTTATAATTATTTTAAAAAGCGTATATGCATAGATGTATTATTTACTTCCAAAATGTAAAAATATTGGAAACAATCCAGAATTCGTAATTGTTGTAATTATGGTAATAATATTTTTATCAAAACTCCTCTGAGTTTAATTTGCAGATAAAAAATAATTACAACATTTTAAAAAACACTATATTAAGGAATTAAGAGTTGAATTAAAATGCCATCTATTTTTTGATATGTGTTTATACATTAGATTGTTCTGTATTTAATGAGATCATAAAGCCATTCTAAGACAGTTGAAATATGTATTTATTGTGAAACTCAAAGATCAGTATATATCAAGTGCTGGCAAAATAAGTGGTTATACTATGATGAGCATGCTATTGCTTTCGTCCTTTTTACAGGGAAAAAAGTAGCAAAACAGGAAGACCTGAAAGAAATGGGTGATATTTCCTCAGGGATGAGTAGTTCCATCATGCAGCTATATCTCAAACAGGTCCTTGAGGCTTTCTTTCATAACCAGTCCAGTGTACGCCACTTTGCTCTAAATGTCATTGCACTGACATTAAACCAAGGTCTCATCCATCCTGTTCAGGTATGATAGGCTTTTGTGGTGGGACTTTCTTTTATTCATGTTTTTAGAGGCTTTCACACTTGCTACATAAATTTCCAGGTCTTCTCTTCTACTTATGTTACAGCAGCTTCTTACTGTAGCCAGAGGCCTTTACAGAAGGCATGTTTTGAAATCTGCTTTATGTTGTTAGCCCACAAGACTCCGAATGCTTCATTAGCTAATTTTTTGATTAAGATGTAAAACCCCAGGCAGTACCTAAAGAGCATGTAGATATGTGCATTGAAGCATAATTCTGTCACGACTTTGATTTATATGCCAAAATATTTTCTTTATTTAGTTCTTTATCATGAGTCAGCTTGCTTCCACCTCAATCCCTATATCCTTCAAGCACTATGGAATTCCACAGTCAGTGTCAGAGCTTCAGATGTCATCTCCATTACTCTTTGCTTATAGAATGTTTCGTAATTAACTTTTGGTACTGTAAACATTGCACATGTTCGGTCATAAGTGGTTTTATGGGGTTTTTTTAAATGCAGTTTTTTTGTATTTTAAATTCACTTTAAAGTTTGAGAAAAAAGGAAGTACTACCTGAAATCTCACAACTTCTTTAGAATGATGATGTCTCATAGTATTTTGTTCTTTTTACTTAAAAAGGGGGTAGTAAGTTGCATAGACCTTCCTATTCTATTTCTGCAGTAGACACAGAGAAAAAAAACTGAGAAAGAGGAGGTACAATGCCTCTGAATAACCATTTCATTTGTTTTTCAAGTGTGTGCCATACTTAATTGCTATGGGCACAGATCCAGAGCCCTCTATGCGAAATAAAGCTGACCAACAGTTGGTGGAAATAGACAAAAAATATGCTGGGTTCATTCACGTAAGTAATTCTGATTTAACATTTTACAAAATACTCTTATGTTCTCTAGTGCTTTAACACTTCAATATGCTTCAGCTCCAGAAAAAGAGTATAAAGTAAAAAAACAATCAATAACTCTAAGCAGTTGTAAGATGACTCCCCTGAGAAACAGGAAGGATAATATAATTTGAAGTGTCCCTTCTAGTCCAAAATCTGCTTTAATTTATGATTCAGATTAATATCTACCACACTAAATGGTATTTAAAAGCCTTTATTTGATAAGAGGTAAGGACAAGTGTTTCATATGGTTTAGTGGTGATTTTCCTGTATCAGTGGACTAGAATAGAAAACACCATGTAACAGTCAACTTTTAGAATATGTATATATACTAGAGTGTGCAAGGCACCAAGGCTTTATAAATTGTAATCTAAGCAGAAGCAGCATAGGAAGCTGTTTACCTCTGATGAATCTTGCTGAAAGGAAAAACTAGGGGCTATGTAAGGATGTGGAGTTGTGGCATACTACCAGTTGTACTTAAGATCTGAAATTAAGCTGCAGCATTCTCCTTATTTTGGAAGATCCCAGGCTAGATTCTGTGTGTGTGCTATGTTGTAGGACTTCTCACATGTCCTTCTTTGTATTCCAGTGCATTTGGACTGTTGCACTGTTGATGGCATCCAAACAGATAACTTATCCATTAGGTGAAGGCTAGTAGTTGAAATTTGCTGTGTTAGGCAGCTGGCTACGTAAGACATTGTATAGACATATAAACAACTTTGCTGAACAACAGTAGAGGTAGTATGAAGACAGTTGGCTATTGAGCCTAACTAGAGAATCAGTTTGTTCTGAAACTAGAGCAGGACCATTGAAGTGAGTAAAATCAACTGGAAATTATTGGATATATGAAAAAAAATCAAACAAAAAACATATTCACATATTTTCTGTTTGTTAGTCCTATTGTACTCATATAGATTCAGTTATTGGTTTCACTACTGGGGATACCAAGCATATACATGTGGAGAATATTCTGTTCGTCTATGAAAACATTTCAATGTTCTTGAAAAATGTTTAAATTGAAATACCTTGCTATAGTGGATAAACAGATTAGCTGTATGTTCGTAGCAGAATTTACAGTCAGAGCAGTTCACAAGACATTCTAATCTCTGCCAGAGGTTCTGTTTGACAGCTCAAATCTCTTTACCATCTCAAAAGGTAGTATTGCCTCAGTGTGTGTTTTTAATTTAAATTTCAGATGAGCATGCCTTTAAAAGAATTTATTTGTACTGCTTTGGAAGCAATGTTTTGTATAAAAATAAATATATTTCTATTTCAGATGAAAGCAGTGGCTGGTATGAAGATGTCTTACCAAGTACAGCAGGCAATTAATACCTGCCCAAAAGATCCTGTGAGAGGTTTTAGACACGATGAATCATCCAGTGCACTATGTTCACACCTCTACTCCATGATTCGAGGGAACCGTCAACACAGACGAGCCTTTCTAATTTCTTTACTCAACCTCTTTGATGATACTGCAGTAAGCACCACATTTCCTTCACTTGAAAAGAAGTTAAAATGCAGCATTAGAAGTTTAAGTTCTCCTTTTATGATGTATTTTAATGACATAATTATTGATAGCTTTGTCCCCAGTGTACATTTTTTACTTCTAATATAAGGTATTTATCTGTGTAATAGAATGCATGTTGCATCACTCTGTACCTTTTTATATTCAGTTTGGACTGATCAGAAATAATATATCTTCAGGTATGACTAAATTTTGCATGTATGGATGTTGTTTACAGTGCTTTTAGGGGTTATATAGAATAAAAGTTGTGGTCGTGTTTTTTGCTCTAGATTTTTAGGAGCACTGCAGAAGTATATGAATCCAGGATATTTCTACATGTACTTATGTGTAATTTTTTCTTTAAATTCCAGAAAACAGAGGTGAATATGCTTTTGTACATAGCAGACAATCTAGCCTGTTTTCCTTACCAAACACAGGAAGAGCCATTGTTTATAATGCATCATATAGACATCACACTATCAGTTTCTGGTAGCAACCTGCTACAGTCATTTAAAGAGGTATGTGCATTTTTATTTTAGTATATTTATGGTGGTGAAAAAATAAGCTTCTTTATAATGTGGACAGTTTTTCAGTGAACACAGTACCATTACTGTTGTGTGTGCCAATTGCATTAATTGGCATGTAAAGGGTAGTCAAAAACCAAGGAACACTGTCTGTTCTGACCTCTATCTGCTAGACACTAGTCAAAAACTCTACTTACATTGCTGCTTATATTACTAAAAAAGAATGATGAAGTTTGAGATCAAATCAGTATAATTTCCCAATATGTCTGAATAACAGTTAATTGTATGCATCTGAAAGCACATGAACCCAGAATCATCATGGAATACTAGTTTGTTGTGGTTGTTTGTAAAATTGTAATAATAAAATCCAGTTGGTAGTTTATTTTGTTGTCAAGTAGCTGATGGCAGGTGCATTTGTTGCCTGAGTGATTTAAAATACACTGTTTATTGTGAGACAGGAGTGGGCAGTATTCCTAAAGTCAGTGTAAGAACCTGAATCATGATAAAGTACCTGTTGTTATGGCAACATACAAGCCTGTGAGAGGCCTCTGCTTCTTAAAGACCTCAGTGGCTTCCTTTCCTGAACAGCTGTTACAGAAGAAGGTGCAAATTGTCAGGAAGCATTTTCTAGAATGTCTAGTTTAACAAATAAACACAAGTCAGAGTTGATGCCTGAAAGTTCACAGCTTGAAATGTGCTGTGCTTTAAACTCTCACCCTACCAAAGTTGATCTGCTAGAAAGAGACAATACATTGTTCGGGTTGAGAAGCAGTGTATAGCGCCTAGCTCCAAAAGGATGAGATCCTGCTTAGGTCTGTGTCCTGAAAAATCATCCTATATACAGTAGTAATGCATATGTGAAATTCTGTAGATGTAGAAGTAATCATAGAACTAATTATAGAATCGTAAGAGGGCTAGGGTTGGAAGGGACTTTAAAGATACTTTGTTCCAACCCTCTGTTATGGGCAGGGACACCTTCCAATCTGGTCCACTAGACCAGATTGCTCAGCCTGGCCTTAAATACTGTCAGGCATAAGGCAGCTGATTATTATTAATTATCATTAAGTCATTATTAATATAATTACTTTGGTCAGCAGTGTACTTAGTGTCATAGAATTTTAAGAGACAAGGATTTAAAACCACCTTGGACACCAAAGTACATTATGGAAATCTCCATGAGACACAGAAATTATATCCAGGTGAAAGAAAAACAGATTTTTCATCCTGATTTATTGTGTTTGGTCTTTTACTATATTTTGCTATCACTGCTGATGAACTTCAGGAGTCATTTAATGTTAACATAGCACTGGAGTGCTTGTTGCTTCAGTTCCTTCTGTATGCACCTTGCAAGAAAATCTGGGTGTTGGATTAATTTTTCAGTATATCTTTGCCATAAATAATTTTAAGACTATCAAGTTATAAATTAATAACATTGTTCAGCAAATTCTCTTTAATTTAAGGTAGTAATGATTTTGGACAGATTATTTTAGGAGGATACATGATATTACTCATCCTAATTTTGGAATGTGTCTTAACTTCTCTATCTTGCAGTCTATGGTGAAAGACAAAAAAAAGGAAAGAAAGCCTTCATCAGATGAGGAGACCGAGAGTGACAGTAACAGTGGTAGTGGGAGTGAAAGCGAGGAGGAAGCTTCTAAGCCTCGGAAGTTACGGAAACGAGTGGACTCAGATTCAGATTCTGATGAAGAAAATGATATAAATGCAGTGATGAAGTGTTTACCTGAAAATTCAGCTCCTTTAATTGAATTTGCTAATGTCTCCCAAGGCATATTATTACTTCTGATGCTGAAACAGCATCTAAAGAACCTCTGTGGATTCTCTGATAGGTAAGGCTATTTAGATAATAGAAGACTTATTATGCAGTGACATTCTTCAGTTTGTTTAAGTTGATTGTAACTACCTGTTTAAGCAATACATTTGTGTAGCAGAGAAAAAAAATTATTAAGTTGAACTTAAACCAAATTATTTGATTTCTTACCAGGCTATCTATTGTATATGGAATGATTCAGAGAGAAATACTTATATTGGAGGTTTTAAAAGCTTTTTGGTCAAATTGCTCTGGATTTTCCTTTAAAGGTCTTCTCTTTTGTTTTCTTTAAACAGTAAAATTCAAAAATATTCTCCATCTGAATCTGCAAAAGTTTATGATAAAGCTATAAACAGGAAGACAGGAGTGCATTTTCATCCAAAGCAAACTTTGGATTTTCTGCGAAGTGATATGGCTAATTCCAAGATCACAGAAGATGTGAAGAGGAGTATAGTAAAGCAGTACTTAGATGTAAGTAAAGTTGCTTTGCAGAAAGTCTGTAATCTTTTAATACAGTATA
This sequence comes from Chloebia gouldiae, assembly GCA_003676055.1. NCBI lineage: Eukaryota > Metazoa > Chordata > Aves > Passeriformes > Passeridae > Chloebia > Chloebia gouldiae. The sequence continues at coordinate 1,801,826 of QUSF01000044.1, read as the reverse complement.
AACTTGAAAGAACATTTCAAAATGTTAAATTCCTGGTTATCTTATGGGATGTGTGGATCTTCCTTTCAGGACGTTTAGCAGGACTGTATTTCAAAGATTTCTAATGAGTTTAAACTCAGTGACAATTAATTTCAGCTTAAGGATATTCATCTTTATGGAGTATTTTCCAATTTCTGATATCCATGGTGTATACCTCTCCCATATTACTTGTTCACTTTATTCCTGACTCTTTCCATCATGGGAACAGAGATTTGATGTGGTTTATTACCCTGCACCAATAACAGTTAGAAAAAATTTGCCATTTAGGAAATACAGGAAGAAAACTTTTGTATACCTACCAAAAAAAATCAGAAAGTTAAGTTTGTAGAACACAACATGAACTGTTCAACATGTCTGCTGTTTGTTTTGCTCTGTTGGGGTTTTTTTTGCTACTTGTTTCTAACATAATGTAACACATTATAAATGTCCATGTTTAAAGTTACAAAGTGAACTGATCTTCTTTGTTTTAATAGTTCAAGCTCCTTATGGAACATTTGGATCCTGATGAAGAGGAAGAAGATGGAGAGGTGTCAGCTAGCACAAATGCTCGGAACAAAGCAATTACCTCGCTGCTGGGAGGAGGCAGCCCTAAAAACAATGCAGCTGAGACAGAGGACGATGAAAGTGATGGGGAGGATAGAGGAGGAGGCACTTCAGGGGTGAGGCGGAGGAGGAGTCAACGTATTTCGCAGCGTATTACGTAAAATGATTTTTATGTGCTTATAAATGTCAGTTTATTATATTAAATGTACACCAAGTAATGTAATCCACATGAAAAAAAAAAAAGCATTTTGTAGATAGAGATTCTCTACTTAACCGTTTATACAACTTTTGTAGAAAGTTTAACAGAAAAGACAATAAAAAAAAAAACCAAACTAGAAAATGAGATTTATCCCGTATAAAAAGTTATTAATTTTCCTTTGGAATGTACTGTGTGTTATCCTTTTTATTGTTGCCAAGTTTTTATGTAGCTTTATGATTCATGTGTATATATAATTTTATATATCAATAAGAGATAAAGACACGGGTACAAATTAAGAGTATGTGGTTTTACAAGGATATGTTAACCCCTTGGCGCTGGCGGTCGCGGTGCGTCTCATTGCCGGCAATGGAATGTGTGCCGGGGAATCCCAACTCCCGGCGTCAAGGGATTAAAAGCAATAAAAGCAATAATTTCACTAAAGTTCTTTTGTGTAACACTTGGTCTTTTTTCCCCCCAATGTTTTAGTCATTGAGAAGGTCAAAACGAAATTCAGACTCTACGGAGTTGGCAGCACAGATGAATGAAAGTGTTGATGTCATGGATGTCATCGCTATTTGCTGTCCAAAGTACAAAGACCGACCACAAATTGCAAGAGTAGTACAGAAAACCAGCAATGGCTTCAGTGTTCAGTGGATGGCAGGCTCCTACAGTGGCTCCTGGACTGAGGCTAAGCGCCGTGATGGCCGCAAACTGGTGCCTTGGGTAGACACTATTAAAGAGTCAGACATTATTTACAAAAAAATTGCTCTAACGAGTGCTAATAAGCTGACTAATAAAGTTGTGCAGACTTTACGATCGCTGTATGCCGCCAAGGATGGAACTTCCAGCTAATGAATTTGTACATGCAGCCAAATTTACAGGAATTGAAATAACAGAAAAACTTGAAATATCAACTTTCTGGCAAAAAAAAAAAAAAATCAGTTAATGAAGAGTAAGAATGGAACCTGGGACGCGGGGAAAAAAGAAGGAAATGTTTGGTAAACATTTTTGTGGGAGCTTCCTTCGCTGTTGTGCAGCAGAAACTTCTCAGTTCATTTTTACTCCCACTGTATTATAGTTTAACAAAAAAATTGTTTATATCTTGGAAAAAAAAACCTTTCTGTTTAAAAAAAATAAACAAGTGAATGTTGGAAATTAGTCTGTTAATGTTCTTAATAAAGTGTTCTTGGAGTTTAACCTAGCAGCGGATGGCTTTCTTTAGCTTAGCCCAGTTTCCAGGAAAGCATTGTTTTTCCAGGCTGTAAAGTGGCAGAATCTCCTGGATATATAATTTATTCTGTTGAAGAAAAAAAAAAAAAGAAAAAAAAGCATGCAGTATCTATGACCTATCTGCAGGAGGAGTTTTTGTAAATGTAGATTTTGATGTATTAGGTCACCCTGAAATAATACAAGATAAGGGATCCCCAGCAAATCTGGTGGAACGAATACTGCAATAAATTTTTTTACTTCTCTTTGTTACTTGTCTGTTTCCATTTGAATTTCTTATTGTAAAGATCTGTTTAAATCCATTTATATTATTTTGCAGTCTTTTATGTAAAATTTACTATATCAGTGGTTTTCAAAACAAGACATAAAATATTGTTTATACAGTTTGTATAGACTGACTTCTGAATAATTGGTATCTTTTCATTTTTGTCCCTAGAAGGGTGTAAACACAAGTTAACTCCAGGGTTTTATTGTATCCTGCAATATTTAGTATTAACTATATGATTTAGCACTGTGCCAAACACATTTTCAAGAGTACATTTTGATATAAAAAGAAACTATAGTTTATTCCTTGTATGCTTCAATTTCTTTCTAATGCTGTCCAAGTGGTAATTTATAATAGTTCAGATCTGGGGAAGGCTGAATGACTCTTCTGCTTGGGCCAACTGGCCATGTACGCATTTCTATGGGTTAATATAGAGAGGCTTATGTCAAGAGGAGCTAGCTACCAGTGTCAGAGGAGTGAATGGGTATGAGTCTGGGCAATTACACTACATTCCTTCACAGATGAATTTTTAAAGAAAATGTTTGTATATTAGACTAATTTTTTTACTAATTGAAAGATGTTTTCACTTTTGTAAATTGAAAAAATGCTATTGAAATCTTCAGAAGTATTTGCTTCAACTGCCTTGTCACAACCTTTCATAAGCAGTTTGTATTCCTAGAGAGCAAGAAAAGCAGCATATTTGCAAACAGGAAAAAAATCTAAAAACAGCTAAACTTTTAGGAGTATATTAAACCCTGTTGTCTTTTCAAATGTATTTATCAAAAGCAGGTGTTCCTCAGCATAGTTATTTTTCTATTATGTTTTGTTTCTTTTAAAATTTTAATATATGATAGGGGGCTGTTTTTATGAAACTAACTTGCGGAATTCTAATACATTATTCAATTTGTGAGGAATAATAACAGTATTTCAAAATATTGATATGTTAAAAACTCAAACAACCCATTAAACAAATTATTAATAACTCCTCAGAATCCAGTTAGTAAATTGCTGGGGAATGCCTTTTTGTTGTTTCACCACTGGAATTTTTCTGAACAGAAATTATTTAGCACCTCTTTGTTTGATAGTGATGATAGTGGTCTCTTCACCATACAAAAAGCCACCTCTTGGGCTAAGATCAGTATTGTTAAGGGAGGCAGAAGTAGAAGAAGCAGGAGTCAGTACTCTGCAGCTCTGGAAATGGGACATTTTTGTAGCAAACAATGAAAGACTATTTCTCAGGGCCAAATGCAGCCTTTATACTGGCAAACTCATACTTGGAGATTAGAGGGGTTATATGACATGTCAGATATTACTGATAAGCAGAGTTGAAAATACTTCACCAAGAAACTCCCAAGTGATAAACCCAAGGATTTAATACAGTTGCAGTTTAAAATTAAGTTGGCTCTTAGTAATTTCTGATGCAATTATATTAAAGCATCTTATTTTTAATAGGTAATACAAATATTTCCTTGTTCATTTCATATGGCTTTTCCAGTAGTAAAGATGGGGGTTATTTCGGTTTGCTTGGTATTTATTGGAATAAAATTATCAGAAAGAAGTTATAATTAAACAATATAAACTTGAAGTCTAAAGTTCTTAGTTGAGAGGGTTTAGACCATTACTATATTGTATGTTATGCCAGTGGCATACATGGTCCTTGATGGGATGTGATGGTTGTTACATAGTTTGCAGTTATAAAGTTGATTATAGGTGATTAAATAAATTGAATCTGATTCTTACTAGTTAAAGAGTTGAATTTTACCCTCCCGAAGTACACAGAGTGATAAATACCTAGTCTGGTTTTGCCCATCACAAGGACCCTGGTTACCAGCTGTGGAGGGAGAAGGTAGCAGGGCCCCATTTTGGGAAACAAATTCCTGCTTGCTGTGTGAGACTCGGGTCTCTGCAGCACGGGCTCAGTGCCAGTCTCAGCCCAGTGGCATCAGTGCAGGGCTCTGCCTCTGAGCAGCAACTGCTCTTGTACCAACGTGAACCACGTCAGCAGCAACAGCACACACCGAGATAAGAATTTCTCTACGTGAGAAAGTGTTTGGTTTTGTTTTGGTTGTTCTTTAAGTGCTGCAGTGCAGTAATTGATCCAGTGACACAATTTTACTCCTTTGTATTGACACAACTTTGTAGTATTTTTTCACTGTATGGCTATAGATTTTAACATATATAACTGTAAGATTATTGAATTCTTCCTGCTTTCTCCCTTTGATTACAAGATCCATACATGGAACTGATTCAGTAGCTTACCTAACAAAGGGGTATCATCAGGCTTTTAACCATGTTGTACTTTTTAAGAAAACACAGACTCTTCCACAATCTAAATAAGAATGAAATTATTATTTTTAATCTTCCACTTCATACTGTAAAATTGCAGAATAATCCTTGGATATTTTCAAGATCACAATAGTTTTTGACAGAACTGTAATTATAAGTATTTTTTTAAATGATTCAGTAACACCCTTTTGTAATTTTGACGTTCTTTATTGCTTATATTAACAGCTCTAACATGTACAAAAGTAGGCATGGGAAATACTCAGCATAAGTATATTAATGAGGTGTGGCCATTAAAAAAAAAAGCTATTTAAATTTTTGAAATTTCAGTCAAACTTTAGCCTTTGTTTTGCTGTTGTGGTGTCGCTAGTAAGAATATTGTTGCTGTGGAATAATTAAATTGTGTTAAACAGTAGCTCTAACATGCAATACCTTGCAGCCCTAAAATAGTTCTTAAATGTGATCGTGGCTCATGTAAAAAAAAAAGTTTTTAATCAGGTCTGGCTCATCTGATGCTAGTTAACAGCAGGACACTCTGCCAATGCATGTGTTAATGATATCCCAGGGAAACGAACAGATGAGCTCAGCTGATCCTTTGCTTTGACTCCGAGCCCCAGGCAGATGTTAGTGACACTGAATTCAGAGGAGCACCCTTTCCGTGCTTTCCTATGTCCCAGCACTCCTGAGCTCTCATGTCCTACACGTAGCAGTAATGCAAGCCACAATTCTTATATCCTAGAGTTCTTCCACTCACCAAAGAGCCACACCATGATCATATGACCGGTTCCATATCCTTCAGACAATTTGTTATCTTATCATTGAAATTCTGAGTTGTAATGGGTGAGTTCTTAATGTAAGTAGCAAGATTTTAGATCTCATGGTTCCTTGACTAAATATTAAAGTGCTATTGTTATATACAAATAAGTTCATAGTATTTTAATATTTCATTTATTTAAAATAAATGTTTCAAGAGTTCAGTCTGGACCCTTCTAAAATGAAACTTGAAAGTTTTTAATCCTAGAATGTGCACACACTTTGTTATCTCTTTTTCAATGCTCACGGTGCTCAAATTATGTCTGGGCACCTGTAAATCATCGAGGGAATGCATTTTTGGATTATTCTGGGAGACTTCTTGCCAGTCTGTGTGTCCCGTCCCTTCCCCCCACCTCCCATCAGACGTCATTTGTAATTTCTGCATTATTTAGGGGTAGTGCAGCTGCATGCGCTGCTCGCTGCTACCCAGACTGTGAGGTCAGATATCCTCCAGACACTCCTTGCCCTGCGGGCCGGTTCGGGGGCACGGGCGGGGCAAGGGAGGGTTTGAGGGTTTGTCCTGCGAGAACTGAGCTGGCTCAGGCCACCAACAGCAGCGGGGTGGCGGTCCAAGTGTGCCAGGGGGGTGGGCCCTTGGCAGCCACCCCAGGGGAGGGACTCCTTGCACCGCAGTAGCAGCAGAACGTCACCAATGGATGACTGTCCCACCTACAGAGTCTGGCACGGGGCGACCCGTGTCACTCGTTACTTCCGCAGCTTCTTCTTTAAAGCAATCTGGTTGGGCTTCAAAGGAGCTTTTCTTCATCACTGTTCTTTGTGTGTCTGTGTTGTAAGGCTCATATTACTATTTTGAAACAAGATCCTGCTTCCTAAAATCTGGAAAGGTGATTTATCTGATTTCACCCCCACTTTGCTGCGGATTGATCATTAGGGTGCTGCAGCTGTGCCTGCAGTGAAGCCTGTGCCTCTCAGCAGCTGCAGTGGCCAGCACCAAGCTGTGTTGGGTGGGTCATTGCTGAGGCTGCACCTCACTCCCCACACTGTCCATCAGCTCACTTTCAATGCACTTCCTCCTTTCTCTTATCTCAAGAGGGCTTCTGACTTTGTTTTACCTATCCCTTATTTGTATTTCTCTTCCTAACTATAAAAGGCTACAAAATTTGCTGGAAACAGCCCCATTTCCCCACTAGATGTAATTTATTTTAGAGAAACCATACCGGGGCCCATGTGGTTTTTTTGACTTCACAAGCACAGACTGAAGACTTACATTTTCTTTGAACACGTCTTCTTTCGGTCTCTTATTTTGCATGTTTTATTCTCTTGTTAGCATACCTGATTGTACAGAAATACTCCTTCACTGCACTTAAATCCTGAAAGCCAGAAATATGTGTGTGGAGGGAGAGATTTAGTGGGTTTCCTGTTTAGAATTAATGTATTCTGTGAGCACAAGCAAAGTGTGATGAATCCTTGAGAAAATCTGTTTCTTATTTTGAGAGCTTTTTTATTTTGAATAGTCTCACGTGGCGGTGGATGTTCAGATTCAAGGTCAGTGTTGAACATCACCTCTGTGATGAGTCCCTGCAGTTCCATCTCCACTGACAAACCTGCAGGACAGATTCATGTAATACCAGGTTCTGGGTGATTTGGACCACTCCTCATCAAGGCTTTTTATTTGCTGTCCAAAAGTACTGCTATTGCTCCACTCAAGAGCAACACTCCACTCAAGAGAGAGAGGTTCCCTTTCCTTCCCTTCGTGTTGAAATCAACATGAAATAATTGCAGAAGTTGTTATTAACTCTGTGCTCAGCCTTCAAGCCATCCAGACCAAACTTTCTAGACCAGTCATGTTCGGGCTTCTATACACTGAGATTTTTTTCTTTGGACAACTGATCCCACTTACAGGATCCATGGTTAGTGTAAATTTTTCCTACCTTTGATTTTCAAGTCTTGGCTGGGAAACCCACTCTGGCCACTTCTTCAAATGTCATACTAGATATTTGTAGGAGGGTGCACATAATTACAAGGCATGTATTACTCCCAGCAGGCCCTTTTCAAATTTAAGTACATTTTCAACATTCCTTCCATATATTAGTTGTGTCTTTCTATATCAGAGAAAGAAAAAAGTCCTTCCCTTATTTTAATGTATTTGAAAAATTCCCAAGTGAGGTTCAGAATTGTCTTCTGGTGCTTTACCTCCTGTGTGTTATTTCAAATGGACAAAATTATTTCAAAAGCAAGTTTTAGGGCTGTATTTCTTGTTCAGATAGTAGTGAAATTTTGTTCCTTTTTCCTACAAAATTTTACAAATTGTAGCGCAGATTTATTTTGTGTACACATTCCAGTGCTACACATAATTTCTTGAAGCCTGTATAGGACCCTTAAAATTCCACAGCTGAAGACACTTGCTTCCATCTTCAGAAGGTGTAAGTGTGGTTTTGAGGGCACAGGGAGCCCAAAAGGAAACTTCCCTTGTCTTCCCTTGCATGTTCCTCTTGGAACCTAACTATTTCTCTTTCTTCACTGGCCAAGGGTTTTGAAGAGAAAACATAAATGCCAGTCCTGTGTATCTTAATCTATGTTTTCACAGAACATGACATCTATTTAGTAATCTCTAAGTTTAAGTATCTCAGCCAGAGCTCTGGATTAAAGATGCTTCTGCTGGAGGTGCTCTTACGTCAGCCAGTGGGTAAGTACCATTGACTTTATTACTCCCTGAGTCCCTTAATAATCAAGATTCATATTAAAATACCAAAATAGTTGAAGTAGTATGCTCTTACTTTAGTAGCTTTGTCTTTTTCATCTTATTTTAATTCTTGTACTTTTTTGTGTTGTTTAAGTTGGTGTTGGGTGTTGTTTCCAATGTCTCATTTTGGGGTTTGGTTGCTGGAGATTTTTTAGTTTTGCTTTTGGATTTACCTCTACATTTGCTTTGTGATTTTTTTTAAACTTCCTGCAAGGAAATCTTTTTCCTGAAATAAATTGCTTTTGACATTTAAAATCTTTCAGACAAAAACCACCACATTAAACAAAGATCAAAACATATTAAAATGTAAAATTCATGACATACAGAACACAACCTCTATATATTATTTAATCCAAAGAAAATTATCATGTGCTTAAATCTGCGAGGCTTCCCTGTCTTTTGTTCAGATGGAAAAGTCACGCTACTAGAGTGCTAAAGGAAGTTCAGGTCTCTTTGGATGAGATTCCTACGAAGCTGTGGCAGTGGATGGTTGCCACAGCACCCAGCCCCAGCAACAGCTCCGTGCAAGTGACCATGGCAACAGCCTCGGGCAATGGCTTTGGATGGCGGCTGCCATTGTCACGGTCCGCTGGTACAAGCGGGAGTCGTGATGGTTCGTTTTGCCAATCTCAGAGTGCAAAAGCAACACAGAGGGGATTTTCAATGTTAATCAAAACAAATGCACCTTTTATTGAGTGCCCACAGCAAATGTGATAGAAGGACTAGAAAGGAGATAAAGGAGAGAGAGAGAGAGAGAGAGAAAGAGTGGGAGGGAATAGCTACCAACGGAGAGACGATATCCTCATGGTCCAGCCAATAGATCTGTCCTGTCACGTCAAGGAGAATCTCAAAGTCTCTGGTTAACTCGGGAGTCTTTTTTAGTCTCCACTGTGGGGGTAACAGGACGGTATGTCAAGGGAACGGGTACAGGAGAGTGGAGAACAAGTCTGTTGAGAACAAGCACAGTTCTGAACAGGACAACCAGTCCCAGTAGTGAGCAGGACCCATTGTTTCAGGACTGGTTTTCATGGGAAACCAGTCTTGGTCCAGCAAACACACCTGCAGGTAATACTTGGCAGACATCCCACTTCAGTCAGGCCAGGAGCCCTGGGTTAGAATTTTAAGAGTCTCAGTGTCAGTCCCTGGGAGAGCTTCAATCTCCATCCTTGATGATGGTCGTGAGGCGGATGAGGGATCTTCTATGGGGAATCACCAGAGTTCTCTAAAATGAGTGGTATCTGGCCAAGAGGTGGGAAATTCATGGGCTGCTGTGATGAGCGGGTGTCGTGAAGCAGGTGTATGTGCTCTTTCCCACGCAGCCCCCACCCCATGGCCCCGGGCGCCGCAGCTGCCCGCAGGGGCCAGCGGGAGAGCAACAAACGCTGCTGCCCTGAGTCTCTCTGGAGATCACCAGGCAGCAGTTGGCTCCCTGAGACACGGCAGAGCCTCCCCGAGAACGCTATTAAGACCCAGGACAAAGAGACAGAGAGGCCACTTGTATGCAGTCCAGAGACAGATGTATTTCTCGAACTCCACAGGGACAAATGGCAGCGCATGGAGGTGTGGACACAGCTTTTATAGGGGGTGTAGGTCAAGAGGTTAAACCAACAGAGATAGTGTGCAGCCTAAACACACCACAGGTCAAACCCAATGGGAGTTGTTCAGGGGGGTGGTGACAGCTCAGGAGAATACAGTAAAGAAACTTTCTAAGTTCGTGCTCACAAAGCCTTCTGCGCAGCTGCATACAACAGGTGTACAGAGCAAGCTGCTCCTTGCCAGTCCCTGCTCGAAGCAGTGCAGCATGGCGACACAGCAAACACACCTGCAAACCATCACTTGGCAAGGATCCACCTCAACCAGGCCAGAATTCCAATCAGGGTCTTCAGGGTCTTAGTCTCTGCCATTGCAACGATCATGGGGCAAAAATGAGGGGAACTTCAGACCCTCTCTTACACTGTGGCACCATCCTGGCTGTGTCAGATGCAGTGAAGCAGGTGTTGCCATGGTCCTGCTGCACCGCCAGCCCTGAGGAGCATCTGCCAAGGTGTCCTGCAGGGAACGACAACAAAAGGCATCCTGCTGTCACTCTGTTTGAGCAGCACTCCTGCATCAGCTACAGATTGAGAGTCACCAACTCAAACACAGCTGAGAAACCTCTGGTCATCCTGTATATAGTGGGTAATATGCACATGCAGATGTGAAGATGTGCAAGTTTAAAAATCAAGAGAATTTGTATTTTTATATGTTTTTGTCTAAGGAAGAGAATAGAATTTTAATGTTTAAAATGATGTTTCTTACACAGTGACTGTGGAAAAAATGCCAAGGAGCTGCTGGGGTTAATGACCCCCAGTGTAAAGATCATCACTTATCTTGCCATTAATTGGCAGGTGCTGCACTGTTCTCTCACTGCTTGGTTAACAAAATAAACCTCGCATTTCAGTATAACATTAAAGAAATTGGAATAGCATAGCATAGCATAGCATAGCATAGCATAGCATAGCATAGCATAGCATAGAATAGAATAGAATAGAATAGAATAGAATAGAATAGAATAGAAT